>VXAL01013539.1:0-46816 GCA_013399475.1 Chauna torquata | reverse complement strand
AAAAAAAAAAAAAAAAAACCCACAAAAAACAACCCTCTGTCCTTTCTATTGGAGGTTATTATGCCATTAGTAGGGACAACTGAACTTATATTTGCCTTCTCAGCAGCTGCTGTTACAGTTCAACATACTAATGTAAACCCAACAATTTCAAATAACTTTACTACAGCTGATTATAAAGTGTATAGTCAAAAAGACAGACAAACACTCCTTTAATTATCTGTACTACTGAAATGGGTAATCTCTGGTAGTGGCATCAGGTAGGCAACTGCAAGCATTATTTCAGCCTTCTCTGCAAATCCACCTATGAAAACAATTTATCATACACAGCCCTACAAAAACTTTGGTTGATAGACCAAATCAGAATTAAAGTGAAAGCTTAAAGGATATGTTATTTGTGTTAAGCAAATTTCATCATGTGGAAATATCCCTGGAGGCTTAAATACTATTTAATAAAATAACAGTTTCATAAAATTTACAAGTCAGTAAATTGTACTAATGATAAATAGTTAATTCAAAACTAAAAACTGGGTATGCAGAGATTCATCAGCTTGTTTTCTGTCATCTACGTAGATAATCTCATTTTCATGAATACTATTCAAAAGTAGTAAAAATGCAGTTTTTTCTTTCCTGTATGCAGATGACACAGTTCTCTTATGTTTCTAAATTATATACCACTGTCTTTTCTCCATTTTCCTTTCTCCTGCTTTTATCCTCCTGTAGTACGGAATTCATCTCCCTCAGAACAAAAAGCTGCATGGTCATGAATACTTAGGGAACCAATTCCAATACTTTTCTCAGGAGCTTACTGAGTTCCAGATTAAAGTTTCAAGATTTTTTTGCATGTGAAACCAACTGCCAAGGATACTCTCTGCTTCCCTAAATGTCATTTATATTGACTGTTATGCGGTAAAGCTTTCATCTGGAACCTTTACTTGGCCACAACCTCAGTTGACTACAAAGGATGTTAGTTATTTGACCACCAATTACCTTTGCAATGTGCCTTCAACTGATCCTTCCAGCCGCATTCAATTAACTTGGCTCTCAGCAAATCTTTAAGGCTTTTAAGACAATAAACAAACTTGTTAGGAACAGCAAACATTCCTAACAAGCTCAAGCATGCTTCAGTATGGAAGTTAAGCCCACAATTACTACTCAGCAGAATTTCCAGACCAGCAGCAGGAATGGCTGAATGGCGTATGAATCCCATCCTGAATGGGTACCAATTTCAGTTTACCATGTTTGGTCTATGAGGAGTTTGCTCAGGAGCTAATTCAGTCTTTCTTTAAGTAGTACTGATGCTGCTGCCACAGAAAAGAGGTAGATGCCCATGATTCACTTGAACTACCTGAGTCTACTGTGTTGCAAACGTATGCCAACTTTCAAAGTCAGAATATTTCATTTGAAACCAGGCTTTCAACATAAATAACACCTTCCTGCCCTCCCTTCTGAAAGAAGAATTTGGTACCACTTATGTCTTCAACCATCTCCCCAGTTACACTTTACTTTGTGTTAGGTGAAGAAGAAGGGATAGGCATCTTACATCTTGGAGTAGCATAGTAAAAACACAAGAAATCTCCATGTACATAATGTAATTATAGAAGTAGCACCTGCTTCTTTTATTTGGAAAAAGTGTTTTGATAATTCAAATTGGAGCTGAGAAATCCGACCAATTAAACAATGAGGAATCTTTTCTACTTAATTTTATTAATTAAATTAAATAGAGTGCTGTAAGGCTAAGTGTGGCTAGAAATTATAAACATAAGAAACAAGGATTCAGGCATTAAACAGAGAAGACTCAAAACCATCTACTGCAATGATACATGTACTCCATATATTGAAAGACAATACTAAAGTGAAAATTAGTACTGAAAAACAGAAGAAGGGAAAATGAAAGTAGCATCTTCACCTTTTATTTCATCAGCTAGCAAGCTGGCTTATTTTGTACCATCCTAAACTACTCTAGCAAAATTCTGTTTTTCTGAATAAATGGATCGCAGCAAGGGGCTTAACTGGGTAGGTCTAATCCTTTTTACTCCATTAATTGTGTAGAGGGAAGACAAACTGCTGAGAAAAAGCAGAGTAATAATACAGGTGAAATTCACTGCTTCTGGATATTTCTTAAGTCAAGAAATCCGAGTGCTTTGTCTCTGGTCAAGCTCGTTTATAATACAGCTTTTGACATCTTTGTCAAAACTCTACTTACTCTTACATGAGAATAAAATAGGTCCCAGCACCATCTCAGGAAATTGCGTGCTCTGCTAAAGCTGTGCAATCTCCAAGGGGATGGTCACAGCCAGGAAAGAAAGACAGCATGGACACTGTATCAGTCTACAAAAGGTTACAGTAGGTACAGGGCTAGCCAATGACCTAGAAAGAAGGCACTTCCTTATACAGGCCTCAAACAATGAAGGAAATCAAGCTTTTGGTGCATGGTGTTACAACTATACTGAAATGAGGAGCGGAACGTTGAAAGCACGCTAATAATACATGAATGCAATGCAAATAGAACAGAGTGAGGAGACAACAAAAGGCTGAAAACTAGTTGCCACACTACACTGTGTAATTTACTTGTTTGCCTTTATTGGGATATCTACAACGATTTCCACAGGTACTGTTTTATGTATTCCACTGTATATTTCTTTCCCTGACGAGAGAAGACATAGCAACATAGAAGAAAACTTTAAAAGCAGAAAAGAAAGGGCTGTCTCATTCTCTTCACCAGGAAGTAACAAGATTTAACTGCAAAAAAATGTATTTTAACAGCAACTTATGTATGAACCAAGGGTTCTCCAAAACAACATACCAGATGAAAAATGCTTTAGAGTTCATAAGCCAACCATCCCATCCTTCATTTTACCAGCTTTTCTCTTTTAAAGTGTAGAATTAGAATAAAACTGTTCAGATGATAAAGTTTTTATATAGTTTTATATAACACAGAAGATCTTCACATTTGGGTATTTGAAAAATGTAGACTTAAATTCACTTGATCTTTAGATCTAGGTATCATTTACGTTTCGTAATATTTAAAGCCTCTTACTGGCATGGAGCAGAACATCTACTTACCGTTCTCGCTCTCCTGTTTCTATTAGCTTTTGGTTAATGGTTGCTCTCATCTGGGCATCTTTATTCATTTTGCAAATCTAGGTTTTCCACAGAGCTACACAGAGCAGAACGTGTCGACAAGATTACCGACGCTAACAGGACTAAAAGAAAGACAACGTGCACAGCATTGCACACTGCGCCGCTTAAACGTTAACGGCAGGACGCGAAAGAAGCACGAGTATTTGAAGACTTCAAGCGAGGGGCACGCACGCAGCAGCATCACGATTACATTCACGCCGGAGCCCGGAGCTGCAGGCCCAAGCCCCGCCCGCGGCCCTGCCCTCCGGCCCCGCCGCCNGGGCCGCTCACCCCGCAGCAGCGCCGCCAGACCCGGCGGCAGGAGGCGGTGCCGGCTCCCGGACGCGCAACCCGCTTCCTCCTCCCGCGCGCGGGCGCCGCCGGGAAACGTAGTGCGTGGCCGTGCCGCCAGCCGAGCGCCTACAACTCCCAGCATGCTCCGGCCCCCTCCCAGCAGCTTTCAGGACTGAACTACCACTCCCAGCATGCCCTGCGGCGCCAGCTCGCTCACGGCCACCGCGGGGCCCCAGAGCGGCTCTTCCCATGGTGCTCCGCGGCGGCTCTCGCGCGCTCTGCCTGAGGGGCGGCGCCGCCGCCGCCTCTTCCCGAAGTTGTGGCGGAGCCGCGGCATGGCGGGCGCTGCTCACTGCTCGCTGAAGGCTAAGCGCCTGCTCCTGGACCCCAAGTTCGAGGGTTACAAGCTGTCCCTGGAGCCGCTGGCCTGCTACCAGCTGGGGCTGGACGCGGGTGAGGAGCGGGGGTGGGGCCGGGCCTCCCCTCCGCCCTGAGGCCCCGCCGGCCCCTGGGACGGCGGCGAGCGGCGTAGTCTCCGGCCGCCTTTCCCTCCGTTCCCTTGCGGTGCTCTGGGGCCAGGCCCGGCGGCCCTCGGCGCGGGCGTGCCCTGCGCTGGGGAAAGCCCGGTCGCCTTTCCCGCGTCGGTAACTTGGGGCATTTAAAAGGTTCAGCGCTTCCTCTCCGTTCTTTTTGTTGTAGCCGGCCGTAATGCAGTCACTTGACCCCCCCAGCCTCATATGCTGGCTTCCTGGCGGACTGGGGTCTCTGACTATTGTCAGATCGTTGTCTTCCAGCTGCCTGCCCCAGTGACTTTGACATCAGTTTGTAAATGTGCTAAATCTGGTCTTGGCTTGTGCACACGTGGTAAGGCCAGCTGACCAGCTGAGGTGGCTCGAGGCGATGGTGTTTAAAACGAGCGCACGTGAATTAGAGAAATATATATTAAATTAGTGTCTTGTACAATCTCTAAGAAACCTGCCATTTTTCTTGCTTTGTTCATAGCTCAGAGGTGGGTATTTAGGCTGTTCACTCCGAGCTGTTTTTTCTCCTAAGCAATATCAGCATTTGAGGTGCTGGTCTGTTAATGGATTAATTCAGTGAGGAAAATGTTAACATAAAGTCACATTGGGTACATACTTACAACCATAGCCGTGCCACCTGAAACCTCTCAGCATTCTAGATTTATTGATATGTGAAATTTGGGTCTGTTGTAAGGTGGATGAAGTAGCTTTTTTTTTTTTTTGTAAGACAGTAATATGTTATTTGACCAGGTGGATCTCTGTCTATATATGTACTGTACAATCTGCCTGTCTTCTGAGTTGTGTATTGCTTTAGTTTTGTATTGAGTACATTATTTTAATAAAAGGGCAGAAAGGTATGTTGTATGTGAATTGTGTATTGAAGGATGAGTGAATGAAAGGTGATTATGGAGACCTATGACAGGACTGGAAAATTTAATAAGAGTAACACTTGTTATGTAGCTTAATATTTCCAATGTAAGACTTTATTGTAAGATGTAGGTATTGCCTTTTAAAACATAATGCAAATATAAGAGAGTGTGTGTGTGCTAGGAGCACATTACAGCTGTGTTAAATAGTAACAACTAATATAGTTGTCAAACTATTTGTGAAACTAGGCAACAACTGGCATAGCATAAGTACAGTTTCTTAGTTTTGCTTCCCGGTTTTGAGGTGTAAGTTTTGCAAAACTCATTTTTAAGATGTTTTTGGATTATCTTGCTAAAATGTGCATGTTCTTTTTGAACAGTTGAGGTGTTTTATGTAGGAATTAAGTTGTCCACTTTAATTAGTATGCAGTTTTGTCCTTAATTTGATGTCCTGACTATAAGAAGGTCAAGCAAGCTGTGTGGTTCTCAAATAAGTCTATTGCATATCTATTTGAAACAGATGAGGATTACAGATTTTCATGAAAATATTTGAACGGTGGAGTTCCTAATGGATCTAGTCCAATGAGATATTTTGCATAATAGTGACAATAACAGACACATAACAATCTTCTATCACATACATTTTTTTCGGTATCCATCTCTAACAGCACAAAGACCCTGCCTCCTTTTTAGTCCAATTTATTTGCCTGTCCTACAAAATCACTAACAGTATATTGCTGTCAATAATCGTTAATACTAAGTTCTGTTTTGTGTGTGTATATAGAAAGATAGATATAAGTCCACTGGAGAGTAGAAACCCATTTTTCTTTTTTTTTTTTTTCTTTTAATTAGTAACCTAAAATATAAACCAAACCAGGCCCTATATCTGTATTCTGGATGTTTTGTTTGTCCATATTTCAACCTGTCCTTGGGCCATACAGCTGCCTTACTCTCCCTGCTGGTTTTCTTCTGGTTACTTCAAGGTAGTTTCCTTACATTACAGAGATGGTCTGTACCTGAACTTTGTGTTTCCTGGTATCAGTGGTCTACATTTGTGTTAGACTGAGGGCATCCTTCCATAACTGGACTTACGTGTTGGGCAGAAATAATGGGTTGAGTTGTAGAGACCATGGATGGCCTGTAGGCCGTAGGTTTTTCAAATCACCGCACAGGAGAAGAAGTTAATACTGTGTGAGAGGGCCAGGGAGTTTGATTTTATTTCTTGGAAGTGGGAGTGAGTAAAACATAATAGCTGAAGAAAATGTGAAATAATTAAGAAGACCGTCAGCATGACTAATTTATGATTTTATTTCCAACTGTGGGCAAAAATGTGGTGGTAGAATCTGGAAGATTAATGTAAAATGGATGTTGAATTTTGTGTTTGTTTTCCAGGAAACTACTTCAGGAGTGCTTGTCTCAAATGACCAGGGATTTGGAGTTCTGCCTGTGTGGCATCCCAAATTTCATGGCAGTAAGATGAACATGTAGGTTTTGGAGTACTTGGAATAGATGATAATAAATAGGTACTTAAGCAGAACTGAGTTACCTCTGCTATAGTTGAAGTATGTACGCAGTGTTAAGACAAACTTGAGTATTAAACATTGCCTTCTTTGCCAATATTTTCCATCTATGTTTCTAAATTTATCCATTTTTATGAATTTCACTGCTACCTATAAAATCAATTGACAAAAAAATCGATACATGGAATCCATGCAGACTTCTACTATTGGACCAGGAGGATAGCAGTGTGTGGTATTGCTGGGCAGCTTATAGTGGTTGTCATGCTCATGTGTTACAGCAAGCTTCGTTTTCTGACCATTATATAAAACTTAGTTGCAGGCAAATTAGCACTGAATACTGTCAAAATATAGTTGCCATGGACTTGCTGATCAGATGTGCAGCTGAAGCAGAAAGAAATTTAAAACCCCTGTTTATTTATTTATTGGGTCTGATGGTAGAGGGCAATTTCATAGAGAATTTCTTCAATATATGCTAACAGTGGAGAAGAATGGTGAAATTCTGTTATTATATGTTCACTTTTAAATACTGTGATTAGCGTGTTCTTTTTCTGTTTCTTCCTTACTGATTACCCATTCTGTTCTAGTTCATCTAAACTTTCACTGCCATTTTTCTTCTCATCTCTCATCCTGGTAATGTGTTTCAACTAGTAATGAGTCACACAGAATTAAGCCTTTAATACCCAAGTCTTCATCCTAAATTTTGTATATTTTTCTCCTTATTTTCCTAAGTTTATGTCCATAACATATTCAGATGCTTCCTTTTCACTGAGTTTCATAATGGCCTTCTTTTGAAGATCACTGAACCTGTGGGAGGGTGGAGAGAGAGCCTCATTTACTGTCACCTTTCCTGCCCTGCCCTGATCTCAGAGGAGCCCAAAACAGTAATTCTAGGGCAAATCCTTGTCTCCAACAAGGAGCATGTCTAACATACATAATATTTTTAAAGGAATTTAGCATGAGAACCTTGCTTTTGACTTCCACTGGTCAGATGTAACCCAATTCCTTTTTTCTGTTTGGAATTTATTCAAATGTGAGGATCCCTCATGCTCTCCATTGTCTGTTTGGGAGACCCATTACACATGGCATAGTGCATGCTTTAACTTTGATGTATAATAACATCTGAAGGGTGTGACAAACATTTGCTCAGATGTGGAGCTCCTGTTGCAAGGCAGGAGAGTATGCAGAGAGTACGTTCTTTTGATGATGTATTTTTTTTAATCGCTCTTGTACTTCAGTGAAAAGTAGTTCGCCATTCACTGTACTTCAGTGAAAAGTACCTGCCTGTTAGTAATGCTGCAAGGCAAAATGCATTTTTGTCTTATGGAGCCAAGCACACTGGTATGTTTCAAAATTTACAGAGATTTCCATTTGTAGTATACTAGAAAACTGAGAAATTTATATATAGAAAAAACATTTTAAAGTAATGTTTGGGAAATATAAAGAAAGTGTGAGGCATGGCTTTTCCAGGCTTTTATAGCTGTAGATCGTAAATCTGGGTTTAGGTCTCAGAGATGTGTAACTGTTCTTATGTTGTACTTTAATTTCTTGAGAAAGAAAAAGACAACATAGAGGTGAGTTCTGTTGTATAACTATTGTAAATGAAAATGGTTCTTAAAACTGGCACAAGTCATCTTATAAATCAAGGTGTGGCTATAGTAATACTTTCACAAATGCCTTGCTAGATTTGAGTGTGCAGTAGAGCACATGTACATTTCACACCTGTGTAAGTAACTTGATCTGACAAAAATACTTCATGGCATGGTATCTGTAATGAAAGCGTGCTTATTTTCAGCAAGCTATGTGCTGGTTAAACAGTAAACTTTTGTGTTCAGACTATTAACATGTGCTATGGTAGAGCAAGCCGTGTACTTTTACTCAGCAACAAAAAAATGATGCTGCCGTTAACAATAAAAACGTATTTGTTAATGTTAAAAATAACTGATGGTGGGTTAGAAGGATCTCTGCATGCTGACTACTGATACTAGAAAATAAATGAATGGAATATCTTCCACTAGTGGAAAGTGTGTATGAAATACTAAATTGCTTCCACTGGGTGGCATTGCAAAACAAAGAATGACATAGAAGCATGTATCATTTGATGCCCCAAAATAATATGTTGATATAATTATTTTACATGTTTTCCAGTATTTTAAAATCATTGTGATGTATTCAGCAGTGAGCAATGTGGATTTTTTATTTCACATGTTTTTTTCACCTCTTTTTTTAATTCTCCTTTATAGTGTTTGGTGACAGATGCAAGACTTAAGTATTCATTTAAAGTATAAGTCCCTTGTTAGTGCTTTTTTTATTCAGAGGAGATTTTTTTTTTTTGCAGTGGAGAGCAATAATTATAAGAAGATCCAGTTAGGTTAGGGACATCTTGTTCCTTCTGTTGATTCTTATGAGTTGCTTTGTATTTAGTGCTTTTGCTTTTAAGTAAACTAGGTATAACTGAAAATCTTGACTTAATTAGCTTGGAAATATTTTGAGTCAAATTGCTTTTTTAAGCATGGTGCTGGAGACATACAGTTATAGTCTAGTGGCATAATTTTCTTTATGCTAGACTGAAATACTACACCTCACTGGGGTTGTTGTGTAATAATATTGAAAGTTGAGATTTAGTTTATACCTTCTGTACATTCCTTCTCTTCACTGGTGTGACAGAGTATGAAACAATGTTCTTGGGTTTCAGTAGTGGAGATTTGTTTATCAGAAACTTGAATGAGACTGCATATCATTGTGTTGGAATAGCTGTCATAAACTGCTGCTTGTTAATTGAACACGAAAAGCTGGGCCTGCTGTGTCTTAAATCCAGTTCCTTTTTAAAAAGGAAAAAAAAGTGTTCTTTTTTCCTATGTGACTGAATAAGATGATAAACTGATTAAAATATTTCTTCTTTTCCATTAGCTTCTATTTTGCACAATTTACTCTTTTAAATTCTTAGTTGCTTCATTTTGTCCTTTGTTTTTGCACTCAGCTCTGTTGGTTTTCTCCTCATTTTTTTGAAGGACCATCAAGAAAGCTTGAACCTGGAAGGCTGTAGAAAGGAAGGAGTGTAACTTCTTCGTAGTATAAAATCTCCTATAAACTGTCTGAGCACATGGTATGTGATAGCAGATGGCATTTGTGCACAGATTTCACTTGATCACAGAATGAGTTTCAATTAATTGAGGGCAGAATAGTTTCTGTAATTATTTCTTCTTGGCAGAGGGATGTATATACAGGATACATTATGTAAGCAATTGATAACCGTATTTGAAGTGTTACATGACAGTACAGTACATGGTGGTTTGATTTCCTGGTTTAAAATCACGCACTGTATAGTTTCTGACTTCTATTTATAAAGAATTAATTGCATAATGCATCTTAAAGGGTCAGAAAAAGGAGATCCAACTCCCTTCACTCAGGGCTTGTCAGAACTACAAGCTGGAAAACTCAAAGGACTTTATTCATTTTCTTCCAGTTTTGGTAAAGCTTATAACCTTACAATCAGCTAATCAATGGTATATTGTTCCAAAAAGAGCCTTGAAAGTTACATATTTGTTTAGGAAGCATCTAGTTTGGACTGTTTTCAGTAATTGTATATGTTTTAGTTAAAATTCTGCCAGTAGCAATGTGCCTGGGAGGCGGAGGGGGGAAGTGGGTAAAAGAAGACTTTACAAAATAAGACAGTTGTAGCTTTTCTGTGCTGAAAGCGCTTTACATGCTTCAGCATGTGAATTGTAATTTCAGAAAATCAGTTAAAGTATCTATGCAGAAAGTAGACGATATGTGCCATTATGGAATAACCCCAGCACCAGTACGGGCTGGGGAGCGACCTGCTGGAGTGCAGCTCTGCAGAGAGGGACCTGGGAGTCCTGGTGGACAGCAGGCTGACCATGTGTCAGCAATGTGCCCTTGTGGCCAAGAAGGCCAATGGTATCCTGGGGTGCATTCGGAAGAGTGTTGCCAGCAGGCCAAGGGAGGTGATCCTCCCCCTCTGTTCAGCCCTGGTGAGGTCACACCTGGAGTATTGTGTCCAGTTCTGGGCTCCCCAGTACAAGAGGGACATGGAACTAGTGGAGCCAGTTCAGAGGAGGGCTACTAAGATGATTAGAGGACTGGAGCGTCTGTCGTACGAGGACAGGCTGAAAGAGCTGGGCCTGTTTAGCCTGGAAAAGAGAAGGCTGAGGGGAGACCTCATTAATGTATATAAACATCTGAGGGGAGGGTGTCAAGAGGATGGAGCCGGTCTCTTCTCAGTTGTGCCCAGCGACAGGACGAGAGGCCATGGGCACAAACTGAAACACAGGAGGTTGCGGCTCAACATGAGGGGGCACTTCTTTACTGTGAGGGTGACAGAGCCCTGGAACAGGTTGCCCAGAGAGGTGGTGGAGTCTCCTTCTCTGGAGATATTCCAAGCCCGCCTGGATGCCATCCTGCGCAACGTGCTCTAGGTGATCCTGCTCGGCAGGGGGGTTGGACTGGATGATCTTCAGAGGTCCCTTCCAACCCTGCCCATTCTGTGATTCTGTACTTGGTTTCACCGAAAATAACCATCTTTGGTTATATTTGTTTTTGTCTTTAATTGTTTACAGAATATTCACATCACCTCTCATCATGTTGGGAAAAATATCTCTGTGATAAAGCTTGATTGTCCAAACAGCTTCAAAACACATTTTCACAACACAGCCTTTTAATGTCTTTTACAGTGTAATTTACTGTGAAATATTCTAATTAGTTAAAGTAGAAATTGGAATGGGTAACATCTTTCCCATTATGACAGGTGTATTTTCTTCTCACTCCTTTTTTGATATTCTAGCTTTTTCTGGAGGGCCATGGTTTGGGGAACGGCAATCTGTTAATTGCAGAGGTGCTGAAATCTCTCCAACATGGTGAATATGAGTAATGATTTGAGCTGAGTGGAATTAATGCTGATGGTTTGCAAATATCAACAGTGATTAGGAGGCTAATTACACCATCATTTTACAACCATTTTATGTGCTATGACTGGATTGTTTTTATTAATCAGGCAGTATATCTTGCATAGTTCCCTATAGCTGCTGTTAGTAACCAGTATCTCTAATGGGGTCAGTTTTGAGCCCATAGTACCTATCTGATGGTATCATGATATCCTTGCAGTGGCACTGACTGCACTGGAAAATGAACCACAGCTTGCAGTAGTTGGTGTTCAGACAGAGTAGAATAAAATATTGCTTCTTCAGTAGGTTTTAAATAGATGCTAAAAAAAAAGTGTAAGAAATCTCATATTAGGACTCTTGGATAGAGTTGTGAATGGTGCCTGTTACGGTGAAGGTAGAAGTGAAATACTGGAAATTTCTTTGCAGTGTTTCTGAGCAGACAAGAGAAGAAAGTAGAAGCTGGAAAAGTAGAAACTGGAGTAGCTATTGTGATGAGAAGGTCACTTTCGTAGCCTTGAGGTGCTCTGTCCATACTGTGGGTATGAAGCCCACTCATCATGTGCTGACAGAATTTACTTGTATCTTTCTAAAGGATTTTTCTTGTTATATGAAGTGTGAGATAAACTTCTCGCAGGGGAACTAAGGATCCTGGGATGACTGTGCTGGAGACTGAGTAGTACTAATCTGTCTGAGACTATTTTAGAAGGATAGGCTAGACCTTTCCTAATATCTTTGCTAGAACTGGAAGATTTTCTGCACTTGCATATGTTGGGACTACAGCTGCTTAATCTCTGTGTAAATGTGTGTCATGGTTTTGGCTGGGACAGAGTTAATTTTCTTCGTAGAGGCTCACACAATGCTGTGTTTTGGATTTTTGATGAATCTAGTGGTGATGTTTTTGGTTGTTGCAGAACAGTGTTTACATAGAGCCAAGGACTTTTGTGCTTCTCGTGCTGCCCTGTCAGCGAGGAGGCTGGGGGTGCACAAGGAGCTGGGAGGGGACACAGCCAGGGCAGGTGACCCAGACTGACCAAAGGGATGTCCCATACCTTGTGGTGTCATGCTCAGCCATAAAAGCTGGGGTAAAGAAGGAGGAAGGGGGGAAAGTTGGGCGTGATGGCGTTTGTCTTCCCAAGAAACCGTTACGTGTGATGAGCCCTGCTTTCCTGGCAGTGGCTGAACACCTGCCTGCCCATGGGAAGTAGTGAATGAATCCCTTGTTTTGCTTTACTTGCACGTGCGGCTTTTGCTTTCCCTAGTAAACTGTCTTTATCTCAACCCATGAGTTCTCACACTTTTACCTTTCTGTTTCTCTCCCCATCCCACCTGGGGAGGGTGAGCGAGTGGTTGTGTGGCACTTAGCTGCCTACCGGGACTAAACCACAACAGTGTGGAATAGGAAGAAGGAGCTGCAGCTAGTTTAAATAACTTGGTTAGTCTTACAAAGATGATTCCATTGAGATTACTGGTAGCTGAGGAGAGGTTTTCTGTTTGGAAAAATTTTGCTCCAGCGGATGATTTTAAGTAGCACACTTCCTTGTCCTGAGGAAGGTATCGTTGTTAGTGAACAGCCATTCTTTGCAGCTTCCTTCAGATAGAGAAAACTTACACCGAAATTTTGATGGTATCCTGGAGATTTCTGCAGATTTTTTCAACCTCAGTAGAAGTGCTAGGAACATATTTATTCAGTAATGACCATGTACTAATTCTGCTTTGTTCTGTTTTAATCTTTTGCTTTGCAGGTGGTGATAGCGTGGTTCAGAATTCAAGATTATGAAGTCCACATAGTTAGATGGGATTTTTTTTTTCCGTTGTTTCCTTTGAGTTTTTGTAGAGCAGAATTATTTTCCCTTACTGTAATACCATGTGTTTATCATGAATGATTTTTGCTCTTCACAAGTAGACTTAAAAGTGGGTCTTACATGGTGGTTGCTTGTGCTCTTCCATTTTGTGAGGGTTATTGGCAAATTGGAGAGATCTCAATACATGTTGCGAAGATAAACGGTAATAGTTGATATGTTATCATGGTGAATGATTGCAGTGACTTTCAGTGTGGATGACCTGCTTTCCAAATTTATGGTGACATTTTTAAACTATGTGTACGTAATATATTTTTTTCTAATAAACCAGGCCTGTGGGCTAAGGATGGAAAAATTATTTTAAAATTATTAATTTGACCTTTAAATTATTAAATTATAAATTTAAAAATATTGTTAAAATAGTGTTGTTTTTTTTCTCCCAGCTGTAGCAGAAGTGAAACTTCGTGATGATCAATATACCCTTGACCACATGCGTGCTTTTGGCATGTATAATTATCTTCACCTTGACTCCTGGCACCAGGATAATGTCTACTATGTTGATCAGTTTGGAAGGGTTATGAATTTGTCGGTAACTCTGGTAAGAACAAACTTCTTTTTAAAATTACTGAATTTGAAAAGGTAGAGGTGGATAAGGTAGAAAATACATAAAGGAGGATCCAGATGCAAAATTGGAGGGGAAACTATTGCCAGAAAGAGAGGTAGATTGACAAAGATGGGGTTTACCAGGAAGTGTGAAGGGTTTTTAAGTGGAATTTCTGACATCTTTTTTTGATGGTATTTTACTAGTATTGCACTGCATTGGTATTGCAATAGTATTGTATCTTATTCCATTATGGGGAAGACAGAATATGGTGACAGGCTGAAGAAAAGAGCAGATGCTTCTTTACCAGTGGCCAGCTGTTCCTCCTCTATTTTGTTTCATGTTTGTTTGTTTGCTAATATGAAAATCGAGTCATTGTAGATATAAAGGGAGAAAGAAGCTGTGCAGTTTAGAATTTTAAATGAAAGCATATATAGATTTAATAGCTTAATCAAGGCATCACTTGTCGGAGGCAAAAAGATGCTAGTGGCCCTAGGAAAACTTGAAATAGAATGTAAGCTAGACCAAGTCTGAAAAACATGACAGTTGTCTGGTTTTACACTGATGTTCTTACATAATCAAAATTTCTGTTTTCTTTGAGGCATTTTAATGCATAGACACACTAGTTTCCACTGTAAATAGTCGTTCTTTCTTCTGGAGGGGAAAGAATATGGTTGTATGGACACTATGTTTCTGATATATGCAGTTGTAGCACTTGGTCATTAATGAACAGGAGACTTACTAGTGGTGATTTTGCAGCTATCACAATATCTCCTTAGCTTTGAATGTATAATTTAGAGTAAGGTTATATCTCTGACAATTATGACTTGCACCCTATTGAGTAATAAAGATATGCTTACAATTTTTCACAGCAAAGTAGGATTTTTTTTTCATGATGACTTTGACTCAATCTTTCTGACTTATCAAGTATAGCTTCTTAAATGTTCATCTGTCCAGAAGGGGAAACAAAAAGTCCACAATTGTATACAGTTGTTAGCTAATTTGAATAATAATATTTCATTCATAACCAGTTATTTGGTTAACATTTTATGTTGAAAAAGGTAATAACATGTAGATAATTCCGTTCTCATACTGAGGTATATTCTGGCTGTAATTGATTCAGGGCTGCTGTTTGATTTTTTTTTTATGTAAAATTAAGTTATTTTTATATAACAAGTCAGTTGAGTTCTGCTATGGCGGTAATATAGTTCCGGAAAATACAGCATGCATCACATTCGTACTTTCCTTCTTCATGCAGCTGTTCCTGTTTCAGTCATGTGTTTTGATGTGGTAGCCTCTTCGCAGTTTCTGTAATCCTACTTCTGGAATCATGTTGGTTGACATAAGATTAAATAGACTGTGTTAAGTAGAAAGTATCTTTAAATGAGTTAGGAGGAAGAGAATGTATTTAACCTCTTGTTAATCAAATTATTCACAGTAGCTGTACACTGCTGAGTTTAAAGTTTATGGAGTCTATTCATGTGGTTCTCTCTGGACTCCACAGAATAGTTTAGTTTGAGTGCTGGCCTAAACTTACTTCATTGCTATAACTGGCTATATGTAATTTTCAGGTTTGGGAAGGAAAATATCCGTTGTCATGCTACCAAGGAATTGGACTGTAACTCTGTGGGACAAAAGAAAACATAGCATGATACCTGATTTTTGAGAGAGCATGGCTCTCTCTGTACAAGGTTCTAGGGGAGAAGTAAAAAGGTCAGGGCTAAGCTGAGAGAAGTAGTGAAATGGTGTGGTTCTAGAGTTGCTGGGAAATACAGGTTTCCAGAGGATGATAGTCTGAGAACTGGAGCTGCAAAATAGTTCCTTTACTTTTTGTAGAATATACAAGCATTATTAGGAGGGAACTGCATCTGTACATTTCATTCTTGACAGATTAAACTAGATAAAGGATTTTACAACAGGCAACAATTTGCATTTGTATGAGTAATACAATTAAATAATATATATTCTTGCATCTAAAAATCCATTGGACTGGTGAGTCCCTTGAAGTCTTCAAGAAAATGGCATTTTGTTAATATACTATTGTAAGTTTTGGTGCTACCAGACTGTCAAATAGGTTGCCACCATCTTATGTCCTAATATGCAATACAGCGCTGTTTTGCAGAGAAAATGTATTTATGTATGTATAAAAAGGAATTTGTATCCAGAAACATCAACAAGGTCTCTCACTACAAATGTACCTGCCTGTATATTAGCCAAATGTGTATTATAAATATTGTTTCAGCCAAGTGTAGTTTACAAGTTAGCAAAGGGCACAATTAAACTGAATTACAATATTCTCGTTAACAGAAGATTAAACGTTAGCATGCTTATACCAAATCCAAACTGAAAGAACACTTTTTTTTTTAACAAGTAATTAGTTATTCTGATTCCTATTTCTCTTGCAACTTTGTTTTTTGCTTGGAGGTGTGTTGCAGTAACTTAACTGACAAATTATTCCTGCAACTTATTAGAAAGATGTCGTCTGTGAATGCAGAAAGTAAAGATGGGACTGCCACTTGCTCAAAATCAAACATAAACTGTAGAAGAAATGTGAGGAACATGAGCAGTTTTTATAAACTGATGAATGAGTATTCAGATGTTTTTTATACCAAGTTGAAAAAGTTGTTACCCTAACTCAGCTAGAAATATTGTATGAAAGCATTAACATTCTTCTATTACAGCTATTAGACTTTTTTCATTCAGTAAGCCAGTATTGATACTTTGATTTAAAGACCTAAAGGCTAGTGTAGTGACAGAATTGTTGGGCTCGGGAAGTTTTTTGTTTTGTGTGTTTGTGTGTGTGTGTGTGTGTATGTCTTTTGTTTTCTGTTTTTTTTGTTTGTTTGTTTGCATCTGACTTTAGTTTTTAAATTATGTTATGTTTGTAATACTGGAATAGAGCTGGAAAATAATTCAAAGTTTTCTCCTCTAGCAGTTAAATATTTGGAGATGTTTTCTGGACTTTCAGCATTTCTTGCAAAGAAGACTTTGTTTCTTTTTATATCCAAATAATGGAATTGAGAAATTGTGGCGACTGTAATTCTTCTCACACTTGCTGGTACCCTTAATGGTACCTACATTTTCATCTTTCTGAATTCCAATCAGAATTTGCTGTGGAATGCTACTTCCGTAACTTCCATTGAACTTCAATTCAGAACAACTGTTAGTGGCACAAGAAGCAAAGTAGGAATTGTTTGAAATGAGTCAAAATAAGGAAGCAGTTGAAATGAAGAATAATAAAATCTTTTAGACTTCTGTATCAGATAGAGTTTCAAATAGTTAGCTCTTTGTTATTCAGAATGCTGGGTCTGGGAACTTCTGCTCAATTAGAAACATGTCCAATGTCTAGATATTTTATTTCTTCATAAAAACAAAATTTTGTGTTCGTCCTGACTACTTTGTGGAAATCACAATATAACTCATGGCTTTTATTTTTTTTCATTTCTTTTTGTTATATTTTGTCTTTTCTCACTCCCTGTCTACCCCTTGGAAAATTCATTCTTATGAATTTCTTATGAAGTATTTCTCATTTGTACAGTGTGACAAACTGTTTATAACAATGCAATTTCTTCATAAAACTTAAAGAATATAAATCTTACAGGCATGCCAAAGAACTTAAGTAAATTTCACTATGTAACTATATAAGCTAGGTTATGCTTAGTTAAGTGGAGCATGGGTGGGGAGGTGTCAGGAGGAGTACAGGGAATTTTTAATCTTGTATTTTACATCTTACGTCTTGTAACAGCACATTGACTTCTTATTCTGAGCAACTAGAATGCACCCTGGCTTAGCATGTGGAGGATCCATTTGTTCAGAATTTCTACACAAATTTGAAGTCTAGGCTACATAAAGGCTGGAAATCAGGGCTTTTACCATAGGCAAGTAAGGCAAACAAGCTGTTTAAAGAAAAACAATTGCTGTAATACTGAAGGCAACCGGATGAAAGCTGGAAGGAACAAACAGAACAAGAGAGGCCAAAAGGAAGTAAACTCTAGGTGTGTAGAACTGAGCAGAGCTAGAATTAAAGGCCAGTGGAAGAGATCAGAAGTAGATGTGGGAAGTGGGAAAACTGTTGTGCAAAGGAAGAATCTTGGCATAGAAGTGAAAGGAGATGAATTAGTTCTGACGAAGAGATGTATGTAGTCCTTTTTTAAAGAAACTGTGTGTTTGTTGTCATTTAAACCTAATTGCATCTGACTATCAGCGTCCTCTCATACTTCTGAAGCAGGGAATTGCCATTGTCCACTGTTGATCACCTGGTGACCAGAGAAACAGTGAGTCAAAAAGCAGATCTGATACAGAAAGGCTTCGAGGACAGGTTTTGTTTCACCTTCAAATAACGCCATTCAATTCATTGTCAGACTGAGGTTAGAGGCTGTTCTAATAAATGCCTAAATTTAAATTAGTGAACAGGAAAGGCAGAATATTTCCTTTTTTGTTTTTTGAGGGGGAGGCTTTGTGATGTGAAGATTATTTTTTACTTTTTTTCCAGAAGTGTGGAGTCCTGACATTCTTCCTAAGTGCTGATAAACCTAATGTGGGCTTTAGGAGATTAAATGGTTAATAGTTTTTAAAAACAGAATTACATCCAGAATTATTTGAAGCTTGCTGTTACGATTCACGTGCAGGCTTACAGAAGCATGGCCTTCTGTAATGCTATGTAGTGTAGCCCTGTAAATCACTATTCCAGGGCTAATGCTTTTTCTTTGCACGATTTAGATTCTTTTTCCTAGGCATAGTAGTCATACGACTTGTTAGGTACAGTGGAACACGTCTATTGCACAAAATACTGCCTTGCAGTAAAACCTTTAAAAAATCGAGTAAAAGATGAGGAAGCCAAAAGGCTTTGTACCTAGTGTTTGCGTGTGGGGTGGGTTTTTTTGTTTGTCTTGTTTTAATTTTCATTCTCTCCTGAATGTGGTCTAAATTAGTTGAATATTTGAAGGGGTATTGTGATGCAACTGAATCTACAGAGTGACCCTGAATGCTTCTGGTAATTAAAAATCTAATTTGCATCCTTTCCATTGCAGGTTTCGTAATTGGCCTTGTGCCTTTTTGTAGTGTACAGTAATCTGTAATACGAATTCAAGTAGGCCCAAAAGGCAAGCAGGCTATCTGTTTGTTATCCGGTCTTTTTTGCAGTTGCTTATTAAAATGGTACTTACCCAAATCCAATTTATCTTGCCTACCTTTGGACATGTTCTAAAAGCATATCTGATTTTACTAACATCTGGAAAAATATGAAGGATTTGAAATTCTCAGATACGGTATCCTCAAAAAAAGGAGGCCATGTCATGCTTGCATGCACAAATGTGCTCTTTCTGTATCATATACACGTGCACAAGCACGAAGAAATATTCTAAAGATGTTGCTTTGTATTTTCGAGTGCCTTATTTCGTAGATTAGAATGAGTGGGTTTCTTTTACTAGGAGTAGATGTGTATAAGCATGATTTCCATCCTACCTCTGTTGTATGCTATCCATTGCTTGAGTGAAAGCAGAGGGACAGCAGATGCTTAGAAGATAGAATATTCTGTGGCTGAAATTCCAGGGTCTGTAATGAGATGCTGTTTTAATCTGATACTTTTATACTTCTATTTGTTAGTCTTTCTCACTCTTACTCTAATGCAAGGGTGCATTTTGTGTGGCAGGTAATAGATAGGTAGTTGTTTCCCTTCGCAGGTTTTCAATACAAAAATACTGGCCTAAAATAAAAAATAAGGTTGCAGTGCACCACTGACACAGTATGCTAAATAAATTTATCTATCCTGATGGATTGTATAATCATAATGTGATAGAAAAGTTATTTGCAAATATAATGTGAATTAATACAGCTTTTTGTTATTTTTGCTAGCTAATCACAATTATTACTTCTCTAACTTTCTGAATAAACTAACCACTCTAGGAAAGCTTAAAAATGTTATATCAGCTTGAACCAGTTGAGTAAGAGAGTGGGCTAAAATTTGTTTTAATTTGTACATGAGTGTAAATGAACTTTTTTTTTTAGTAGAATTCTCTGGCTTTCATTTCACTTATGTTCTCCAGGTTCTTATTGGGATTAAAGTTATTTGAGGTAAATGTTTGATTATACAAGAATGCTAAGGGAAAAAAAGTGAAAATCCTTTTTTTTTAAATGCAAATTATAATTAGTGCTGTAAAATTGAAGGAAAAAAACTGTAGTGCTGAAATATCGATTATAAAACACTTATGTTTTCAGTAAGTAGAAATGAAATCAGTAATGACGTTCTATCACCTTTTCCACGTATATGGAAGTGATACTTGCTACCCACTTTTTTCCAAATATGCTCTACTGCACAAAGAAACTGGTGAATTGCTATTGAGATGTTATTCTTAATTTGTCTGTAGTACTTACTGGAATTGATAAGTACTTCATAAAGTCTTGGTACATTACTCTGCTCATAGGACACAGCTCTACAAAAACCAAGAGAAGTTTTCAGGCTACCTGCAGACTTGACAGCGTATGATAATCGCCTTTGTGCCTCCGTATACTTTTCATCTTCCACATGGGTTACCCTTTCTGATGGAACAGGAAGACTCTATTTAATTAAATCAGGCAAGCGTGGAGACAGTGCATCAGAAAAGTGGGAGGTAGGTCTTAAAATAACATGTTTAAGAATTGTACGTCTTCTTATTTCTTCATTTCTTATGAGAATTGCACGTATATAATGTTACGAAGAATTAAGCTTTAAATCTTACCTATGCCATTGATATAGGGTTGTGTCAAAGAATAAAAGTCATTTTAGCGATTTTTTTTTTAATGTTCAAAATATCTATAAAATTTAGATGGTTGAATGGGAACAGCACTCTTGACTGAAAAAGAATCTGTCTAAATAAAAGTATTTCTTAAATAGGGTAGCTGTGTGCTCATGAACCTCAACTTTTTCTAAGAACCATTTCCCCGTTCCCTTCCCAGTTCATATGGGTCTGCCTAGGTTTTTTTCCGCACCATCATTTATTGTTTGTTATTTCAAATGACCTATGGAATAATAAATACTTTTTTTTTAAGTCAAAATTGTCATCAATCAAGCTAAAAGCTACTTATGTTTTTAAGTTAGGAGACTTCTGAATTGCTTGTGCTGTTGTAATTCTGCTTGAAATGTTCACCATTTAATTTGCCTCATCTTAAAACTGTGTCCACAGACACTGCAATAAAACTTAAACAAAATTGCTCATTAAAAAGCTTTGGTAAGTAGCCCTTAGGGTTACCTGCGGAGTAGGTGTAATATAAACAGTAGTATTTCCACACCTCTGCTAGAGAAAATGTTCACACTGTGCACTTGGCTCTGGAAAATTATTGCAGCTTAATGTTTTTTACTTAAAATTGTTGGTTGTAACTGAAGCATATGTTTCTGTATTTCTTATGATGAAATAGAGTATAAAATCAGTTATTTTAAACAGTCTTGGTGAGCATTTTTTGCATCCACATTGCAGTGGTGTTACTATACTAATAATGGTATTGGTTGTCCTGCTTGGATACCACAAATGTAGTTAAGTTACAGTTCTACCTCAGCTGCTATGAGTTTCTTGGTCTGTGGTTTGTCTTTATTTATGAAAGATAAATTTGATATAAAACTTCCACATTTTCCATATAATTTTTTAATTAGAGGGCAGTTTCTGAAGCAGTCGGAGTTTTTAGTATTGGCAGGAAATCAAGTGTATGTCCTGAAGTGAAAGATTTCAGCATGGTAGAGTAGCTCCTTCACCTGTATCTTTTGAGAGCTCAGTAACAAGGAGACTGGTCATCCTGTTCTTTAGTTGGAATTGATGGTTGGTGATAAATACCAACAGTTTTTTATTCTGGTCTGCATGAGAATACTGATCCATAAATAAGTTACAGTAGAGTTGTCAGTGTACCAAAAACATCAAATTTCTGTGCTGAGGGTCTGTCACCATTTAAATTCACCTTTTGAGTATTTAGATCACCCAGTGGTTTACAGTGGTTTTAACATCCCAACCTCACAAATCCTCAGACCCTATCGAGTTTCAGTAACATCAACTAGATTGAGCCTATGCTCATTCATCCAATGCAGATTGAATTCATTTTCATTAAGTCTCGATTACTGGCCGAATGGCAGAGCTTAAAGGGTTGTGATTAGCGGCGCAGTCTAGTTGAAGGCCACTGCTACAGCTAGTGGTGTCCCCCAGGGGTCAGTACTGGGTCCTGTCTTGTTCACCTTGTTTGTCAGTGATGTGGATGAAGGGACAGAGTGCACCCTCAGCGTGTTTGCTGATGATACAAAACTGGGAGGAGTGGCTGATACCCCAGAGGGCTGTGCTGCCGTTCAGAGAGACCTGGATAGGCTGGAGAGTTGGGCAGAGAAGAACCTCATGAAGCGCAACAAAGGCAAGTGCAGGGTCCTGCACCTAGGGAGGAATAACGCCATGCACCAGTATAGGCTGGGGGTTGACCTGCTGGAAAGCAGCTCTGTGGAGAAGGACCTGGGAGTCCTGGTGGACAACAAGTTGACCATGAGCCAGCAACATGCACTTGTGGCCAAGAAGCCCAATGGGATCCTGGGGTGCATTAGGAAGAGCATTGCCAGGAGGCTGAGGGAGGTGATCCTCCCATTCTACTCAGCCCTGGTGAAGCCTCACCTGGAGTACCGCATCCAGTTCTGGGCTCCCTTGTACAAGAGAGACATGGAGCTCCTGGAGAGAGTGCAGCAGAGGGCTATGAAGATGATTAGGAGACTGGAGCATCTCTCTTATGAGGAAAGGCTGAGAGAGCTGGGCCTGTTTAGCCGGGAGAAGAGAAGACTGAGAAGGGATCTTATCAATATATAGAAATATCCATCATATTTGAGAAGTAATGGCAGTACAGTGAAGTTCCCACTGACTGGAAAAGGGAAAAGATAACCCCCATTTTTTTAAAAGGGGGGAAAAAAAGGAAGACCTGAGGAACTACAGGCCATGCAGTCTCACCTCTGTGCCCAGCAAGATCATGTAGCAGATGCTCCTGGAAACTATGCTAAGGCACATGGAAAATAGGGAGGTGATTGGTGACAGCCAACATGGCTTCACTAAGGGCAAATTGTGCCTGGCAAACTTGGTGGCTTTTTATGATGGCGTTATGGCATTGGTGGATAGGGGAAGAGCAACTGGTGTCACCTACCTGGACTTGTGAAAAGCATTTGACACTATCCCGCACCACACCCTTGTCTCTAAATTGGAGAGACATGGATTCAATGGATGGACCACTTGGTGAATAAGGAGTTGGCTGGATGGTCACACTGAAAGAGTTGTAGTCAATGGCTCAATGTCCAGGTGGAGACTAGGGATGAGTGGCGTTCCTCAGGGATCAGTATTGGGATCGGCACTGTTTAACGTCTTTGTCAGTGATATGGACAGTGGGAGTGAGTGCACCCTCAGCAAGTTTGCCGATGACACCAAGCTGTATGGTGCAGTCGACACACTGGAGGGAAGGGGTGCCGTTCAGAAACCCTGTGAAGTTCATTAAGGCCAAGCGCAAGGTCCTGCACCTGGGTTGGAGCAATCCCGAGCACAAATACAGGCTGGGTGGAGAATGGATTGAGAGTAGCCCTGACGAGAAGGACTTAGGGGGGGTTGATTGATGTGAAGCTCAACATGAGCCGACAATGTGCGCTTGCAGAACAGAAGGCCAACCGTATCCTGGGCTGCATCAAAAGAAGCATGACCAACAAACAGGTCAAGGGAGGTGATTCTCCGCCTCCACTCCACTCTCGCAAGGCCCCACCTGGAGTACTGCATTCAGCTTTGGGGCTCCCAGCATAAGAAGGACATGGACCTGTTGGAGCAAGTCCAGGGGAGGGTCACAAGGATGCTCGGAGGGCTGGAACACCTCTCCTATGAAGACAGGCTGAGAGAGTTGGGGTTGTTCATCCTGGAGAAGAGAAGGCTTTGGGGAGACCTTGTAGTGGCCTTTGAGTACCTAAAGGGGGCCTACAGGAAAGCTGGAGAGGGACTCTTTATCGGGGAGTGTAGTGATAGGACAAGGAGTAATGGTTTTAAACTAAGAGAGGGGAAATTTAGAGTAGATATACATATGAAATTCTTTACTATGAGGGTGGTGAGGCTCAGGAATAGGTTGCGCAGAGAAGCTGTGGATGCACCATCCCTGGAGGTATTCAAAGCTGGGTTGGATGGGACTTTGAGCAACCCAATTTAGTGGAAAGTGTCCCTGCCCATGGCAGGGGGGCTGGAACTGGATGATCTTTAAGGTCCCTTCAAACTCAAACCATTCTATGAAATATTTTAAGGGAGGGTGTCAAGAAGATGGGGCCAGACTTTCAGTGGTGCCCAGCGACAGAATAAGAGGCAATGGGCACAAAATGAAACATGAGAAGTTCCATCTGAATATGAGAAAATACTTCTTTACTGTGAGGGTGAGTAAGCACTGGAACAGGTTACCCAGAGAGGTTGCAGGGACTCCTCTGGAGATACTCAGAACCCACCTGGGTGCAATCCTGTGCAACATGCTCTCGGTGACCCTGCTTGAGCAGGGAGGTTGATGTATATGGTCTCCAGATGTCTTCCAGCCTCAACTACTCTGTGACTGTGACTTTGGTTTTCATGTATTAATGTTCTAGAAAATTAAGAATGTTTTATTTCTTATTTGCTGTTTGGATTTATTTTGTTTTTAACTTCTTGTGATTTTTGCTGAATACACACTTTTTTGAGAAAAGCTGAAACACATACTCTATAGAATTAAAACTTCCAGCTGTAGGTACCTACTGTTAAATGTCTCAAGTTTCAAGATACACAATCCTTCTCTATGACATTATTTCATGTTTACAGTGGGGCTTATTATCCTTTCAATATGTCAGTAGTATTTACATACTCTGTCTACCTCGTCCCGTCCAAATATGGATGGACTTTGCCAAACCCTTTGCCAAACAAAAATTCAAAAAGTTCTGACCCAGCCTCTTCCTAAACATGAATGTATTACTCCTTCATTTAATTGTAGTTTTTTCTTTCTTATTCCCTTTCATAAAACTTTATAGAGAATAAGAATTGGATCTCTTTGTAATGGTAATAACCAAATAAAGAGAGCCCCCCCTCCTCACCTCAGCTTTGGTTGATGATAAAAGACTGATAGTGATGTACTGGACCTCTTGTCTTCTTGTTTGCATGTACCAAGGCCTACGATGATTTTCAGGATGTTGGGTTGTCTAGGGGAGTAGTGAGGGTGTTGGTGAAATGCCTGCATTTTCATCGTGAGTGTGAGACTCTCTTCCCCAGTTGATTTACCGTGCTTGTGGATCCTGTTCTGATCATCAGTACCTCTGCTTACTGTAGTACTAAACAGTTATAATGCAGCTATAATTTTGTATATCTACGAAAATGTCTTTCTTTGTCTAATGGGCCATTTCAATGATTCTATAAGACAAACAACAATAATTAAAAACATTTCAGGACAAATTCTTGATAACCAAGGAGGAACCAGAAATATATATAATACATTAGTTCAGTTGGAAGAGACCTTCAAAGATCATCTAGTCCAACTGCCTGACCACTACAGGGCTAATCAAAATTTAAAGGGGGTTCTGACAAACAAATTTTAGCTGATTCGACGTTTACTGAAGCCTTTCACTGCTTTCTGGGACTTTGAGTTTTAACTGACTGACTTTTTACCACCATTTTGTCTTCTAGATTGTGTTTAATGAAGAACTAGGCAGTCCATTTATTATAGCACACAGTGTTTCATTTGTAAAATCTGGTACACATTCAGTAGCTGTGCTGCTGCTTAGGGTAGAAAAAGATGAATTGGACACAAAAGGAAGTGGATTTCATATTACCTTGGAATGGGTTACAATTGCAGAGATGAGCAAAGAGGGTAAGTGTTGTATGTTACTGGTGGTTAAGGAGGAAAAAACCAACAGCAACAACAAAAAGCAAAAACAGTTGTCATGCTTTCATTTTTTGTCCTCAGTTTCTGATATTTCTTTCCCACCAAAACGCTACACGGATTTTACGTAGGTAATTTTTCTTCCATTCTGAGATCAAGTTCTCAGTTGTAGACCCAAATTATGACAAATATTTGGAAGACAGGGGGAAGTGAACTTTTACATGTGTGGTTAAGGTGATTAGAAAACAAGCTAAGAACTTTACTTTGTGACATTATGAAATGAAGTTCCTGCTTAGCTTGTTCTAGTAAAATCAAGGTTCAAGAAAACTATTTATAATAAATACCTGTTGTACTTTTCAAAATGTTGTACGAGTGGTTAGCTTACCAGTACAACATAGACATGGTCTCTTTGGTCATTGATCTAATCTGAGGTAATATGTTAAAGCAGGCTCCGCAGCTGCCTGGAGTCTTCTGATTGCACAGATCTCTGCATCTGATTGAAATGGCTATATCTCTTCTATTAATAGCCCTCCACTCACACTTTTTAGAAGAAGGAAGGAGGATGGGCTTTAACACCACCAAGTACTGAAATTACGTTATAGTCTGGTTATTGTTCTTTACTCCACTTCTGAACTAATTTTTAGCAAGTAAGATAATTAGTTAAGGGGACCCGAATTATACCTGGCTTATCCATTGTTAGCTGTATTCTTCTGTGTCTTTGATGTTTCCCTAAACTTAACACAGAGGTCAACCAGGAACACATTTTGGACTACTAAAGTGGTATAGATGATTTTTACTATCATGATCTGGTCTTGTCTAATGTCTCTGCTAATAAGTTCCCTGTTTTTTGTTTGTTTGTTTCAAGTAAAGTTGTAGTTACAAGTACAGCAATTTCTTTTAGTGAAGAGTTGAAGCGTAGGTATGAAAAATTAAACAATTCTTGAGGATAATTTTATCACCTGTGAGAATTTTATCAAGTTGTTAGTTAATTGCTAAAAATTCATTTGTACAATGTTATTACTCAAAAGTTGATCAGATACTGAGGGCTCTGAGTCCAATTAGATTTTAACGGAAGAAGAACAAACTCTCTAGAACGTATCACCTTACCTGTGTTGAAGTCATCAGTACTCATGTATTTGGGAGCACAGTAGTGAAATGGTGTGGTGCTTGATGCCAGTAGCTAACAACTAGGACCTCCTCAACTTTTGTAAAACACTGGCCTTCAAAAGGGAAGGTAGGCATTTCCGATTATGAATAAAGTGTTATCGCAAGCTGTTTCATTGTTTCTCAAGCTTTTATAGCAGCTCAAAAAATACTTGGAAGACTTGTTTGTATAGAGTCTGAGAGTGGTTTTGTGAATTGCTGGGCTAGCTGTGATCAAGGAAGACATCATAAAAAAGGGCAATGTTAGATTAATTTTAGGATCTGTGTGTGTAATAAAGTCACTGAAAAACAAAAGAGAAATTTCCTTTTAAACTACAGTACTATTATTTAACTGGTAGGACTGATTAGTATTTTTAGCTGTAATGAGGTTTTCGTGTAAGAATTTTGTGCTCTAGAAAAATAGTATTGCTCAGATATTTTTTTTTGTTCGTTATATAGGTGATCATAGATACGAAATCTGCAGAAGGAGAGTTTTACAAGGAAAATCAGTACCCCACTATGCAGCAATAGAGCCGAGTGGGGATGGTCTAATGATTGTTTCCTACAAACCATTCAAATTTATACAAGAAGAGGACGACAAGTTAAAAGAAAATAACCATGCAAACACAACAAATGAAAAGAAAGGTAAAACTTAACTGGCAGCTTATGATATACTGCTCTCTGTTTTGGCTAAGAAAAAAGCTTGTCAGTTTCGCATCTGTTTGGAAACTCTAGCAGTAAATGCTTGTCATAATATCTGCCTTCCAGTTGTGTTTTTGTTTGTTTGTTTTTATAGACAGATAGGCTTTTTTTAACATTTGTTTTCTTCCTGGGAAGTTCTGTTGTGCATAAACCTATATGAGAAGGCTGTTTGGATAGGAGGCACTTAAAGAATTTTGTTGGCCCAAGGAAGAGGATCTTTTGCAAACAGAATTGTACTCATTATTTGCCAACATTTGAGTTTTAAGACAGCAGTTAAGTTGCCTAAATTCAGGCATCTAGCTGACGTACTCAAATTAAGAAGCTAGTCTTCCTATATGAGAGAAGGGAGCATGGCACCCAAATGTTTGGGGGAGCCTCACTCCCAACTAGTTGTTCAGCAGAAAGATCTCTCTGATGTGTAAATTACTCCTGCCTTTCAAACAACAACAACAAAATGTTTTTTTTAAGAATGAGAATCTTGTAAAAGACTCCAGTAAGAAAGAAGTTCAGAAAAAATAATTGACTTCAACAAAAGACATTCCATACTTTTCTTCTATGAGATCAAAGCAAAATGAAGTATATAAAAGCCTATTAATAGTTAAGTTTTAATCTTAAATGTCACTGAGCTCAGTAATATGTATATTTATGTAGCTATATTGTGTTATTTCAGATTTGATTTTTGCTTCTGAATATGAGGGAGAGGTTAATGAACCTCTCTTAACTGAATGATAAAAGCACAATTCAATGGTGCAAAAATCTATTAGTCTAACCTAGGCTATAATTTTAGTTGCATGGTTATGTAAAATTGCAGGCATAGTAGATACCAAATAATAAGATGTGCTGGCAATAAAACTCTAATTTTTGCAGGAGATTGCAACAATATATGAAGAAATATTAAGGTGGTTATGTTGTTCATCAGTATTTTGGCTTTTTCTTCATTCTTTCATATTCTGCTCCACACATATTTGATGGCTAGTCAGGTAGTCTAGAAGATAGTGTAGGAAAAAAAGGGTGTAAGATTTTTTTGGTCTCATTCTGTTGTCTTATAGATTAAGACTTTTAATATCAGATACAGTCTGTGTAAAAATTTGGAATTTTGAAGGCTGTCGTGTCTCATATATTAATAGTTTCTGGGACGTATATTTTTAGCATGTACAGATCCTGTAGCAAACAGGAAACTCGTGGTAGTAGGCAGCAGTGTAAGAGCCCTTCCAGAGTTACCAGCTGCTGACATGATCAGCTAAATCTTGTAGTGTGACAACTTGAGAGCTTCCAAAGCATTTCAGAGGATGAGCCTGCGCATACTTTACTCTTCCTCTAAATAGGAAGGCAACATATAAAAGAAAATTAATACATCTATGGTTCTGTTTTCTGTGACTGACTGCGCACTACCCAGTCATGCTGTCGTAGCCTTCTTTTGATGATAGAATAGTTTCAGTTGGAAGGGACCCACAAAGATCAAGTCCAACTGTCAAGACCACCTCGGTGCTGACCCAAAGTTAAAACAGAAAGACCATTATCTAAATGCCTCTTAGACACGGACAGGCACGGATGGGCATCAGCCACCTCTCTAGGAAGCCTGTTCCAGTGACTAACTACACTCTCAGTAAAGAAATTTTTCCTAATGTCTAGTCTGAACCTCCCATGGCAGAGATTTGAGCTATTCCCATTTGTCCTGTCACTAGATGAATGCCTTCCTCTCCGCTTGCCTGTCTCAGGAAGTTGTAGCAACGAGGTCGCCCCTTAACCTCCTTTTCTTCAAGCTTAACAAACTCAGTGTCCTCATCCGCTCCCCATAGGACATGCCTTCTAGCCTTTTAAGCAGCTTTGTTGCTCTACTCTGTGTAATTATTTCCCATAGGACGCTTCTAGCAGTTTAATAATGAAGATAGGCATCAGGCAGATTCTAGACCCAGGAGCAAAAGTCAATCATTACTTCTTGGCAGGCGGTTTTATTTCATCTGTGTCGTCTGAGGCAGATGAACACTACTTGGTCTTTTAAAACCATTTCTGTTGAATAGTCGATGTAACTTCTAGCAAAATAGATGAGGGAAAAATGTTCAAATTTCTGAATGGCATATACTTCAGAGTACGAGGTAGGTTGTCATAACCACTGCACCTACTGTCCGTTTAACCAAGTTATTGATAACTAACTTTAGAGTAATATTTAATGCCCATTATGCTTCATCAGCATATATGAGTATAAACATGAATATAAGTTGTTTTTCCAACAAGGGACAAAAACGAACTTGATTGCCAAAAAAGAAAAAGTTTCTGTGTTATATAATCAGAATATATATAATTATAATTATATAATCAGCTGTCTTTTAAGTAAATTGTTCAGAGTAGAAGTGAATTTCCACTTTTCCCCAAACCTCAACTCTGTATCTCTCAACATTGCATGCTGTGGAATCCAGGACAGCATTTTTAATCTAGTTGGTATTTTTCTGTATATTTTTAATTGTAGGCCCTCTCTATTACTGGCAGCAGACTGAAGATGATGTGACAGTAACAGTTAACATTCCTCAAGACATCACTAAGGATGACATAAAAGTACACTTCTCCCCTGACAACATGCGTGTTACACTGAAAGACCAGCCACCTTTGATGGAAGGAAAACTATATTCATCTGTGGACCATGAAAGCTGCACATGGATAATTAAAGAGAACAAAAGGTGTTGTATATGGTTTTTAGATTTACTGTTGCTGGGAATTGATTTCAAAGTGTAAATCATGTCTGACTTCTGGGCCCTCTGGGAACGGCCTCATTTAATGCTAGACCCTGAACTCCTTCTTACAAGGATGTATCTCCTCTGCTGAAAATAGCTCGCTGCCTTCTGCAGTTCTTTCCCACAATACTGTTTCTTTTGCTAATTGTGAAAGTGATTCCTTCTTACATTTACTTGCTTGTTGAGGTTACATGACAAGCCATTTTCTACAGTGACATAGAACAGCCTTTTCAAACTAAAAACTTCTTTTATTTCACAAAAAAATGTTATGTATAATGGTCTGGTACTGACAGGTATATCTGTATCAAACCAGGAAATTTAAGGCTTTCCATTACTGAGCTGCGAAGCGGAATTCTTTGCAACATTCGGATACATTGATGCTCATAATATTAACCTTCTTGCCCTGTTTTCTTGTGCTTTGCCTGTGCTTATTGGGTGCCAGAGTTGATGTTCTAAAGTCTTTGGTTGCCTTTCTAAAACAATATTTGGTGGTGTGCACTACTGGAAATTAACCCATGTATGTTTATGTGACTGCCTGTTTTTTTATTCTCTTTGAGAACAATCTTATCCATTCAATTCTAGTTGGTCACAGTGCAAAAATGAATAGGTAAACTGTGACATGATTCTCATGAAGACAGTTTATCATGAAGTCATGAAACTTTTGGTGATAAATTCAGTAAGTAAGTTTATTAATATTTGGAAGTACTAAAGGAAATCTTTTTTTCCAAATATCCAGGAAAAAAAAAGGTATCCAAATATAAAAAAATAGCTTTGTAAGCAAAGTAAGCTTAATTGATTTAACATGTTTTTTTTCCTATGACAGTTTAGGATTGATTAACTTGACTTTTACCCTCTTGTTTGTGCTGATAATTTCTCTTCTACTTCTGTTTTCCACAAACAGAAGCTTTTTTTTCTGTAATAATGAGAAATTCTTCAGTCTAGTTTGATTTATAAATTCCTTATTATGTTCTTCTAGTCCATTATACATTATGTACACTATTGGTAGTAGAGCCTTTGGAGGGTCCTTCAGAGCCCTAAACCGATCTCAGTGGCAGAATGTGTTCAATCATTGGTTTAGGATTTTTGGTGGGTGCGTTTTGTCTACAATATTTGCATTTGCACCAGTAAAAAATACTTCATATTTGGAAGGTGACATAAGTATGCAGATTTATTTCCACATTTGCACATGTAAAAGAAAACCTGAAATCCCTGTATATTTGGAAGTGTACCCTTTTGCGTTTTCTGTTTTAGACTTCAAGCTGAATGCTCACGTTATAAGTCACTTTTCCTTGCAGTTAACAGGTGTGGTAGACACTTATATATGCACCATTTCGTCCTACCACGTAGGACATGAACTGAGAGGGTTGGATGCTTGAATACTGTTAGACATACTGCTCTTGATCCTTCCACTTACAAGATAAATTGAAAGTCTCTGCTTATTGTTTGCAGTTGTACTTCCCTTTGTGCTAATTGGTCAGAACAGCTAGAGCTGAAGCACCATCTACATGGTTCAAAATAAGTCTTCAGTTGTGATGAATGAAATGTAGTATGTGCATTATGAAAAACTAACAGTTGATTCACTCTTTAATGATCTTGTTCATCTTTTGTACCTTAAGCCCATATTACCATGTAAAAGTACCTTGAATTTTTGCAGCATCTCTTGTCATTGACACTAGTGGATTTTTGTTTGTGTGAGTTGTGTGATCACATCTTAATTACCTCCTGAACTTTGAGAAGTTCATACATTTTACAGTCTGTAACTCAGCGTGTCGTTTATTTAGTATTGGGGTATGTTTCGTTATTTACAAGTCTTGTATTAGTCTTAAATATTCAGTAAGGATTTGTGAATAAGTCTGCAGCAATCTGATATTGAAATATAGTCTTATTACAGGATAAGAGTTAATTTAGGTTCTTCTAGTTTTTTTTGTAGTATTTGTGAATCTAGGCACCCAAATGTTTCTTCACTTCCAGCTAGTGCTAACCATCTATAAATTCAGTAGTAATTGTAGCCTTAGTTAATATCACAGCTTTTATAGTTAATGTGTAATCATAAAAGGAGTTCAGGGTAGTAGGATAGTCCATAAGTTAATGAGGACGGTCATTGTTTTTCAGTGTTTGTTACACTATTAAATTTCTGTGTTCTAAGTTATTTTTTTTTTTATAAATTTATTAGAGGTCATATTTGTAGTAGTGGGCTACAAGATGAAAAGTTAATCTCTTTCAACTGGCTACCTTTGGTATCCTTTCTAAGATATAGAAGATACTTGGATATAGAAGGTACTTCACACAAACACAGAATGGCTGACGTTGGCAGGGACCTCTGGAACCATCTGTTCCAATCTNAACCTCCTGTGTTCGGGTTTGTGCCCGTTGCCTCTTGTCTTGGCACAGGGCACCACTGAAAAAAGCCTGGCTCCGTCTTCTTTGCACCCTGTCTTCAGGTGTTAATAGACATTGATGAGATCCCCCACCCTGAGCCTCCTCTTCTCCAAGCTGAGCAGTCCCAGCTTTCTCAGCCTGTCCTCGTAGGAGAGGTGCTCCAGTCCCTTGATCATCTTGGTGGCCCTTTGTTGGACTCTGTCCAGTATGTCCATGTCTCTCTTGTACTGGGAGGCCCAGAACTGGACATAGTACTCCAGGTGTGGCCTTACCAGTGCCGAGTAGAGGGGAAGGATCACCTCTCTTGACCCGCTGGCGATGCTTTGCCTAATACAGCCAGGAATACTCTTAGCCTTTGTGCTGGTTTGTTCAGTTCAACCGAAATAAGACCTGCACGTCTTATGTGTAGCTCTGTGGCATGTAACCCTGGTTAGAGACTGGAAGTGCATTGTGCTGATCGTTCTGTAAATGCAGAACAATAAGCTGAGTCTTGAACCAAGGAAATGATGTAAACAAAAGAAAAAAAAAGAAAATGGCGATACAGGCTGATGGAGGGGGGAAAGGAGGAAATGCAAGGAAATGAGTCAATAAGTAAAACTGTGTTTCAATTTTCATTGCTCAAATGTGGTTCATAATGGAATTTGTCTTGGATCTTCAACAAGTATAAGAAAAGTAACAGAGCCTGCCAGTATATCATACGTATTTGGACGTTTACTACTTTTGCTCTTAGGATAAAATAATGAGCCACTATTTATTGAAACAAGCAAGTTTGGTTTAATGGTTGCTTAAAGAGTAATTTCCATGTATGGTATCATCAGGTGAAAAAAAAATTAAGAAGAAAGGAGTTGTTTCTAGGAAAACAGAGGTATTTCCTTTAAATAAGATAAAAAATTTTTTTCACTGGAACAGTTTTGCAAATGAGGTTCCCAGACTTGGGAAATAAAGACTGTGAATTCTTGCCATTATAGTAGTTTGAAATACTGAGCAAAAGAAGATATGGTAGGAATAGCACTGACTTCTGGGTGCTTGGACAAGCTTGATGTTAATACTAATGCATTGTTTGAACTTCGGTGTGAAGTATATAGATCTATACTTTGTGAGAATTGATTGTAACAGGAAAACTAGAATTATGTTTTCTGCAAGTCATTCCCAGTTGAAGTTTTCTTTTCAATTTCATTTGAGAAATGTGTTTTCCCTGAGTTTTCCCTCATGAAAATCTTGGCTTTTTTCCCAAAAGGTAACTAAGAAAGTTTATTTAATTCTTCTGGAGAATAACTAAGGGACTAATATTTGTATATAGATTACACTAATACTATATACTAAAATGTGAGTTTGCAGTTGTTGATTAATAGACAAATAGCTATATGATTCAAGTTTGAGCTAGTTATCAAGTGGTTAATATTGCATGACTCTGTCAGGCTTCTGTTTTGTAGGAAATAGTAATTACACATTTGAATGTAATAATGCTTGATTTTTAATAATGACACTACTATACCACTTTAAATTTGTTGCTTAAAAATCTAAAACTCGCTCCAAATTATCTTCTGTAAAATTATTCTATTTCTGATAACCAGTGTAGTGGTTTCAGTTATAGAATGAAAATGATTCAGAGATCACCAAATAGTTCTTGCTGTGATGCAGTAGTTAGAAAGTTTTCCTGCTGCGTCAAGTAAACAACTGACATTTTAGGTACACTAATAGGGTCTACAAAGCAAGTTTAATAAAACTGTTTTTGTTATTCTACCCATATGTAATTAACTGGAATTGCTGTGCTGATGCAACAGGCTCTCTTGATTTTTTTTTTTTTTTAATTATTATTATTATTATTTTTTTATTTATTCCTTATAGTTATACTGGGTTCTTAAGTTCTTTTTTTGGTCTGTTTCTCACAAGTTACAGTAATTGTATCTTTTGACATACAATTTTAGACACATGAGGTAGGTAATTAACTGTTGTAGTATTTCTGAAGTCTATAAAATAAAAATATTTTTGTTCTACATGTTATACAAAGGTAATGTGAGCTTAAGTAGAGGTGTTTAATACTTGTTAGGTTTCAAATAAACCTCTCTAGTGAAATTTTGTCTCTCTGAATAGATTCCTTTATAGGTGATCTCCTACAATATTTAAAATAGTGTAATAAAACTACTTCAGAGGAAGCCATATTTAAATTGAAAACTCTGAGGACACTTGCATGAATACATTTTATTTGTTCTTAGGCTTTTAGAAATCACTTGTCCTTCATCTAATTTTCTTTAGAATATTTCCTAAAGGTTTCTGTTATGTGGTTTTCATTATCAATTCAGTTTGGAGAGAAATGCTCAAATCTACATTTAGAGCTTTTTGACTGTCATCTGAGAAAATGATGCAGTGCATTCATCTATTACTCTTTGTTTTTGTCTTGTATTTGCATTTTAGCTTGGAAATTTCTCTAATTAAGAAAAATGAGGGACCCCAGTGGCCAGAGCTAATAGTTGGTGACACAAAAGGGGAGTTCATTATGGACTCTTCCCAACACAGTGAAATAACTGAATGTCTGATGCATCTGACCTCTGAAGTACTGGTAAGAAGTTAAAACATTTAAAATTCTTGCACATTTATGTGTTGTCTTTTCTTCATATCCTAATTCACACATCCTTGACATAGCTTTTCCGTTAATTTACTATTCAGAATCCTAACGCTACATTCATTTTTATCTGAAATTGTTAACAAATTAATGGCACTAGAGTTTTGAATATGTTTTGAACTGTAGTATCTTCATGAAGGACTGAATTTAGCTTATATGAGTGTCTGTGCAACGAAACTGAGTTCTGATTAAATTGAAAAATAGATTTTGTTCCCACCACTTATGATGGGCCAATTTTAAAGCGGTTGGTCGAAGTAAATTTTAAGGATGTCTGTTTCTTGTTTATCAGTAGGTTAGCAACAATTTTATACTGTATTTTATAGGGATGCTGTACTTGGCTTATACTGACTGTGAATGTAAATGACATTCTTTCCTAAGTTTTCCTTTTAAAATAAGCATGACTCATGAACTTTCTGGCGTTGTAATACAAGGAGTCTTTACTTAAAATGTGATTTTAAACTGCTGTTTGCTTAATACTTCCCCTTTTGGTTTAATTAGAAAATGGCATCTCGTCTAAAACCAGTGAAGTATGACTCCCTATGAATCTTGATTTATTAGTTTTGGATTACAGATTTTTTTGAAAAAGACTGAAAAATGTTATTAAAATGAATTCTGTTTAGTGTTTAAATTGATTTTACTCATTCCTCCCCCACTATTTGTAGGCAAGATATTGTAGTACATCTTTTAAAAATAGTTTCATTGTGAACTTCAAATTTCTTTGCTTTTGCAGCTCATGAGCATAAGGTGATTTTTTTTGTCACCAGTTTTCAGCTTGTGTGCAGCAATTATCATTTACAAAAAAAAAAAACCCTTAGATAGCGGTTCATTTAAGTAAATGCTTGTGCTAGGTATAGTAAAAACTTGTTTTTTTTATTATTGTTATTTATTTTTTTAGTTTCCCATTAAAATCAGAAGCTATTAAGAGTGCTTAATAGAGGAGAGGTGAACCCCAAAGTCTAGCCTATAAAGAGAGGAACACCCTGTTTTAAGTCTTGTGCATTAGCCTGCACTATATGCTACCTTTCCTGTTTTCTGTCATTTAAAGACCTTTCTTGTTTTTTCTTCCTGTCTTGTTTTCTTTGAACTTAAATTGTCTTAGTATCTTTAAAACAAACAAAGAAACAAACAAAAAACCTTGTACTGAGCTCCTTTTACTTTGTAGACTGATTCAAAGTAAAAGTTCTTAATAATCAGCTGAAATGGATGAATAAATAAACATATGAACTCAGGAGCTCATCCATGTCAGATGAATTGAGCATTAGTGCCCTGTCTAATCTTTCATTGTACGTTCTGTTTGGCCTCAACTTCCAGATTATACTAGCTGTCAAAATGGTGTCTTTTTTTTTTCTTGTGCAAGAAGCAACATTAATTCGTAATTAATAAGAAAGTATATATTTGTGACTTCTGTTAAATAAAATTCCCTTTCTGTTTCCATGAAATTAGGTTTTTTGAGTATTTCACAAGGATAGCACAGCTTGGTTGATTTGGAAAATTAACCAAGGAAGATGATACTAGCAGAAGTAATCTGTTTCTTGTATGCAGTAGCGTTAAATCTTGCTCTCAAATTAGAAAAAAGAAGTGACATTTCTCTTTTCATTGACTTGTGGGATTTCAAAATACACATGTGCTTTTTTGTTGTTTTGAGAGCATTGAAAAAGATACATAACATTATTTTAATTATTAGCAAAGCTAAAGGGAGGCATGTATTTAGAGCTACTTACACAATAAATTAGTCCATTTTTTTTCTAGCATTTCAAATAGCAATCTCAAATAAGCTTACGCTGATGTGAATTTACATCAGGTTATTAGGTTTTCAGGAACGTATGCTCTTGCTACTTATGGAGGAGAAATTATTGTCCATGTTTTACTGGCTTATGTACCTTTCCTTAAACTGAAATATATTTTGCTGTACCTGCCCCCCATGCTATCCTCCACAATAGAAATGGTGGTATTAATTTTGGATAACTACATAATAATTTGGTCTTTAAGTATAAAAGGATATGCAAATGATTCTTCCAGTTCTTTGAACTGTTTTTGTTATGGAAAGGGATTGATATATATACAGCTATTTCTATAGCTCAGATTTTCAGTGTATTTCATTGTCTCTCTGGTTTAGAATCCAGACCCTGAAAAGGAAAACCCACCTTGTAATGCACAAGAATTAGAAGAATGTGATGCTTTTCTGGAAGATAGTGCAAGTCTGTGCAGATTTGATGGTGATACCTTACAGGTCACTCATGTAGTAAGTGCTGCAAATTATTACAGAAATATTTTTAAATATTCTTTTTCTGATATGAAAGTTGAATTCTTTGTTACCAGAACAAAAATGTGTGCAAATCCTTGAAACCACATACATTTCTTCCATAATGTAAAATGACAGTAACAACAGAAGTTATCTACCCATGTGTCCTTCAATATCATTTTAATGTAAAAGAAGGGCTGCTTTTATCCTGATTTAAAATACATACCTACGTCCATACTTACATGTGTATATATGTGTGTGTGTGTGTGTGTATACTTTCACAAGTGAACCATTTGAAAAAGCAAAGATATGTCAGAACAATGATAGGAAAGAAGACTTTTTCATGGGCAATAAAATTCTTGTAGGTTCCATAGTCTGTATTTTTCTCAGTAACTTTTCAGATAGCCTGATAGAAAGTTGCACCGTTCTACTAAGGAGATGGAGCATAGATCCTTTTTTTTTTTTTATGATCCTTTTTTGTCAGTCACACTGGAAATAACGGATAGTAAGCAAAATGCTTAATCTAGGTGTTGAGCAATGGCCTTGACTAACAGTAAGTTAGGACTTGGTCTGGTCTATTGCCTCAAGGAAGAAACAAAATAATAATCTGAGAACATCACAGACTGTTGTCTTCTTGTTTTTGTTTTCAATTCGTTAGTTTTTTCAGGATGTCTCTGCTGAGCTCGTCATAAACGTTGGTGTTACACCACATCACTACTTTGTGTCACTCAAAATACATTTAGAACAACCTTTGTTGTGCCGAAAATGTTATGGTTACAGAATAAGATTCTGAATCCTAATTTCACTTTTCCTCAGAAAAGCTCTAGAAAAAGCCTTGAGGATATGTGTTACAGATCGTGGTTTACTGTCTGTTTAGGTAGCCTTCCTCCACTTCTGGGTCTGAAAAGATGTGTGCTCACTAGTTTATTATACATGAGAATATACAAAGTTCAACATTCCAGTACATTGTAGACGTTTTATTTTCATTTGCAAAGCTAGTTATTGCAGCAAGCTCAGTATCTTTAAAAACTAGCTTTACTCTTTCATGATAGCAAATTCCAAAATTTCTACCTGTTTTGGAAAACAATCATTTTTATTAATTAATAATAACATTGAATGCAGAAGCTGTCTTTTTTAATAGTTTGCTTCTGTACCTGTAAGAGAAGATTTTGCAGTGTAGGCTGGGAAGGCAGAGTATCGTATTCAGCCTGAACATGGGGTTTCCCAAATCTGCCTTTTGGTAAGCAGTTGACTATAAGGGCCATCTGTGTCACAGAGAAGGAACTTTTGCGTACTTGATCATACACTAATTGAAGTTTGTATTTGTTTTGAAGGTAATTGGACTAGGTAGGGTATGCCTGTATTGCTTATGATCATTCCTGGTGAATAGAAGTGGTTGTTAAATGTTTTTGGTGATCTAGATATGTTTGATGAATAGAGTGTTGATCTGAAACTTAGTTGTTATTTCATTGTGAGTAAATACAAAATTGTTGACACTCCATAGTTTCAGTATTTTAACTAATCCTTTCTCCAGTGCTTACCAACTTTTTTGCATGGGAATGGTATTTCCTTCTCTGTTGGCACTGCAGAAAAACAGTTGTGATTGATTATTTAAGTAGAGGGAATCTTTTCCTAACATCAGAAGTTGTAGGTTAGGTTCCTGCATCCTAGAAAAGCATTTCTACACAGAACACTTACTCTTCTTTGCTGTTGTAATAGGCGTAATCTTTCCCTAAATATTATCCCAAAAAACTAAATTGCATGTTTGAAATGTGTTAGCCACCTGTAGTGTATTGAGCTGTTGATCAGTATAATGTGTTCAAACATTTGATCAAGTAACAACCGTTAAGCTGTTAAACATCTAACTTTGGCAGTGTGTGTGTAGAATCTGCTATTCATGCTTTGAGTCAATGTTTTGTATTTGTTTTTTTTTTCAGATTAATCTTGGAAGCAACCAGTATCTTTTCTCAGTTGTTGTGGATCCCAGAGAAATGCCTTGTTTCTGCCTGAGGCACGATGTTGATGCTCTTCTCTGGCAGCCCCACTCTGACCAACCAGAAAACATGTGGGAACACATTGCAACTTTTAATGCTTTAGGTAGTAAATTGACTTCTGTGTCACACTCCTCTGAGACATTCCTGCCTGAATACTCTCAGCATGGCTTCTGTTGATATTTCACTTAATTAAATTTGAATTGAAAGGTGCTATAATTCTTGGTAACAGAATGCCAGCTTAATTTTAGAAATACCAGAACATGAGAGATACGATATCTGTGCCATGAGGAAAATGAACTTACTCAGACCATATACAGGATGCAAGCACAGTATTGCACAGTAAGAAGGAGAGTTCCTTGGATAAGTGAACTAGATTTGAAGACTTCTAAAAGCAGTCAGCACCTTAAGACACAGAAATAATCAGGGCAACAGTTGCAGTTCACTGATGATGTGTCTGGTTTTGTATGTGTTTATGGTAAGACATTTTAGTAAGTGACCATTAGAATTTCCCCATCTCACTGTCCCAGGTGGCAAGTCTGAAGAATTGGAAATGATTGTTCAGTGTTTATTCTGTTATAAGAGCTAGCAACATCCAATTATGTTGGTACACAGTAGGTTCAAAAGAAACTAGAAGAAATACTTCACATAGGCATATTTAAGCTATAGAACCTTCTGCCATAAAACTTTATGGATGGGAAAAGTTTTCATGAATTAAAAAAAAAAAAAAAAAATCATGACAGGAAAAATCAACTGTGCTAGCTCTGGATTCTGACTTCTGAGATTGCAGACTACCAGAAATGCAGAAAAATGTGACTGTGAAGAACCCTTAGTTACCGCTGTATTCTTGCACTCAGGCCTCGGAAATTTTTAGCCACTGTTGGAAGCAAAATTCATAAGCTCAGAAGCAGAAAGTACTTGAAAATATAAGGATACAAGAGCAAGAATTGCTGTATCAGATAAAGCAGAATGGTTTACGTAGCCCTGTGTTGTACCTGTTAAGTAATAAAAATAAATCACATTTCATTTAAATTAATCTGGTGCAGAATTACTTCTGCTCTGGCAACTATAGTCTTATTCTCTAGGTGTTGTTTGGACCCATTCCTTTAACAATGCTGTGAGTGTGACAATGTTGTTTTTTTATCAGCACAGGTACAAAAAGCTCAAATGTATCATAATTTCCTTCCTGTTATTTTTGTTGTTTTCAAAACAATAAAAACATATTATGAAAACACTACCACAAAGTCAGCATAGAAACTTGAAACTAGCAATAATTTGAAAAAACACCTTAATCCTTATCACCCGCTTTTTTCCCAGTATAATGAAATTTGAAGTGAGTAAACAAAGAACAAATTGTGGAATTAATCTCTTTTGTTAGAGAACTTTAAGATACTTACAGCTTAATATGACCTTAAGTGAAAATACTAGACTATTAAAAAAAAAATCAAACACAAACCCAAATAAATTGCATAAATCCAGAACAAAACCAGTTATGCATTATGACAACCCACGCGAGCTCTATAAAACAGCTTATATCTTTCCTTTCATTTTGGATGCAGACAGAGTGGTGTGGTCAAACAAATGTCTTTAGAGGACAGAGGGAATAACTCCACTTTCTCCCTATTGTACTATTATTTTACAGTATTATATTGAAATTTATACATCTGTACTAACCTAGTTCACCTTTTATATGCCAGAGATGATGTAAGACCTCAGCTTGTTTATCTACAACCAAATCTTGGAGTACTTTACCAGAGCTAGTACTAAAAATGAATATTTTATAGGCTTAAAAAGCTAAATTTTTAAAACCTACAGTATTCATTATATTGGCCAAAACAATAATAGTAGTGCTGTTTCCTTCTTTCTTTGCTTGAACTTTTGAGAATCGTTTTTAACAAGCAATACAAAGAAGATGAATGAAAAATTGTTATTTTTCAGTCCAAGTTTTGGACTGAAACCTAAGGAAGGAATCAAAGGGAAACTGAAGGGACCAGGTGTGGGTTTTTTTTTTTTTGTTTTTTTTTTGGCTCCATGTTATCTTTCCTAACAATTTTATCTTGATAGGTTTCAAATAAACATTTGGCTGATTACAAGTAAATTCTAATGATTTGGTGCTGGTTGAAGGTGCAATGCTTGATCTTACCCCTTCTTACTACAGTTTTCTGAAGGAGCCTGTCTATCCCTCTGGTCAGTTTGGGTCAGCTGTCCCCTCCCAAGTTTTTGTGCACCCTACACCTATTGGCTGTGTGGGGCAAAGAGTTGGAAAAAGAGAAAGCCTTGACATTGTGCAAGTACTTCTTGGCAATAGACAAACCTGTTTTAGTCACAAATTCAAAATTTTGTTAGTAATTGCTTACTATTTTTGAAGCTAAGCTTGATTTTGACTTAGCCATTTAAAGCGTTGTTGAAGCTGATATATTACATCTTCTTTCTGTATTATCTTGGGCTATACAGGTTATGTCCAAGCATCAAAGCAAGACAAGAAGTTCATGGCTTGTGCCCCAGACTACTCCTATTCTGCTCTTTGTGAGTGCTTGCGGCGAGTTTTCATCTATCGCCAGCCAACTCCGCTGTCCACAGTTCTCTACAACAGGAAGGAAGGAAGACAAGTAGGACAGGTTGCTAAGCAGCTAGTAGCAACCCTGGAAGCCAATGATCCTATCTTAGGCTTTCAAGCTACAAATGAGAGATTATTTGTTCTCACAACAAAAACCTTGTTTTTAATAAAGGTGAACACTGGAAATTAATTACTCATTATATTCTGCTGTAGTTTCATTTTTGAAGAAATGGCTAGGTAAATGATCTGAGGAGTTCAGTACATTTTGCTGAAGCTTAAAAAGGAGCTATTTTGCAGGGGAATGAATCATTTTTTTCATTGGAACTTGTCTGTAAGTCAGTGAGAGTTTTTCAACTTTGCTGGCACTGAACTAAGCTTTTTCAGAGACACAGGAAAATGCCTTGTGTGCTAGCAGCTTTCTCAAAGCAATTTTCAGAGGCTGCTATTTGCGTAGGTGAATAGATTTATGCATTGTTTTTTCTAAATGATTGTTTGCTGCACTTCTAAAATTTGAGAATTCAGTTGTTTTAAATTGACACTTTTTACCTGTGAAAGAAGTAATCAGATAAAGAAAATTAGCCTTGAGCGTATATTGTGGAAAGTAAAGAAGTATCATAAAGAAAAAAAAATTCCAAATTCAAATACTGTTGTCCAAAAAATGATTGAATATTTTAATATTCAATAATATTGAATGGAATGCGAGTGGAATGAAAGGAGTATTAGTTCTTATACAGGTATTTAATTCAAGTGGAATAATTTCATTGTATATTCAGATCAGTAGTGTAAAATCTGTGACTTACTCATGTTTGCAGTGGAATCTGTTCACATTTTAAGAAACACTGGATAGCTTTCAGTAGATTTTTCTTGCAACAGAGTAAGGGTGAATACATAGCTGGTGATGACATATTGAATGGTACAAGCCAAACTCTTGTTACACTCTCAATTGTTATTTTCATTTGAAGTACTTAATCTCAACTGGCTAACTTGCAATTAGAAATGGGTAACAGAAAACACCTGTGTTGTAACCTGAGATCAGAAACTCAAAAGCTCTGCTTCTGCTTTAGATACCACCATAAATAATGTGTTACTTGTTAACCATTTTGTCCCTGATACGCAAGTCCAATGTGGTATGTTTCCAGTGTAAGAGTACACAGGCCATGAGGATGCTTTAAAGCTGCTGTTTACCAAACAGACATGGTTAATTTTGTTGAAAAGCTATATCTAAAGATTTTTGTTTCTTATTTTAAAGTGACAGGTGTCAATAAAGTTCAACCAAAAAGGGTCAGTTGTGACAGTTCCACCACCTTTTTTTCATAGTTTGCTTGCAACTCCATAGCAAAGAATGCCTAATCAATATATTGTGGGCTAAAGCTGCTATGACCTGTGGTACCAGAGTACTGAGACAAACACAAAGAGCATCCTAGCAGTTTGCTTCTCTGTCAGTATTATTTCAGACCTCTGTAAGAGTCTGTTGAGAAGAAAATGTTTTCCTTTTTATGGACTATCAAGTTCTTGGCTGTGGTTGTTTTTCACTCTCCCATAAATTCTGCAGACTTGTATCAGTGAAACGATTAAATGAGATGGTGGAAATTTAAGAGGGAGAAGAGCAGTTGTTTTGCAAAAGCAAAAAAAAAAAAAAAAACCAACAACAAAAAAAAACCAGCAGCTTTTCCAGGAGCCTGATGTGATGTTCCTCCTCATTACATCATTATTATATTGTATATCCATTAATGAAAAGATTTTCCTTACCTACTTATGTTAAAAACAGACTCCAGCTGCAAACCTTCACTTCTATTTTTTTTAAACTCTTGAAAATACTTTTTAAAAAGTCTCAGTGAATGTATTACTGTTTCATGACTTTTGCTTCTAAATTTTCATATTAGGCAATAATGCCAAACAGCATGGTAGAAATCATGTAGCGGTCCATGTAATTAGTTACTTTGCAGCATAAAGTATGTGCACTGAGATTTATATGAACATTACTTAGTAACCTGAGTATAGATGAGAATTTCAGCTCTTCTGTGTCAAATTCCCCCTTGCTGTGGCATACATATCTGGAAACATACTTCTGTTGTCTTCTGGAACAGATGAAACAAAGCCAAGTAAAATGGTCGCCTCTTCAGAGACTGTATTACAATATGTAATGACTAAGAATATTCTGCCCAAATGCGAGTCTGTTTCAAGGGAGTCATTGTTTTCCAATGGGAACAACTGAACATCGGGAAGAGGTTCATCCCATGTTCTGTGTTGCTTGTCTATTTCCAGTCATGGTGTTCTCAGAAAGGATATGTCAGGCTCTTATTTTGCTTTCTGTCTGAGTTAAGGACATTGTATTATTTAAAAGATTTGCTGCCTTGAGGAACCTTGCATGCTGTTGCACAGCAAGCTAGTATAATTAAATGGCTGCAAGCCACAGGGAGGCATTTATTATCAGCATTTCCATTTCTGTGTTCAGTTAATTTTAAGGCTTATTTGTTTAGTGTATTATTGCAGGCTTATACAAACTGTAGAATGAGGATATTTAAGAGGTGGTTTTCTGGGAACCATACCTCAATTTTTCTAGGATTTTACTTCTTGAATTCTTACCTTTTAAGATAGTACTTCCTGAGAAGTCCCAATCACAGTCTGTTTACAGAATTTCTGAGAAACTACTTGGCTAATACAGACTTGCATTATTTATTTCAAATATTCTTTTTCAGTGTTTTTCTTGGTTGGCTGCATATTTGGAATGTATCATGTATTCTTTTACAAGTTTAAATAAATGAAAAAAATGTTAAATTTATTAATAAAGTTTAATTATTTTAAAGGACTTCTGTTCATTTCAAATGCACATCCTTCCTATGTCACTGAAACAACAACAACAAAATAGAAATAAGCAGTTCCTTAAAATAAAAGTAGTTATATTAAGGAGTTTTCTGTTAAGGCAAAGTTCTGACAGTTGTCAGCTCTGCAAGGTCATGTGTCAGCCAAGGACATATGTCTTGTGTCAAAAAGTGGCTCTTCATTAATGAAACAGCATCTGTTGAGAGACTAATAGATAAGGTTGAAGCCTATACTTTATTTCAGTTTGCTGTGCTTTGTTTCAATAATGGCCATTATTACCGCTATAACTTTTGAATTTCTTTGCTCTGTCAATTTATATTTTCTGTTCTCATTATGCAGATTAGATGGACTTAAAGCCTGCAGTCAATCATGTATCAGCAAGTGGTAAGAATGTTTACTTGAATTATTGCAGTCTGATTCTGCCACATAAAATAGTTTGGATTTTTTTGTTAGTTAAACTGTTAATCTTATTATCCCAAAGTTACATATCACCACTTTCTTATGAATCAAATTATTATAATCACAGTGGCAATAGTCAACTTCATTTCAAGATTTTTCTCATTCTGTGGGAGAATAAAATGTGCATGTATAGTCACTTCTGATAAAGGAATCAGTGGTCCTGCGTTTTTCATGTCTTCTGTTTTTCCGTTCGTGTTTTTCTGTCTTCTGGCTGGGTAGGGCAGATACACATAACTGAATTGAAATAACAATTTACTCCCCTTGTCCCCAGAGGGATGTGTTCTACTACTGAGAGTCCATAAAACAATGCGTACTAACACCCAGCTGTGACCTGCTTCAGTTACTACCAGCTGCAGTCTATTTTAACTGCTTTTACAAACAGCACCCAGTCCTATATGCCGTTCATAACAGCTTTCTGCAAATCTGCTGAGATTTGCTTCCCCTCTTCCACATGTAAGGCATCTGCATGTACTGTGGATAAAGATCAGCAAGGTGATGAGACAACTTGTATATCTGCAGTCTTTGAGGTAGAACCAAACATCAACCAAGTCTTTTGGTCAAGACTATTACAATAATTTGAAACTCAAAAGTTAGCACTATGTTGCTCGGAGAAGTATCTGCTGCAGTCTTTTCTGGCCTTTAAAAATGGTTTAAACTGCTTCTGAAAGTTATTTTAACAAAAATGTTTACCATGATGTGGTAGTTGGACATCAATTAAAATACAATGATAGATATAATTAACAAGTTCAGATTTAGACTTGGAAAATACCGTAATTTTTACTGGTCTAATGATCTAGGCAAAATATCCTTTAAAAACCATTCCAATGTGTTTTTGTAATCTAAATTGGCACTTGCAAGGAATTGCCAAGAACAATGCAAGGAACTCAAATTTTTAAAAGGAATTATTCTAGGGTGTCACTTCTGTTATGATGAATAAACTTTATCCATTAACTTTTCTTAATGCACTACTTGCATTCTGAGTGTGAGAGTTGTGTGTGTATCTGCATTTGTATTTTTGTCTACATCTATGTATGCACACACATACGCATATTTATGCTGCCTGAAAGTATTGGGGAAGCATGTGGATTCTGGAGAAGAGAATCTTCAACATTACTGACAGTGAAGCAGAGATTCTTCATTAGCCTGAAGCTTTTCCAAAAATGCATGGTCTATTTATGACTGTACCTTTCTTATGGAGCCCGCAGTCTGACCTTAAATGGAAGTAACTTGTATGCTAAAACATGGATTTACACTTGGAAATAAGTTCTTCAATGTGAAGACATCTTGATTGTTAATTCAAAGGCCCCTTGGAATGTTTTCTTGTTTATCGTTTTTACTGGTTTTCTGTCAAGTTTTCCAGCGCATGTTGTTGTCTCACATCAAAATGCAAAGACCCGCAAGTCTGACATAAATGTGTTGTAATAGCATAACTGCTTTATCTGAAAACGTCACTTAAGAATACGGTGGAGTTTTTCCTCTGCTGAGGACTAAATATGTGATATCTCAATATTGCACTATACCCAAACTTAAACAGCTCAGAGGCCAAGTATTGAGCAGATGCCTTAAGTTGAAAGAAAATATGCAGGAGTAATAAGCATTTATTTTTATCAGAACAAGTGTTTTTCATTGGGAAAAGTAGTAAGATCCACTGAATCCACGGGGCTGATCCCTGATCCACAGGGCTTTAAACTAGATGCGA
>VXAL01013538.1:667322-678069 GCA_013399475.1 Chauna torquata | reverse complement strand
TAAAAAAAAAAATAAAATTAAATACATTTCACTGTCAAAGATTTCCAAGATGCTTGGATAGAACATGTACAAGGAGACCACAGAGGGCTTGAAGAGCCTGCTTGAATGAGCTTTCTGTTTATTCTCTGACATTTCGTCCAGGACTTTTCCTCATTTTAAAACTCTTCATAGTTCAGTAGTCAAAAGTAAGATATCTTAATTGCATACTGAGTTTGTGTGTCTCTTTGATAATCATTTCCATACCTGTAACTCTGCTATGACAGTAGTCTTAGCTTACCTGTTACAGCTTTTCCTGGTTGTAAACATTTCCTGCTTCCATCTGTAATTAAATAACTGCTACAATAAGCATTGGATTTCTTCTATGTTTTTCTTCCTTCTCTCAGAATTAAATCTTTTAACAAAAATGTAGGAGGCAAACACCATTTTTCTGATTTTGGTTACTAAATCAGCTGTTTAATTGAAAATAACAATAGTAAAGGTGGCAGTGTCAGGAGGGCATCTTCTTGTTCTTTAGTTTATCCTCTAAGTTTGCAAAATATTTCATTTTGGCTAGGAGCTTCTTAGCTTCTTGAAGATCATCTGAAATGAAATAAAAAAATTACTAGTTTACAGAGGGAGGGCTCAATTTTCATTTTCAAAATGAATCTCGAGATTTCATTGACAGCAACTATTTCAGAACTAAGAACTGCAAGTTGTGAGAACTGATACACTATTAAAAACATGGTGCCTATTATTTTCATCGTGGAAGGCTTTGGAACAGTTTAATTGAGGTGTTCCACAAAACACGTTAAGAATATGCAATTGAGGAAGGAAATGTGACATGAATACCCTTTACTGACTTTTCTGTGAACTGGCTATAGTATTGAATGTAGCCAATAGGGAATTTTAAGTATATAGACCAGACAAACATTTTTGGGGGGGAAATGTACATAATTAGACCAACTGCCATCATTGAAAAAATGCAAAAGATTCATAGCACTGTGGTACACATAGGGGCAATTCCAAAACGGATACTGAAATAATTGCTCCGTAATTAAACAAGTAATTGGAGGGAAAAGATGGTTTATCACCTACTGACAAGGATAGAAGCAACACAGTTCTTAACTCTAATGGTACAAAGAATGGCAGATTATAAGGTTTAAGTTCTGCGCATGCAAGCCTAGCCCCTATTGCTTTTCATTTGCTATTTTATGATTACAACACACACTACATAACCTAACAATAAAAGGATTCTGAGACCTAGGAGAGAAATACAAAGGCTTCTTCCCAGTTTAAAAACCTTGTCTGGAATGGTTCAAGCTCCTGCCCATCACTTGGTTGTGGAATAAAGTTATGTTGATAAGGAAGGCCCTAAAACCTTCGACTAAATGGGGCATCAGGTTTTCTCTTGCTATACAGCTTCAGTGCTAAGCAGAAGTGTCCCTGCCTGGACTTCCACTGCAAAGAACAGCGCCCGCTACTCTGTTGACAGCTTCAAGTCTGCAGAACAAGATCTCCCAAATTCAAGTTTGAAACATTAGAATAGGCTGTAAGTTTGAATGAGAATAGAGTCTGTCCTCGGTATTCTGAGAAACAAACAAAATTCTTAGTGACTGTGCTCCTGTTTGAAGTGATCATTTTGATGCAAATGGAATTAACTGACACTTTTGTATTTGAACTTTTGTTTGTTTTTTTAATGTGAAGTCCTAAGTTTCCTGAATCAAAAGAAAGGTCAAGCTTAGAAGTATTTATTTTAAACATCCAACAGGAACACTTGTTTATACACTGTTTCTGTTCTGTAGTTCAGAAAATATTTGCCAGTAAGAGAATGTGGGTTTTCTTAAGCATTTATAACTGATATATATGGCAGCTAAATACTTAACAAAAATAGCTACCTCTTTCAAAAGCCGTGGTCACCTCTTTGGTCAGTTCTTCTTGCTTTACTGTAAAACAAATTATTTATATTATATTACTTTGGTGGGAAACTTAATTACTAGTATCGTAGTCTTTTGAGAGACAAGAGAGCTTCCTGTATTATTGCTGTCTATTTTTATTACCATTTCAAACATATTTCTTTATTTAGACAGATTTACAGACAGCAATGCCAATACAAATCAGTGGTCACTAACTTCCCAGAAATCTAACTTCATTTTGGTGCATCAGTTTACCCTGCTACAATTAATTTGCTTCTGTTCTACTTAGTTTTTATTCTAGTTATTCTAATTGCTTTTGGCACACTATTGTTATTGCAAAGAATTAAATATACCGATAAACTCAATGTTTTGGTCGTCACCAACCATGTAAACAAGAAAGTTGCTTGTATAAAGACAATAATCAATATAATGGTTGCTAAGTTGAAGAAGATGGAAGTAATACAATCTATGAATAAATGAAGAAAATATTTCATGTGTTCAGTCAGGTATTTTAATAAACTTTAAGTGGTTCTTTCCTTAGAACAATTTTACTTGCCCTGATCTGCTGGAGGTTGAATGAGAAGTTCCTTTTTATAATCAATATATATCTATTTTGCCATCAGAGTATGTACTGTTATACTGATTTTCTCAAGCAAGATTTGATTTTAGGTGGCATAAACTGGTAAAGACAACATTTTTATTTGGGGAAAAATAAAGGCACTTGCAGCAAGTCAGTTCAAGACTAATAGAATTTAGTGACAGTGATACTGAAAGGAATAAACTGAAAAAGTTAATCTTCAGAAAGACTTTTATATTATACAAGATACAGGAACGTAAATTCATTCTGTACAAAAACCTAAGAACTCAACCTACCTTTAATTAAAGTTTCAGTTTCTTCAAGCATATCCTCACTTTTAGACTCTGCTAATTTCTCATTGATTTCCATAATTTCCATGAGAAACTCTGAATCCGCATCACAGTCTGTCTCTTGTGCTGGCTCCACTCCATTCAGCTCCAGCTGGTGAAAAAAAACAGGAATTTGGAAACACACATTCTTACATTTATTTCACTGTGAAAGATTTTCTTGAATATTAAGTGTTTTAGTAAGGCTTACTCAGATTCCTACCTGATAAACTTCTGGTTTTTAAACTTATTCTATGAAATCTGCATAAACAGAGTCGGTCTTAAAATTAACCCTATAGGCAGACCATAAAAATCAGCAGTTAAACTAAAGCAAGAAAATGTAATGAAGGCTGCCAAGGGTCAGACTCAAATTTCAAGGGAACAGCTATGGGCAAAGACAGTGCGTGAAGCACATAAGAAATTAGTGTGAGAGAAGCAGGAAACGTTATAATAATCAGTAAAATGTTAAAGAAAATAGTGGGAAGGCTGATTAACTTCCAGACAAGCTTGGTTTTGGTCTCCCTTAAATATACCTGGTAATCCTGTTTCTTCTTCAGGGGAACACAAATTAGCATGTTAATGATGGCATCACAGGAATTTTATAAAGCTGATTCATTACATTACCACCAGCAGCCCTAACCACCTATGACTAGTTAGGGGACATTGATAAAATACATAATGGACACCTTACTAGATAGAAGCCACGGCTGAGAGGATTCAGGAGGGTTTGGTAGGCCTTGTTAATCAGGGAAGAGTGTTGCTCAGAGTAGTACTGTTCTTTCTGCCAATGGAAGATAAATAATGCTCAGTAACAAATTAATAAGAAGCAACAAAATGGGTTACCCTGTTACCTGCAGAGAAATGATGTTCCCACAGCAGCAAATGCATGTAAAATGGAAAGTTGCTTTTGAGTAGAAATAAAAATAACAGAGAAGACTACGCAGAGTTAAACTCTGTTATGTCACATAACAAAGACCACAAGAACCACAGCAGCACCTTATCATCATCCTCCACAGCAAGTTTCTTAGCAGAAGCCTCTTCTAAGTTCCAGGGGAACAAAACCTAGGAAGTCCGAAAACACGCGGCTGGTAGGGCCTCCTCGCGTTCTGCTTTGCAGGGCAGCAGCCTCGTTACCCTGGCAGCGATGATGCTGCATAAAGCGAGCGCCCGGCCTCTTCCCCCCCGCGCCTGGCCAGCCGTGCAGCCAGGCCCCGGCGCAGCAGGGCGGCGCCTGGCAGCGCGGAGAGGGACGGGGGGCGCCGGGGGCTGAGGGCGGCCGGCACTGGGGCGCTGGAAGGGCGAGGCCCTTCCGGGAACCCCAGCGGGCCGCGCCCGGGGAGGCGGCGCCCCCGCCCGCTCGGCACTCACCGGCTGCCTCCGCCCGAAGCGGTCAGGGTGAAAGGCGCGCTGCAGGCTCCGGAACCGCCGCTGCAGCTGCTGCGCGTCGACGCGGAAGGAGCGGTCACTGCGGGCGACAGAAGGCGGCGTGAGGCCCACCGCCGGCAGCGCCCGCGGCCGCCCCGCCGGCACTCACCACTCCATGAGACGGAAGAGGTCAGGCCGAGGCCCCGGCGGCTGCAGGGCCCGGCAGCCGGGGCAGAAGTGAGGCAGCCCCTCAGCGCTGGAGACGGGACCGCCGCAGCTCCAGCACCGCGGGGTCGGGGGAGAGACCAGCCCGACGCAGCGACGCCGCGGAGCCGCCTCGGAAGCACGGAGCGCCCATCGCGCCCTGCCGAGATGCTGCCGCAGCGCCGCCTGCATTCTCCCGAACTACATCTCCCAGCAGCCCCCGCGCGGCCGGCCGGGCCCCCATTGGCCCAGTTCATAGCGAGGACTGGCGGGGCGCGTGCGCGCTTGGTCAGGCGGCAGCGGGGCCACGCGGGCTCCGCCACTCGTGAGTTCGGCCCCGGCCGCCTCTCCCGGGAGGTTCGTGCAGCCGGGGCTGCAGCGCTCTCGCGGGGCGGCAGGGGCGCNTTCCGACGCTCCGGGCCGCGGGGTGCGCGGCCGCTGCTGGACCCCGCCCCGCGGGTGCCACCTCGCGTGCGAGCGTCCCGGGGCGGCTGCTGCTGGCCTCAGCCAGCTCCCTCCCGCTGTTCGGCTTCCGTGCCGGACGGCTGCGGTCCTCCGGTGAAGCCGATGTTGGGGCTTTCGGCACGGTAGAAATACGCTGCTAGGAACGGGCCGTTTCTGCTAGAGCTTGTGGGCCCTGCCTGTGTGTCTGAGCGCTTCTGTATATATACGCAAAAAAGTAACCAGGACAATATTGTGTTCTTACAGCTAATAATGGAACGTAACTTACTGGTAAGGAGGCTAACTTATTTATTACCTAGATTATGTATTAAGCGGGATAGCAACCGGCTTAAAACAAACAAAACCCAAGATACACCAATAAACTGAGAGCAAGCCAACAGGTAAGCACAGGTGACCTCAAATGATGGCAGCGTCCTCTGGGAAGATTAACATTCAGTACGATGGCCCCTTCGTGCAATTAATACAGATGCTGTTGGAGAAAGTTGCCTGGTGGATTGTATTTCCTCAGGTGGGGAGGAAAGCAACATGCCATGATAAATTCTACCGCGTTAACAGGGCGGGAAGATGCCGTGTGTTGCTGTCTTTAGCAGCACTGCTAGGGGTGTGGAATGTATCTTTGGGTCTGACAGAGTTTTGTACATAAACATTTTATATGTTAATTATGTATAGGTGTGACTATTTTGTAAATAAAATTGCCGAATAGAACCTGCTTGAAAAATACATGTGAAAATTTGTAAGTTATAACCTGTATTAAGGAAATATTCAGCCAAGACACCAAATTGGCTTGCCAGTATGATAAATCTGTTCAGTGCTTCCAATGTCAGCAAAAATTACTTTCACCTTATAGTTCATGTTTTTCCTTTTTCAGTTTTTTTCCATTGTGTTTGGGGAGCTGTAATGGTTACTGCTTTGTTGGAGGGTGCTTCATCAGAGAGTACTGCACAAGCATTCATGAAATAAAGTGAGTTCTGAAGAGCTCAATTAAAAATCTGGGAATAAGATTTAACTGTTGTTTTAGAACCAGTAGAGGGAGCACCGTATTCTTTAAAACAAAAAGTCATTGCAAAATTTTTGGGGATTTAAATCTATGCAAACTTCAGTTGAAAGTTTTAGTTGAAGACTGAAAATAGATTTGGATATTAATAGGACTGTATGTGAATGTTAATTTTACTTTGCTGTAGTAAGTGCTCTTTTAAACATTCTCTTTGAAGCAAACATGTCTCGAGAGACTGGAAATGAAGTGCAGCAGTCTCAAGGTGCCCAACAATTACAGAGTGGTACCAATTCCTCTTCCAGTGCATCACAGAGTACTAGCCAGTCGTCCTCAAGTTCTGGGACCCTCAGTTCTCTAGACACTGTTCCCACTCAGGAACTCCCATCAATTCCCGAGGATCAGGAACCTGAAGAGCTTGTTCCCCAGCCTTGGGGTCGACTCTTTGCACTTGGAAAAGGTTTCAGCAATTGTGGTATGTAACTACTGTAATAAGTCTCTGGGTTCACTTGTATTACCTGGGGAGAAAATAAAAAAAGTTTTGAGCAGGTTAGTAGAGTGCAGTCTCATCTTCAAATTACATACACCCAAATTTAAGCACAAGCTTGCAACTTCTGCAGTAATTCTGTGTTCCATGAGTACTCAGATACACAGCTTCCATAGACTTGGAGATCTTAGAGGAATTCTGGGGTATTCATGTTCTTTGTTACTTGCTTCATTTTTCCGTTTCATAGTTTATTTTATTTATACATCATGAGTCTCTATGTATTGCTGAAGGTGAATGGAAAACTATACTATTAATACAGAGAATAAAATTATTAACATACTGTAGCAAAATAGAAGATATTGACAGTGCGTGGTGTTTTGTCTGAATTAAGACAAATAAATACAAAGCACCTTGTCTTTGTTATCCTCCTTAATACTGTTTGGCATCATTCTGTAGTGCAATAGTTAATAACTTCCCGCAATTTTGTGTTCTCTCTCCAATTTGCATCCCCTTCCTCTGCAGACTGCGTGAATGATGAATACTGGTTTGGAAGAGACAAAAGCTGTGATTATAGTTTTTCTAAGCTAGGATTATCTGAGACTGGCTTTTACCAAAACTATAGCAAGAAGCACTTCCGAATTTTCAGGGTAGGTGCTAAAAAGGTTAATTGTATTTCTCCATCTTGGCAGCGAGTGACTTTGGCAGGGATCCTAATGAAATCAAAGTTTATGTACCTTCAGTGTTGATTCCTCTAACAAGACACTTGGCAATGTTACCAGGTTTATGAAATAACCTTAGTCTGATGTTCTGAGCCAACAATAGTAAATTTCTATAGTCTATCATGTCTTTACAGTAAAGTTGTTTTTTTTTTTTTTTTTACTATTATCTTCCTGATTTTCTTTTCTCTTTTAGGAAATGGGTCCAAAAAATTCCTATGTTGCCTACATTGAAGATCACAGTGCAAATGGAACTTTCATTAATAGAGAGCTCATTGGAAAAGGGAAGAGGCTTCCGCTGACTCACAACTCTGAAATTGCACTGTCTATTCAGACTAATAAGGGTAAAATATGCTGTAACATATGTGGGTTCTTCTTGTGTTGACCAAGAGGTCCTTTCTACAATGATTTGAATGTTTTTCTTGCAAGATGAGCTTCTTTGTGAATGCTGTATAGCTAAAATAATAGCTGAGAATATAGCTATGAGTTGATGTTTTAGTACTTGCATACAATTTTCCATATCCACCTCAACCCTAGAAAAAATGAAAAAAGAAAATTTAAAAGAAGCTGCATCAGGAACCATCTTACCAGAGTATAAACTTTTATCGCTACTTTCCTATTTTTGAAACTTCTTCAGCAGCTGTGTGTATGTGCTGGGGGGAACAGGGGAAACAGACTATTCAAGGGAAAAAGAGGTACTTTACCAGATGCCATGTAGTAGTAGTAATAAAAAACAAAAATCCTCTTCGAAAAGTCGAGGGTTTCTTTGTTTTTGCTTTCCTGCTAAGATGCTGTCTTCCTGATTGTTAGTTCTTTGTCCCCTGAGACTGACGTGGTTGGCTGTTTTGTCCTTTAACATTGTATTGATTAATCACTGTTATGAAGCTTATACCAAAGATCTCATTTTTCAGTAACAAAATTACACCAGCGATGGGTTAACAAGGTGACTTACAGCATCAGTTAACTTTTTTCATATAAATTTTTATTTACTATTTATGTTTTGCTTCTAGTTGGCAGCATTCGCTTAGTTGTGTTGTTGACTATAAAAGCTCAGGAAGTGTAGTTGTTCGTTATAACAATTTTGAAGTTAATAACAGGACAATGATCTCCGCTCATCTTCCTAGTGTTTGTATTTTCTGATCTTATGGTGGATGATCAGTTGGAATTTCCTAGAGAATTCAGAGAGAAATATATCATGTCAAAGACTTTGGGAAGGTAAGCATCCTTCTTTCAGCAATATGAAGTGTTAATTTTCTTACTGTTTTCAATACCTTGTGCTAGAATTATTACCAATGTTAACTGAGCTCCTGTTTTAGTTTTTATAATCCCACAAATATTCAAAATGTTTTACAGGGTAGTAAGAGCGGGCAGATACCATTCTTGATGTTTTTATATTTTGTCTGTTACGTGCAGCAAATCAATTTGATAAGGATTGAAATGCTTTGATTTAACTGAGATTTCTGGGGTCAGTACAAGGATATCTGGGACCAAATTAATAGCCTGTTATAAGTGGTCTAATGACTGTTGTGGAATTTTAATGCAAATGAAACATCCTCCTCTTTTGTTCTTGCCACATTGTACCACTTAAATAAAATCTGGCACAAATATCTAACTGAGAATCTCTTTGGCAGGAAACCTTTTAACTGGTGTGAATCACCGAGACTTGGTCCTAATGACAAATGTTTTTCTGGCTGCAGTTTAAAGTATTTTGTTGATTAACAACTAGTTTAAGTTAATAGAGACCATGAACCAGTGTAGTTCTGTAATTGCTTCACTTCACGTGAATGGTCTAAAGCTGATACTTACTCAGAACATGCTTTGTTTACCCCAGAGGTATGGGTGTCTCTCTATGAAAAAGATTTAGCCTTAGACGCTTTGTGGCACACTGCATTTATTAAGACCAGTATTGAGAATGCAGAAGAATGCAGTATTCATACTTGTGTGATTGGAAATAGAAGATGCTTTAAAGCGATAATGTGATTACTGAATTAATTGCTCTAGACATCAGTCATATTTTTTTCTGTCTTGCAACTATGTTTTTATTTTCTTTACCTGCAAGAATGTTTATGTAGGTTTACAGTTAAAAGGAGGAAACTGGGATCTGAAAACTTTGATTTTCAATGTGAGTTTTTTTTTCAGAAGAATACTAGAATAACTAGTGTTAATGATGGGCATCTTAATAGTTACTTTAAAGCATTATCTTAAAATATTCTGTTATGTCTCTTGTTTTAGCTATTGTTTGTTTTGAAGTATAGCATTTCTAAAGTTCTTTCAAAAAATTCTGTAAAGTGACCTTCTTTGTTTTGATTTTTAAAGTCTGTGATGGAGGTAGAAGGAATTATTTCATTAAAGGCTAAGTAGCAGTAGTGAAAATAAATCTGAAACGTAATAGACTGTTCCTTTATTTCTTCCCCAATTATAGCATGCTGTTCTTTCAAATTTAGACCATCAAAGCAAAATCTTTTCACTGGATTATAGCTCTGTTTCAGCTGTTAAACAATGAAACCAGTTTCAAATTAAAAAAAAAAAAAAAGAATGGTAACAGCAGAGTAAACCTGTTCTCTACAACACCTTAAACTGGAATTTTGGCTTTATTCCTATAGCTGGTTTGGGTTTATAACCTACCATTAATTGTGAAACCCAAGTTTTTCTTTAGAAGAGAACAAAGTTTGTAAGTTCTTAGCAAGTTTTTACATTTTGCATATTAATGTTATTGAATATCAGAAGTGGGAGAAAGAGCTTATGTCAGAATATAGCCTTCTACAACATCACTGTTGGAGCCTTCAAACTAAAGAGGAAAGCTGTTCTCAGGAAAAAAGGAGAGGCTATTTCAGGTAGGGACAAATGTTTGTTTTGATGGTCAGTGAAGAACTTGGAAGAGAACAGTTAAGCAGAAACAAATCTGAGAGCAAAATACAAGGATTTCTTTCGGTGATAAAACTGCTGCTTATTAAAAATAAAAGTATTGTCATACCAGTTTTTCACATTTGTGCTGTACTGTGCTGAGAGAACTCTTCCGTTAGGTTCTCCTCTCTTAAATACCTTTGTGTGATGGAAATACTGACAGAGCTTGTCCTTGATATTCACTGGTACCCTTTGTTACAAACAGATTAGTCGCTGTACGTATTTATTCTTGCATTTTTGAATAGGTGGCCCCTGACATCACTCACTCTTTAAATATACTTTCTAACTATTGAATGCTTTCTGAGACAGTTTTGACAGCCTGTTATATTCAGAAAGTTGGAAAGTAGCAGCCTCCATTGTGTGTAATCTTAATTGGGCAAATGCCTTCATTTCATTTGTCTATACTTGTTATTGCCAATTTTGAAAGGTATTTGTAAGCATTAACATAGCTGTGCTTCCATGTTAGCGGTGCCTGTGGAGAAGTCAAACTGGCATTTGAGAAGAGCACTTGTAACAAAGTTGCAGTAAAGATAATCAATAAACGGAAGTTTATGGCAAGTGGTATTAGAGAGCCAGTAAGTATTTTTCTTTGTCTTTTGGTCATCTTGCAGTGCGCCTGGAATACTTGATAACCTTTCTCACTGACTCCCCAGCCCTCTTCAATTAGAGGGTTTTCTGGCTTAATGTCTTCTGTGTATAATTTCCAAATGCCTTTTGATCTTACAGAATATATACAATTCTGTAGAAAATGCTTGCTTTTATTCTTTGACCACATTACATTATTTTAGGACTGCTCGTTAATGTGGTATTATAAAGTGGGGGG
>VXAL01013538.1:648706-667288 GCA_013399475.1 Chauna torquata | reverse complement strand
AGAGGAGTCTTGTGGGGTGTATCTCGTAAAATACATCAGAAAATTGCATCACCAGTGGAGTCTGACCAAAGATTTATAAACTTTGCTAATTCTGTTGTATATTCCATTGTAACACTGTTCAATAAAACTGTATGAAGCCTTTTGGGAAGGGCTTTTCATGTGTCTAGTCGGGCAGAAGCCTGAATTTGAAGAAGAACAAGCTAAGTGGCCATACTCTAACATGAGAAAGAGATACAAGCAACTTCAGATCTATTACTCTAATGTTAATTTTATGTAAGGGCATAGGATGAACTTCAAAGAAAAAGTACAGTTAGAGGTTGAAAGTGAATGGCAAAAGGAGTTACGTAAGTTGTGCAGCTGTGGGTTTACTAAAGTTAAAACGGGTTGCACTAACCTTATTAAGTTCTTTGAGAAAACAGACTTCAGTGTACAGATACAATATACAGAACCTGTTCAAACTGACAAAGCATTTCGTAGGGTGCTGTATAGGAAACTCCTACTTGGAAAATACTTTTGTAAGGACAAAAATGCTATGGTGGAAAGGTGGCTTGCTGAGGAAAGGATGCCAGAAAGCTTTAATAGGAGGGGAATTACAGGATGGAAAAGAAGTTACTGGTGGAAGTTTTGAGAATTTGTCTTGAGATTAGTCTTCCTTGTTACTATTGCATTTGGAGATCATGGCACAGATATGCTAATTCAGCTCTTTGGCACTGACTTAGTCTGTGTTGACAGAAAGGAATGTTACAGTATCACGTGTGAAGAACTGAAACTTCTGTATGCTGGAGTACTAGAAGTTAGATAATGTTTAACAGTGTGAGATAATATACAAGATCAGAGACAATTTCTATAAACTACACTTGTACTGTTTCAGAGGAGGAGGTAGATATAGTTATTTTCAGATGAATTCGTGACAATGTGATTCAAAACTGCAAAATGCAATTTTGGAACATTTTAAAGATTAAGATATGCTGTTATGAGTTATAATTATTAAGAAATGCCATTGTACAAAGCAGAGATAGGACTGCATCTGTAATGTTGTATACAGAGGGGTGTGCGTGTGTGCGCGCGCAAAGATTATTGATCTACATTGGAAGAAGAGTTTAAAAAAAACAAAAAACAAAACAAAAAAAAACAAAAAAAACCTGCTGGGTTGCTTTCATGAGTTGAGCCGAAGCCACACATAGAGAGATTAAAAGAATCTGTTTATTTTTTCTAGCCAAATAAAGGCTAAGAGAGTAGCATTTGATTTTGGGGGTAGCCCACATGGGAAGCATCTTGGAGGGAGGAAAGCTGTTAAAAGAACAGTATTGATATATGCTGGCCAAGAATAATTTTTTAGGCTGGAAATTAGGTGAAGATTTCTAACCTGCAGTGAAACGACATGTCTGGAGGAATATTTTGCTACACAGAATGAGAACAACTTTTTTGGTTAATTCACAGAAGGCACCTGATCAGTTTATGAAAAAGATTGTATGTTATGCTCATTTAAGGGATCCCTTATGCAAGGGATACGAAACAGTGGCTTTTCTGGTACTCTCTCTTATTTCTGAAGTGTGTTATCCCAGAATATTGCTGTGTTACTCTATGATATTTGATTCTTTTAATAGAACCCAGTTTTTAATATCAACACAGAAATTGAAATTTTGAAGAAAATAGATCATGTGAGTATTACTGTACACTTTTATTCCTTTTTGCTGTGTACTGTACTTCTCTGCTTCACTGACTTCAGTGTAGTAACTAAAGATCAATTTTATTCGTTTAGAAAATATACAAGAGGATGCATATTACTATTGCAGTAAATGTCTGTTGAGCACTTTTTTCCTTCTTTTAAATATGGTGTGTTTTTACAGATCTGAGGTTTTAAAATCATGAACAACTGAGATGTAACTTTGGGAAGAAACTTCACAGAGGAGGTTTCAACCTGAACCATAGTTGTAGAAGAAATCTTTCCTTGATTCAGGTTTTGTAAATATTGTCAGATAACCAAATATAAAGATTAGATTCCACTGGCAAATTTTTGAATTGGTATCCCCTTTCCCCGTGCATTTCCCCCCACACCCCTCCCCCAAAAAAGGCTTTTCTTTACCTTTTGCTAAATAGAAGGCTTGCATAGATTAATGAACTATTCCATATAAAGAAAATATTGGGGTTATGGAAACTGACAAATGAAAGAAGTAAGGATGCTTGTTAAGTTGCAGTCATGGCAAGAACTGAATGTTTTTGTATGTGGAGGTATAAAGGAGAAGACAACAGACTTCCATTTAAGTGTTTGCCAAAGCCTGGAGCAATAATCGGTTGCATAAGTGTTAATTTAATTGGCATGGTTGAAAATAGGAAATAAAAATAAAATAGGAAATTTAAGATGATACACTGTTGATAATGTTAGTTTTTACAAGTGATTCTACTTTTGTGTGTGTCCATTTGTGCTCTTTTTTATTAGCCTTGCTTAATCAAAATCAAAAACTTCTTTGAAGCAGAGGACTACTACATTGTTTTGGAACTGTAAGTAACTAGTTTGAAAGTAAATGCATGAAATGTTTTTCACAGCTACAAAGTATGTAAATAGTTCTGAACTCTTCTTGTGTGTGTGTGTTTTTTTGTTTTATTTTGTTTTCTTTTCTTTTCTTTTGCTGGCCTCAACTGTTATCTGAGACCTCTGAAAAATTAGGAACTAGGATAGCCAGGAGAGTGATCCTTTTACACTTTGAAAGCGCTTAGTGCTGTGAATAGTCACCCACTATGCTGCTACTATGCATTGCTGCTACTTTGATTTTGAGCTCATAAGAGGAGGTCAATCAAAAACCTTTTAACTCCTAGTGAAGGCTCAGAAGATTAGGCCTTAGTCAGCAATGCATGTGCTGTGTTTAGGGCATTGCTTATTCATTTCTGGAAATGAAATATATTCTTTCTTTGTAGCCAAAATAGCCGAGTGAAATTATTTTGGTCTCTGTCTCATCTAATGAGATTAATCTTTTGGAAGTAATGTATTGACTTGTTACCTACATATGTTTTAGGATGGAAGGAGGAGAACTGTATGACAGAGTGTCAAGGCCGATCAAGATGAAAGAAGCTACCTGCAAGTTATATTTTTATCAGATGCTGCTGGCTGTGAAGGTACATAATCATGAATTCTAACAAGAAAAATACGGTTGTGCATTTGCATGTCAGTCAGATGAATTTTTCTGTCATTTGTCACTTCTGAAACCTGTGCAAGTAATCAGCACAGTGCTTTTAACAAGTTAGTTTAACAAGATTCTGTACCTCAGTACAGCCAAATAGCATTCAAAGTTTCTTAGTTATTTAAGAAAAACAAAACAAAACAAACAAACACAAGACAGGGATTAAAGCAATAATACAGGCCATGCTCACTAATGGCAGGATAATCACGTGAGACTTACAGTAGTGTGTGGGCAAAGAGTCATCAGTGCAGTAGCCTTCAAAAAATTAGTGCTTAGATGCTTTTCTATGCACTCCTGAATGAGTATTTTGGTTCAGCAGACAACAAATTAATTCTTTTTAATAGATGTCAAATATTTAGTCTCAAAGACTAAATATTGAGTCATTAGATAAGCTTCTAAATTCATGAATTTAGAGGAGGGCCACAAAGATGATCAGAGGGCTGGAGCACCTATGCTACAAAGACAGGCTGAGAAAGTTGGGGTTATTTAGCCTTAAGAAGAGAAGGCTCCAGGTAGACATTATAGTGGCCTTCCAGTGCCTAAAGGGGGCCTGCAGGAAAGATGGGGATGGACTCTATAAGGGAGTGTAGTTATAGGATAAGGGGTAACGTTTCTAAACTAGAAGAGGGTAGATTAGAATAGATCTAAAGGAAGAAACTCTTTACTGTGAGGAAGAAAGGAAGAAACTCTTTACTGTGGAAGAAACTCTTTACTGTGAGGCACTGGAACAGGCTTCCCAGAGAAGCTGTGGATGTGGAAGCGTTCAAGGCCACGCTAGATGGGGCTTTGGGCAGCCTGATCTAGTGGGAGGTGTGCCTGCCTGTGGCAGAGAGGTTGGAACTAGATGGTCTTTGAGATCCCTTCCAACCCAAACCATTCTATGAAATGGTAAGCATATTTCATTAGCAACTTCTGCACAATTGTTTCCAGATCACACTTAATTGTCTGGACCTGCACATGCTTTCAGATCAGTTCTTTTCCTCTTTTCTTTTGACTTGGTTTTATATTTTGCCAAAAATAGAAACTTAATAGTTGTTCTTGTCAAGGTATTAATAAATAGTAAATCTAGAATTATTTTCTTTCTCAGTGAGTGAAGTATTGTATGTTTTCCCCCATTCTCATTTTTGGGATAGCTGCTCACATAATAAAAGTGGTACCATTACCTTCTACATCCCTTCAATGTAAATGTGAAGACATTGCTAGTACATATTTTGAACTACTAGTTAGAATCAAAGTTGTTTCTAGCTTTAACACAGATTTCATTGTATCGTAATATGTCAGTCATTTATGACTGAACTTTAATTCTTGCTTGCTGTCAAACGTTCTCCTAATGAAGTTAGAAATCTGTTCTCAGATATAGAGCCAGTAGAAGACTGGATAGTAGACTTGCATGTAGGCTTTAAAACTACAGATAAGAAAACAATTCTGCGTTTGCCTCAAGGAAGCAACTTTTTTCAAAACTGTTTAACCTGACTTTGACTTTATATCGCCTCTGTATTCAATTTTCCTAGTTATATCACCAGGTTTTTGAACCCTTTTTCAACCTCCAGCTCTTTGACAATTGAGGTGTTTTTGAAATTTGTCTACTATTACTCACCATTGTAAGGATTGTTGTAGCACGGCAATCTTAATTGTTTTTGCAGACCAAAATGTGGGCTTGAATTTATGAGAATATGATCATGCAATAATAATGACTAAGAGGAAGGAGAGAGAAATGGAAAACCAGAACTCCTGCGACACAGAATTTTGCCCTTCCTTACTTCTCTTGCTTTTACTGACACGAGGAAAGAAGTATAGCTTTCCAGTGAGTGGGAAGAATGGAACAACTTGTCAGTTCTACACACGCTGCTTGCATTGAGATTGACATTTGAAGCATAACTGTTTCTAAGTTGTTTTTTTCTGGCTTTAAAAAAAAGTCATGAGCTGTGTAGCTTTAAACGCATGCATGTCTCTTAATCATTTCACTTATCCTGCCATTCCTATTTGAAAAATTGGAAAGCTTAGATTTTAAAAAAGATAATAGTATGTTTTTTTCGTGTATTTTTGTCTCTATGTATCCAGTATCTTCATGACAATGGAATTATACACCGAGATCTAAAGCCAGAGAATGTGCTGCTTTCATCTTCTGAAGAGACATGTCTGATAAAGGTAAGAAAACTTAAATCTCTCCTTGTTCAATTAGCAATTTAGAAGTACTCCTTCCCATTCATCTCAATATTTAGTTAAAGCACAAAAAAAAGTATTATAGAATTACTCACACAAGTTATGAAGTAACCTAAAACTTTGAGGCTTTCAGTATGTTTAATTTATTGTTGTGGATAGTTCAACCCATACATCTATCTGAGAACAACTGAGAAATTTTGTGCTTAATATCTTGTATAGCACAATTGAGTACAACTTTAAATGTGGCTACATTTTTGAAAATAAAACTAAATTCGAATTTCAGACAGCATTTCCACAAATATTCAGGCTGTTTGACAGAAATACATATTTTTTTCAGATAAAGCATTGAGTAGATTTGCATGTTGAAATGCGTATTTTTTCAAGTAGTGTCGTCTAATAAGTGAGAACACCTTTTTTCTGAGGTTGCCCATTCACATCCAAATTTGAGAATACTTTTCGCTAGTGTGAAGTCTGATCCTCTGTCGTATTTCTCCCTACTCATCTTCTCAGTTGTTGTCTACTGACTTTTTAATAATGTTTGGGGTAAATCTTGTTCATAGTCATTTACTGAAACTGTGCCTTGGAAAGAGGAAACTTAATGCCTGAGAAATTGAAAGCTGTTGCAAGTGAATAAGAGCAGGGAACTGCAGTCTTAGTGGACACAGTTACAGTTTGCATATATTTACTAGTGAGCTTCTCCTGTAGGTCTGTGAAGTTACACTACTGGATTATAAATAGATGTTGAAATAACGGAAGAAAATTGGCTTTGTTTTTTTCGCGTGGCCGAAGAACAATCCAATGAGACCAGGGGCATAGTTTAGTGATGGGACTTGTCAAGTCAAGTTGATGGTTGGACTAGGTGATCTTGAAGGTCTTTTCCACCCTAGATGATTCTATAAAGCCATTTGTTTCATCTACCTTTTCATGATTTTCAATAATGTTACCTCCTGCTGCATATTGACAATATGATATGTTCTAGTACAATCAATCCTAATATGTAATGTGGTGTTACCATTTTTAAATACAAGATTACAGATTTTGGACAATCCAAGATTCTTGGAGAAACTTCTCTTATGAAAACATTATGTGGTACTCCCACATATCTTGCTCCTGAGGTTCTAAATTCACTTGGGACTGCTGGATACAGCCGAGCTGTGGACTGCTGGAGTTTAGGAGTTATTCTTTTTGTATGGTAAGATATTGCATAGATGCTACCTTCATTGGGCAGTCATTGACATACATGGCTCAAGACTTGGCAACTTTAGTATATTTAGTAGGAAGTGAAAGTGTGTTTAAAAATATATACATGTAAAAGACACTGTGACAGCAGATGTTTCAAAATGTATGACTTTAGTTTTTCATTCACTATGACAAAAACTGTGTTATTTAATTTGTTTTCTTTTTATATAGCTTGTGTGGATATCCGCCATTTAATGAGCAAAATACTCAACTATCTCTGAAAGACCAAATCAGTCGTGGAGAATACACATTCATTTCAAAAGAATGGAAACATGTGTCTGACATGGGTATGACTCCATTACAATAGGTAGCAGAATATCTAGCTCTTTTGTTGTATTTTTTGTTTTCTTTTAACTTCCTTTGATCTTTCAGCTCTATGGTATGTTGCACATTGATATGTTTACATTTTTTAAGTAGCCTCTTAATACATTTATTTTTTTTTATTCAGAGTTGGAGCATTAGAACTAACAATTACATTTTCCTTGAAGAGATGTTAGCTACAAGTACCTTCCTTAGTAATACTTAGCATTATTAACTCCAGAAATACAGAGGTTTTGGGGACATAAGTCTATTTTTCATTTTTTCACTTCTTCTTCTGGCTTTATCAAACTGGTCTACAAATCTTTGCCTCAAAGATTCTTCAGGTGTTGAACCAAAAATGTTAGGAATTTAAGGGATATGAATTAGAATTCCAAGAGAAATACTAAGACTGATTTTAAGCCCGAAGTGCAAAGATTAGCACCATGAAATATCAGCCAGAATTGTGGAGTCAACTATTTGGTCCGCTTTAAACTAAGTAGTCTGCAAAATTTTTTAAGTTTTTGCATAATAAAATAAAATGATAGTTACTGTCTGCATGTTTTTCTTCAGGACATTTTATATGCACAAAATAATTGCACTATTTGCTTTAGATACTACTTTGTATATGCAGAGGAGTTTCTAATAAAGGATGTGATCGTTCTTTTTCTACTAAACTTGCCAAATATAACTTCTTCCTGAATTACCTGAAACTTACTCAATAAGAAGTCAGACGTGTATGGGAATGGAAATTATTTTAAGGTCTAGTCCCAGTGATCTGTGTAACAGAATAATCAGATGCAATGAAAAGTAAATCTTGCCAAAATTCCTTTATGGGAGATTGGGAGTCATTAAATATGACGTACGTGCCTTATTTTTCAGTATCCATTAAGCAGTTTCCTATGACAGTACAGTTTTTATGATCATGTTGAGCATATACGTGTATATGTCTTGTCTCTTCTTTCTCATCTTCTTGGATGGATGATCCACTTTCCAAGACACTATAAAGTGTTACTATTTCTCTGGGTAACAGGAAACTAAACTAAGCTGTCTTTGCATGTCCACTTTTAGGAAAGTGCTGAATTACCTGTGCATGCACAGAACATAAATTGTAGACGTGTTCAGTAAATCTACTGGTAATTTGGTATATGCACTGAATCCTGTGCGTGTGAAAGAAAAATGGTTACAGTTTTCAGCTCTCCCTATGCATAGAAAGAAGAAAAGTGACCTGCCCAGCCATTTTTTTTGGCACAGCTATGAAGTGTTATTAGACATATTGATGCATGTAGCGTATGCATTGGTGTATGCATTTTGCATAACTTTTTTTAAGGTAATGGATTAATTGATAGTATGTCAACCAACTCTTTTTTTTTTTAATCTTAGCTCTGGATCTTGTGAAGAAGCTGTTAGTAGTGGATCCAAGCAAACGTGCTACAATAGAGGAAGCCTTAGAGCATCCTTGGCTTCAGGTAGGAATTGAGTCTTAACTAAAGTACCGTAAAGCTGGGTTGTTCTGGGGATAACTTCCTAATGTAAATTCAAAGGCAGTTCAATAGCCTGAATTTTATGAGGTTTTGTTAATACTGTATAATTTGCTTCTGCAAGGAAGCAGAGGAACTGTGACAACCCTGGTCACCAGAGATCTATGTGTACCCTATCCTGCATGTGTGGAGAATACTATAAAAGCGATACAGTGATGGGCAATGACAGCTTCAATTCTGTAGCTTCTTGGGAATGACAACTGTTAGCTTAAGTCAGAGCTTCAGTCCATCTATCTGTAGGCTGTCCCTGACAGTAGCCAGCAGAACAGCAACTGTCATTTTGTGCTTCTCATGGGCAGGCATTGCTGCCTGCCTGCCAGCTGGCTATACTGTTTCTGCTGGCTGTTGTAAGACCAGAGGGATCCTGCTGCCTGCTTTCACAGAGAGAAGAGGGGATGAAAAGGCTGCATGTCTGTGAATTGTTTGTTTGTTTTACTGTCATTGTGAATGACGCATAGGAAGAGGAGCCATCAGATCCCAACCTGCAGGATGACATTAGTCCAGATACTGTAGTCACAATAGTCACAACTTTCCTGTTTAACAACTTAAAACCAGAGTGAGCATCTTGAACAGACAGCTGCGGTGTCTGTCAGCTGTAAGCAAGATGATCATGCAGTCCACTGCTGCATGTCAAAGACTTTCTTGCAGTGTACAGAGTAAACTTGCTTCTTTGCTCTCCCAACAGATGCTCTCTCTGCATCACACAGATTTTCTTCTTTTCCCATTCTCTGTTTTTTTCTTCTTGCAATGGCAGCTAGCCCTCCTGCTGTTTTTCATTGTGCTTTTTTTCTTGGCCACTGTCCTTGGCAAAGCCTTCATTAGCTCTTACCCCCTTCCTATTGCTGCTTTTACAGCATGGTATGCTTTCTCATTTCTTTCAGTTCCATGTTCCTTTTCAACTGTTGTTGCTGCTATTCCTAGTCTTGTAGCCTTGCTTGATGCCGTTCAGTGCCTTTTCCCGACTTAAACACCTCTTTGCTTAATTTCCACTTTAATTCCTTTGCCCCCTACCTTGTCATGAGTTCTCCATATGTAAGTTTTATCTTTCCACATCATACACTTCTGCCAGAGAGAAAAAGGAATCACTAACTTCGTCTCCTCTCCAAAGTGACCACGTTATCCTTAGTTTTGTATGTTCCCTTTTCTCTTTATTATCTGAATACTGTAGCTTAACTAACAGCACTGTAGTGCCCGTGATTTCATGTGTCTTCTCTGCATAGGCTGAGGGCATTTTTGACCAATATGTTTACCTCCTAATGCAGCCTGACTCATGCTAGAATGTGTTATCACTACCTGCATTGGCACCCTTGGCAGCAGCCATAAGAAGTTGTATAGAAGAGATTTTTGCTGTCATGGTCTCATGATCTTTATTATTACATCATCATATAGTAAAGATAGTTCAGAGTAGCTTGGGTCATTGCTGAGCAATATGATTCTCCCAGACTAAATATGTAATATCTCATAGTTGATGTATCTTCAGTAACCTGTATTCAGGTAAGGGAAAAAGACTCAAGATTCTATATAAATTTGTCCACCTGTCCAGCTGCAAGAAGTTGTTTCACAGTTTATGTATTTGCTATTCTGTGGTTATCCTGTGGGTGCTTGACTTTGGATCCTGTTTTATGGGCATTGTAGAGTACTGAGCTCTTCCATCAAGCTAAACTAGGTCCTGATCCAGCCTATCACCTTTAGCTAAGAAGTGTGTCAGGATTCTTCCAGTCTTGTCATCTCTGGCCTTACCATCAAAACAGTTGTGTTTCTTTTGTGGGGAAAAAAATGAAACAGATTTTGATGTTCAGAGAATTAGATATCAGTGGTCATACTGGTAAATACCAAGAATGAGCTCCTCATGGTCTGTGCTCTGGAAGACTTTGGAATAGCCAAAGCTTGCAAACATCTGCCTGTGTCAACACTAGATTAGCAGTCAAGCACAAGTGATAGGTACAGTTCTTTCTATTTGTGTGCCGTGCCATACAGCCAGTTGCAAGACTGGTGCTCTATTTATTGTCAGCTTCTCTGACAGTAATTCGTTCCCACCAGCCAGATGGCTTTTGCTGGAGGTTATGGTGCCAGCTCAGTAGCAGAGGTTGACAGGCCTTTCTATCTTTATTTTTGTTGAAGGATACTGGTACTAGGCTAGTCTTCTCCATAGTCTGGTCCTGCTTCAACACTCTTTGTTTTGCTTCCATGACCTGTTCTGAATTTAATGGAAAATCCTATATCTTTGCAATGTTTCCTTAAAAAATAAAGCCCAGTCTGCATCTGTACGTAGTCTGTGCTTTCAGACTTTTATTCTCTGCAGAGATGACTGTGCAAAAAAGGCATGGAGTATTCTGCTGAATACTTTCTTTTAATGCAACTGGCAGCTTCTACATCCTTTCTGAGACTCCTCTTAAACATCTGAAAATCAAGATGTGTTTTTTTAGACACCAAGGCTGATAGTGGTTCTGATAGGAAGGACTTCCTCCTTTTGAACATTGTAACAGTCCCACCTCCTCACCTTGTATTTGTGGGAAGGCAGTGCAGAATGCTGCAGAGTTTTTTGGGCAGGTGTCCAGGTGTTCATACTGTGATGTAAGAGGTGATGCTTGCCCTGCCTCCTGTTATAGTCTAGTTAGGTTTGTGAGAGGTGGTCTTTAGTTTCTTGCTAATTTTGGCATCCCAGAGGGGACTACTGGGCCTATGAATTTTCTTGGATATTTTTATTTGAGGAGGCTGAAGAAAGTCTTCTAGTCTATCTCTGAGCCACACAACACGTTCTGTTTACTTATACTACACATAATGCCATTCGTATTCCTCCACTGGGAACAGTGGCTGGTTACAGATGCTTAGGTAAAGAGCATGAGAAACAGGGTAGAAGCAAGGGAGTATCACCTGGAAATCAACAGCTGGCAGTTTACTGAGACAGAAAATGCACTTGGACAGTTCCCGCTCTACTCTGCGCTGGTGTGACCTCACCTCAAGTACTGTGTGCAGTTTGGGGCGCCACCGTACAAAAAGGACATGAAACTATTAGAGTGTGTCCAGAGAAGGGCTATGAAGATGGTGAAGGGCCTAGAGGGGAAGACATATGAGGAGCGGCTGAGGTCACTTGGTTTGTTTAGCCTGGAAAAGAGGAGGCTGAGGGGAGACCTCATCGCAGTCTACAGCTTCCTCACGAGGGGGAGCAGAGGGGCAGGCATCGATCCCTTCTCGCTGGTGACCAGCGATAGGACCCGAGGGAATGGAGTCATGCTGCGACAGGGGAGGTTCAGGTTGGATATCAGGAAAAGGTTCTTCACCGAGAGGGTGGTCGCACACTGGAACAGGCTCCCCAGGGACGTAGTCACGGCACTAAGCCTGTCAGAGTTTAAGTAGCATTTGGACTATGCTCTCAGACATATGGTCTGAATTTCTGGGTAGAGCTGTGTGAAGCCAGGAGTTGGACTGGATGATCCTTGTGGGTCCCTTCCAACTCGGAATATTCTGTGATTCTATAATTCTAATTGTTTATGTCATTAACGTGTCCTAATTATACTACTGGGCATCAGGAAATTCTTCCTGGCTTTTACTATTGTAATTTTGTGTGTAACTTCTACAGTGGGTTAATTGGCTGTAGGTTCTTACACTTTGGTTATGATTCTGAGCAGGATAAGTTATTGATAAACCATGCTACACTGATTTTAAGAATCACTGGTATGCATAGTGGGAAAAGGGAAGTACATGACAGTGATTTAGACAAGCTAAGACTGAGATCTTTCAGTATGTAAACTGAAGTGTTAGCATCTTGACTATATATTCCCTTTAGGGGCATGCTGCTATTTTTTGATTTTGAAGACAGGACAAAGTTTTATAAACATCATGCCTGCAAATCCAAACATCATCCAGCATTCAGATGCCATTCTTTAACCTGTTTCCCTTCATGGTCTGTTACTAAGAATATCAGTTATTTATAGGTGATGTACACTGCCTGCTTGGAAGGCCAACATCCAATATGTTTAGTTCTAGATATCACAGACCTTGAATACTACCACCAAAAAAGCTGCTTGAGTCCTGTTACCGTGAGTAGTGAGAAGGAGCTACTGGCTCCCCACTCCCTCTTGTGTTCTCTGTAAGTATTGTCTTATGTAGTATGAAAAAAAAACACAAGATGCATACTTTGTGTACAGCTAATGCATGTTAGCTCCCTCTAGTGATTTGGGGTCCACTAGTGAAATTTTCAGATATTGTAAGTACACATGTTGTCTGAACAAAACATAATTTCTACAGCTCTAATTAAACCAGTAGTGATTTCAGATTACTGTTTTAAATACCTGTGCTTTTTACTCCATTCTTCATTTAAACCTAAAACTTGAAAACTTAGTGGGCTGCTTCAACCTGAGTACTGCTCATGGATATGTCTTTATATGTATTTACTTGAGTCATCTGAGGTCTCCAACTATAACTTCAGGGAAGTCCACATGAGAAAAATAGGTACTTAAAACATTTTCAGAGGCACCTAAGCAATTAATTGCTCTCTGCCTCTGAAAACTTCACTGGCATCTTTTGAAAGGTCCAAGATTATTTTGGTTGTGTGTGGAATAAAAACTCAGGTGTCTGTTGTATAAGCGGAGAAATATCTTGCCTATCAATTCAGATGTAGCCAGAGTCAAAGCATGATACTGAAAAAAGACAAGTCCAAATTCTACATAAAATAATGTTCACATCAAAGCCTTTCTGTAGTACTTAAGAACATATTTTAACCAAGAAAGGAGACACTGCAATACTCCATAGCTTAGAATAAGAATCCCCTGCCTTCCACCCAAAAAATAGTTAAAATTTTTGAAACCCTTAGGAGCTGGATGATCCTCATTTCTAAGTGTGCCTCTACTAGTGAATGTCCCATTCACTTCTCTTTGAGTTTCCCAATCTTTGCTGTGATAATGGAAGAAAGTTATTATAGAACCTGTTATCTTCAGTCAGTCATTTAGAATAACTGTCTGTTTTTTGGTTCTAGATCAGTTGTTCAGCTGGTGAACCTACAGTCACTGTTCAAAGCACAGCCAAAGGAAATGATCTGTATTAAATCACTATGAGCAGCATACTTCAGTTAGTCCCAGAAAAGGTTTCAAGACCTGATTTCAGCTTTGGAAGTCTGATTTAGGGTTTGCAGGTAATCAATAGTAACCCATTCTAATAAAACATCTGCAGGAGAAATTTCTGAAACTAGAGAATGAGACTTTATTTTTAGAACAGGGAGCATACTACGTCAACTAAATGTCTTTTTTGCACTATTTTCCTGAGGTTGCCCAGCATAGACCAAGGGCACCCTGGTCACTGGCTGCTGAACCAGAATGAAGCTATGTGCTAGCTCTTTCTCTTGAAACACATCTGTCCGTCTACTAAACTTAGCTTTTTCTTAACAAATTATCCGTGCTGGCCTTCCCTACCCTATGCTGCCCTTTCTTCCCCTTAATGCTTCTGCAGCCAGGCCTGTTTATGTACAAGTGAGACTAATGACATCCCTAAGTCCACTTCTTTCCAAGGTTGTCTCTCCCACTTTCCCTCCGCAAATGGCAGCTCTTTGCTTACCACTTCTGGTAAGTGGTAAGAGAATAAACTGTATTATCCAGTGAACTTGTCACAGTAGGGAACAGTGTAGCAATATGTATGCTCCATTAATAATATAATATTTGTTGATAATCATTTGGGTTTTTAAAAGTGAAACTTTCCATTTACAACCTTTAATAGGTTATATGGACTTAGGGTAGAGGTAACGGTGGGCTGTTTTTTAAGGTAACATCTTGTTTGAAAGTTATTGTTGTTTTAATACGGGTGTTTTAGCTGGTTCTTCTCTTAGTGTATACAACATTTTTATTTTTTATTTTTTTGGAGGGGGGTAGTTGGAGATGTGACTTAAAAACTACCCAAATTTGAGATACTGATGACCCTAAGCTAGTGGAAATGAAACTATTCTGTTAGAAAGGGAAGACATTATAAGAACAGAATATAAGACTATATAAGCAAAACACTTATTTTTCAAGATCAAGGAACTTGGTTTTGGTGAAAGCAAGGTCCCAAGTACTGATGAGGCCTCTTCTGATAAGGCTGACCAGTGAATTGTCTACACAAACTCCTAGGCTGTATATTTTGTTCTTTCAGTGTTGTTACACTTCATTGAATGATACTGTTCAGTTTTAGCTTGACTAGTATTAGCTAAGTAGTTATTGAGAGAAGCTATTTCTTTGTAGAACAAAATAGAACTATTTTTTTCTTACCAGCACTGTACATAACCACCTGCTTAGAATTCTACTCTGGGGCAGATTAGGATGTTTATTTGTGGGGAAGTGGGAGGGAGGAGGGAAGGTTGGATTGAAGTTTGACTCTAACTGTTGAAGGTCCTTGATAGTGTTTATTCTTGAAAATTTCTGTTAGCTAGCACATCTTTTCTAGAAATTCCACATTCCAAATTTTCCTGGGGGCATAAAGCCGATGTTTCAAAGGACCAGTGTCTTGATCATAAGTAATGTAATTGCTGCAAAATTAGTGTTTCTTCAATCTATTTCTCAGTTGTGATCAATTCACGATTGTCACCCCTTGCTTTCACTAGGACTGGTGTCTGAAACCTTAGAATACTGCAGGAATTGTGACACTGTTGCAGTGTTTTTGTAGCAATCTGAGACTATCATTACAGATCCTTTCTCCTAGCACTATATGATTTTTTTTTTTTCTTTTAAATGGTGAAGAAAAAAGTTACCTCCTTTTCTCCTTTATTTATTCATTCATTCCTTAATTGCTGATTCACCTTAAATATTCCATATGCTACTTAGGGTTATTGCTTTCCCCTTTCCCCCCCCCCCCAGGATGAGGATATGAAGAATACGTTTCAACATCTACTCGCTCAGGCAAGTGCCACTATGAATCCACCGCAAACATCAAAAATAGTATGTATAACAGATTATTTGAAGATTAATACTTGATGCATAGAGAAACTAGATTTGAAAGTAATCCATAATAAGAAAATCAAATAATTTTGAGAACTTAGTATAGAAGTGTGCATTTTGACTTTATGTAGCAGCCTGCTAATTGTCTCTCCTGCTTTCTGAATAGAAGCAATTGACTTTTGTGCTTTGGCAAGACACTTTGAACATAAAGAACAGTCTCTTAGGCTTTAAAGGATTATTCATATATTTAAAATTAAATACATGAACATATATGTTTTGATGGATTCAAGTCATGAACATTTAATATTCAAAGAAAAATTCTCATGTTAATGAAAGCTTAGAAATAGTATTGTGATGTTCATTACAAGACACTAATTATCATTATTTTAAACAGTAGTCAAAGATAAAGCTGGGGGCAGTTGAGGCAGGAAAGGGAATAAGGGCGGTGTCTTACATGAGAAGGATCACATATCATTAGATCATTGTAGAGAAACATTTGTTAGTCATGCTGCTGTTTTGGTTACAGGAGAGAGACTTTATCCAACATCTGTAATTCTGTAGCAGACAAAACAGTCAGGCTCTGTCCTACCTGATTAATGTAACTGTCCTGCTGCATCTTTCTTTTAGGCAACCACCATGAGGAAGCGTCTCCATGAAAATGAGGATGAGTCTGTCTCTTCTAAGCGTGCTGTTCCTTCTACATCATTTCAGAAAATGAGGTGAAAAAAGTGACTTTTGTTAACTATTGCTTTATTTTATGGAGAGCAGAATTTTTATTTAAAAAAATCGTATTGATTGAATAACTGTTGAGGATTTAATTGATAAATAAAAAGACTTCGTAAGACTGAAGTGACTGCTGTGTATGCATGAGAATTTACACAAATAGTCATGCTCCAGTTCATCCAGCTGTCTGATTCAAGGAGAGTGTCAGAAAAACTTGTATGTTTCTTGAACGAAGTTACGAAAAAATTTTAGGCTAGTTGCATTACCACCTACACTCTTGTATTCTTCTGTTCCAATTTCTAGCTTAGGCATGAAGATAATACTTACTCCTCACAGATGAAACAGGAATACTAAGTTTGAGCTTTTGCCTCAGCCCTGTAGTATTACTTGACACAAAGTGCTGCCCACAAACTTTTCAGAAAACTTGTGAAGAAAAATTCACTATGAGAATGACTNGGGATTCGTTTTGTCATGTCTTGTTCAGTTTTGATGTAAAACTACCGGTGTATTGATGGAGCTTGAGGGTGTCTGGACTCTAGATGAAGCTAAATACTGGGCTGGCAGACTTGACAGCATTCTGTTCTGTGAAGTGGTTGATAGGCTTTCAAAGCAAAGGTTATCATCTGCATGTACTCGCTAACCGGTCTTTTCTTGAAAAATGTGTACTATGTTTATTTACCTTAGGATGGACTGAATAAGGAAACTGATATCCATCTTCCTTACATCATGTAATAAATTCCTGCAAGAGAGGAACAAGCAATTGGACCGAGAGACAATTTTTAATTTTCTTGTCTGTTAAGTGAAAAAGCTTTTGGACTGTGTGCCTATTTCTAGAGGATATTAATTTCATTATTTACTAAGAGGGAACAATTTAATAACTTTGTCCAAAACCACGCATTTTTATGGTTAGAGGCATTTACTGTAAATAGATTAGGAAAGAATAAAGCCTAATCCATTACAAAATAAACCAACGTCAAGTATGAATTAAGACATTCAAGAGGCAAGTTTTCCCTTTTGTGCCTATTGCAGAGATCTTGTGTGTTTTGAGATACTTGATATCAATCATTGTTAATGGTAAGATGGCAGTTCTTGTACACTTGTATTTTTCTTAATGAACCAGATGGAGGAACATCTGTGGGCATCTGGATGAAAAATACCACTGGTTCAAATCCAATCCAGATGCCCAGAGTTGATAAAACAGGAGAAATGCATGTCTATCTTCTAGTGACATTCACTTTCTGGTGCACGTGTATGATTGATTGCACATCCTCAAAGAGTTCTGGTACTTACTGTAGCTCATCAGGAGTAAAAGGGAATAGTTGCCATTTGCTAGATAAAATGATGATAAAGGACTGTGTTTGCTCTAGGTTTATGATCTGGTATGCTGTAAAAGCTGATACCTTTGGGAGTTGGTTACCAATGATTTTAAGAAGACTTGCATCATTGCAGACCGGAAGATAATTCACTAGCTACTCTACACTGCAAGTTAACTGTAATTGGTATTCAGCTAGAAATAGAAATTTTCTAAGATTGATTCCATCTTTTTCCATCCCACTACTGCTGGATTATTTTAATATATATATATTTTTAATTGCTTTGCTTAGATCCTTTCCCTGGGTCCTAAGACCTGCTTTCCAAAGAAATCTTAATTTTCATCTCACTCATTTGAAGTCATACGTTTGAGCCTATGGCCATGTGACATCAATTTACTGCAGAAAGCTTTCTGAAGTTTCAAACTCATACATTTTTCATGAAAGTGTTAAGTTTGGAAGGTGTTATTGAATTCCACTAAGCTAGAGGTGGCATCCAATTTTCATTTAGTCAAGAACATTTTTTTCCTCTAAGCAGGGTATTCTAGGGTCTTTGTACAGGTAAGTACTAATCTTCAGTGCACTCTTTGCCCGGTCATTTCAACAGGTGTGAGTCTACAATGTCGGGAAGACTTTGGTTTAGATGCTGGTTCCATAAGTGTGATGACAAGGCAACGGATGTACCTAGCTGTGCCTGGTAAGAGCAATGCTATTACAGACCAGTCTCTGTACCTGAAGTGTGCAGAGGAACACCACTTAATCCTCAAGCAGTTGTTTCCAAGGCTGCTCCTGCATTTAGGAGACGGTCTTCCACCTTTATGGTGTAAAACGACCTTGGGTGTACGTTCTCTGTGAAGATGGGGCTTGGAATCGTTCACGAGGTGAGCGGACGGGGAGCCAGCCGAACAGGCTGCCGGTCTGCTTACCTTTTTCCTTCGGCCTGCGTGGCCCGCGGGGATGCTGGGCTCGCCCCCCGCCCTGCCAGGCCCCCGCCTGCCCGGGCGTCCGGCAGAGGAGCGGGCCTCGGCCGCGTGTCCTGCTCTGGACGGGGGGCCGCTGCCGAGTGGCTCGGGGAGGCCGGACTCTGCCGGGACGAGCTGGGCTCCCGCCGGGGCGGGACGTCCGGCTCGGGGACGCGCTGGAGTGGCCCCTGGCGCTGTCGGGCTGGGGGCGTCCGGGGTCGGGCCGGAGCCCAGCCCCGGGGGCGGGGCTGGGGGCAGTGCGGCTC
>VXAL01013538.1:632945-645365 GCA_013399475.1 Chauna torquata | reverse complement strand
GTATTTTCCCTACCATATTACATTATAGTGTTTTTACTATGTGAATGAATTTTTTCCTTCTAGCATTTTTGGAATGAAAAGGTTTGTATAACAAGCTATTCAATATTTAAGTTCCTTAAGTATGCATAATGAAGAAGTCTGTAGAGTTAGAGTAACTGGTGATTTATATGAGAAAGGTTTGCTTTTCAAATTTCATGACAATGTACCGTAAGAACAAAATCGAATATAGCAATCCTTCTTATCAGGCTTATCATTTGTAACAAATGATGTGAACTTACTGAACATTCAAGATATATGTGTAATTGTTAAATAGCTTTCTGTGAATTTCTTTCATTTTTTTAATTACTTTTTTTTTAGTATATTATTACTATTATTGCTATTATTGAGTGTATTATTACTGTTATTACTGTTGTCCTTTGTAACACCTGGGATGATCCTGCATTTTAACTATACTACACGTGTAAGGTTTACTTCAGTTGGTTTTCTTTTATCTTCTGCCTGTTTTTGACACCTCTCTGTTCCTGTAAGGAACAGTGAATAGTTGTTGCCTTTACATTCCCTGTGCTTTTCTTCATTTGCCCTACTCCCTTCAATTCTTTCCTAAGTTTCATAGTCTTAGTCTGTTTGTATTTGGAGATTGATCCGTGTCTGGTTATCTGGTATCCATGTCCTACCTTTTCTACTTATATATCTTTATATTCTTGTCAGGTGGTGGTGGGAACAAAACTGCACATGGTATTTAAAATGCACTTCCTGCCATAGATTTTTAGAATGTCACAATTGTTTCCTGTTTCTCCTTTCCCAAAGGATTCTCATTCTTTTACTGCTCTCTTTGACTGGTTGCGACTACCGAGACTTTGCTTCCCAGAGAGTTTCTCCAAAAGCTTTTTCTGTCTAAAAAGTCTTTTGTGAGGAATAGGGGTAAGTTTAGGTCCAGTTATTGCAACAACTGCTAAGGACTTTTTCCCCCATCACTTCGCAGTTACTGACACTGAGTGTCATCTGCTATTTATTTCCCAGAATATTCTGAAGGTTCTTCTGTGCTCTGGGCAGATAGTTTTACATTTGGCTACTATTTTGTTTCATTAGTGTACAGTTTCAGTAGCTCATCAGCATACTGCACAAAGAAGTTTGGGTTAAATCTCTGAGAAGCCCAGAAAGTTATGTGCCACAGTCAGGAAATGAAGGACCAATGTGTTGCCAATGTCTTGAACGCATGAGACAAATTTGCCCAGAAATTTATGAGTGGCATCCACGTTCTGCACATTTGCCTGTCTTTTCTCTCTCTAACATCCTTGCCGGTATAACATTGTAGAAATTTCCTTTCTAATCCTAGTCTGACTGATATACCTGTGGTCAGGAAACAGCAGCAGACACCTGGGAAGAGGCTGCAGGATACCATTTTAGAGTTTAGATAAATTGTCTACATCTATTTGGTTGTTAATTCTTCAGAGTAAGGTAAAACCTGTCCTTTACCCTGTACACGTCTGACCAGTTGTGCATTGGGGAAAATTCCTCTTAATAAGCCCTATATGTATCTGACTGAGGCTTTGAAGTTTTAACTTGCTTCCAATTTCCTCAGAAGTTCACAAAAGAAGGGTTTAATCAGGCAGCTTCTGTACATAAAACTTTGAACAGAGCTGTGGCTCAGTAGAGAAAATGATTCTTGTGCGTGAAATTCTTTCTATCGTGAAAGAAAGACCCTCTTTGGTGATGCATACTTTTTGAAGAACATAATGTGTAAATCACAGTTTGCCACCTCAGCAACAATTTGCTCATAATTCCACACAGGAAGTCCCATTTACTCTTACAGTTCTCCTTAACTGTGCAGGGAGCTGGCAGACAAAGGCTCTCAGGTTTGTTTGCTTTAGATCTCTTTTTCTTGGCCGTAAAAGTAATATGCTGAGGAAATAAAATTTATGTGAGAGTTCTATTTTGGGTTGTGACAGTTGAATGCTTGTTGGTGTTTTAAGGAGTAAAATGATTATTTTTGTTTTGACAAGTTTAATCACCATCAGAGTGGAATGTTAACCTAATTCTGAATCAGAAATGTGATGTATCGAATTCTGCTTCTGTCACCTCAGTCTTACTGGTTTAGTAAAGAAAAAAATGTGGAATATGAAAGATCATGTGCGTATAATAGAAAATAAAATAATCTTGTGTTGAGAGACTGGTTATCTTGCAAAAAGGACTGTAGTTATTTTTATCATCTTTTAGTACAGTGTTGTCCAAAAGGATCTAAGACCTCATGGACTTGTGCTCAAATGATGGGTCACTTAGTTTCAGTGAGTTTCCAATTTAATTTAAGATGCAGTGTAACCAATAGGTGTAACAATCAGTAAATCAAGACAGGGAAAGCAACAATAACATAGGCTGATTTATGCATGACTCAATAGATTTTAGAAAAAGTTATACGTGGGAAGAATTTTATGATCTGTTTTGGCTATCTCCTTATTCATCATTAGTTGGTGTAGTATCAGTACTTCAGATGCTTCTTGAGGAAGGACTGAAAAGAGCTTTGGGGTCACCAATTTGAGGAAAGTGGGGATTATGAATTTGCAATAACTTGATGCATATTGCTTATAATTTTTAAATTAATGTAAATGATTACATTTGGCTGTAGATGCATGAAAAGGTTGCATTACATACATGATTTGCAGTGTGTTTGTAGTGAAATCGGCTTATTTTCTCGATAGTGTTTGAAAATGACATCTATACAAATTAGTTCTTGTTTCTGGAGTGTATTTTCTTGAAAACAGAATTTGTTTCTAAACTGAAGTATTTTGCAGAAGTGTAAGTGAGGACATAATTTGGTCTGCATAATCTTTAATTTTTAAAATGATGGATGAAGCAAAAAGTGCTGTTTAAATTTACCTGTGGATTGCATGGTTGATACAACTTTAAGCAACATGTAGCATAGCCCAAATTAGAGTGGATCTAATTGATGTTACAATTACAAAAACTGGTTGCCAGTTATGGCTCTTCTACCCTGGAACTACAGCAGAACTGAAATGATGCAGACAAAGCTTTATTTATTTATCACGTACGTTGAAACTGGAAGTTAAAAAGTCAGGGTGTTTGTTCATTGAGAACCGTTGATCTCTCCAAGTTCAGTATCGGAAGCTCATAGTTGCTTCTCATTTTTAGAAAATGCTTTAAAAAAGAAATCTGAAGAACTCTTTAGAAGTATTTTGTATAATCTTCAGTTAAAAAACAAAACAGAAAACAATTTCCTTCCCATTGATAAATTCATATTTAAAATATTTTTTTGCTAACTACAATGAATAATATGCTCCAGAAGCTTAAATGTATATTCCATTAGGAAATCACTAAAATATGTGTGCTTTTATGTATTTTGTGTTCAAGTTATTTATGCCTTTTGATTTATTTATGCTTTTAGATGTTACAGCTTTTTTTTTTAAATGATATTAAAATAAATTTCCATGAACATCTGAAAATCTCTTCCAGAATTTTATACAGTCTTCATCTTTCCCAGAATTTTATCCATGAGGATTTGTTTGCTGTCAGGATGTAGTTTCTTGGGTCTGGTGTGTTCTGCATGAAGTTTTAAAAAAGAAAAAAATTTGGAAGTTTGACTTTATTTTAGATATTGTTTTGTGATTTTTTTTTTCTTTTTTTTTCTATAATGTAGTTTTACCAGGGGAAATTAAAGCCTTTTCCATCAGTAGAATATTATCTACTGAGACTTGTGGGTGTACTGAAGACTAAATTAGATGTCAGGTTGGATACTCTGATAATTAATACAGAGAAAATATTAGAGTTCACAAAATGCAGAGTGCTGAAAATGACAGAAGCAGTCAGTTCACAGAGTGAGTGCCTTGTGAGTGTGTTTCCAGTGACTGTTCTCTAAGTGACCATCCAGTAGTGTTTCTCTCATTTACCTACAGGTTCAAGGAAGGGAATTGTTTGAGTTATCGTCCAATTTATCGATGTCCTGCTTGTTGGGTGTATGTATTATGTTACTGAGATATAAGAAAATACTTGTATCTGTGAAGACGTACTCGCGTGTATACTTCATGACAATTTTTGAAGGCAAAATCCAGATTAGAAAAATTTAACAGCCTGGATAGCTGTTGTGCACAAGCTTCTTTTCTGAAGGGAAAGAAAAAGTAATGCCAGTTCTTATGAAGTGGAGGACTTTCACATAGAGGGTTGACAAAAATTTCTATGATTATGAAAAAACATTTTTTTGATGACTGATATACTTTTAAATGAATGCTATATGGTATGGCACGTGGAAGGCAGTCACAATGGCAACATAGGTCTCGTGACCAGCTGAGAGAACAAAACAAATAATTTTTTTGGTTCTCTAATTGTGGTGCAAACAAAATATTGTGTAGTTTAGAGATCAGGGAGAGAACCTTGCATCAGTTCTAAATGTGAAAGATCTCAGAAGATACCTGTATCTTTTTCTTTGCTGTTCTGCTCTTCTGATAGACTGGCTTAGTCCTTGTGATCAGTTAAGTGTATCATACAAAATTATCCATATCAGCTGTACCAGAAATTTGATTTGTGCTGCCTGATCTACCTGAACAAATAATTTGAATTTGCACTGCAGAATTTTTTTTGCTCATGAAAATCTCCAGTTTTCCCGGAATTGTAGCAGGAAACTACTGAAGTGAAGAGCATAGTAGGTTTCCAAAACGTTCTTATAAATGTAGATGGATTAAACCAACATCTGTTGCTATTATAGCTGAGAGCTTTGAAAAAGGTGTTATTTTAAATTGTGCGTGTGTTGTTCAGACAATTTTTAAGGATCATGGGTCAGGATGATACCTGCCATCATGAACAGAATATCACCAGAGTCCTTATACTGGGTCTGTTGTTCAACTTCTGATATTCAACTTCTGTTTGCCCTTTAAGTTATGATTGCTAGTTTCCTCAGATCCTTCTGCAAAATGATATGCGAGAACTCTGTAGACTGTCAGATCTGTGTTTCTTCAAGTATTGTACGAATATTCAGTTGCTTTCAGAAATTTTTGACATGTTTGTACTCCCTTTAGGTCCCAGGTAAAGGTTATACATTTTTTTTGAGTGGAATATTGCTCGGGTTAAAATGCTCCGTACTTGTTATATACAGTGAGTGTTTTGGTAGCACTGTATTGGATTTTCTTGCCTGTAGTGTCTCTGAAGTCCTGGTTTAAGTTGCTATAAAATTAAGTTTTACACTCTTCTGGTAATTTTCAGGAACAAAGGTTAGTGTAAACATGAAGCAGTTGAAATAAGAGCAATGTGGAAACTCTTAAGTCTCTCTGACTTTAATGGTTGGAAAACTTACGTAGTAGTTTGGGTCTGCTCACTGAGAAGAATCTTGTGCAATAGTACCGTGTTTGTTAAACAGCTTTCAGGAATAGGCAGAAATGTAAGTTTTTGGAATTAAAGAAGCTGCTGAAACTGCAGAGCAAGAAAGTAGATGAGGATAAAAGGAAAAGTGAGGAGAGTGGTATTTCCTTTGGCTTCTTTTCTTTTCCTGCAGTGAATCAACTTTTCACGTAAACCATGGTGTCTCTGGGCAGTTACCTGAGCCATTCCTGGCACTGGGGTACTTACCAACCCCATTTCCCTACAATATGTCCAGCCATCTGTGGCCTTCTGGTGACTGACTAGCTTTCTCATGGTTTCCTAATCTTTGGGCTTGAGCATCTACTCATGTAAAAGTTGCTAAATCTTCATATTCTGTTCTTGCAGCTTCTCGGGTCATGGCAAACTGACCACATGATGAAGTTTGTGGTCACATACACACTTAAAAATGCATGAGTGATCATACTGCTTGGTGTAAAGTAACGTGTTCCACTCAGTGATTTGAGCAGTTGCTCAAAGTAGGGCAATTTACCTGCTAGTTGCTGAGAATATATGAAGTTGCTGTGATTTGAAGTAGCAGGTAAGTATACCAGTGCATTTAAAGATGTACTGCATATTGAACTAATTTTCAAGGATGCAGAAACTTGCAGTTTGCGGTATAGTGGTGTTCGTAATTTAAAAAAAAAACAAAAAAACAGTCAAGCTACATTTTATATTAGCAGGAGTGCTGTATAAAGGGCAGCTACACAGATGAAAAGAAAAAAGTTTTTGGTTAGTTCTAATGTAGACAGGACAAGAAATGGAAAGGAGATTTTGGGGTGGATATTAGGAAAAATGTTTTCATGATGAAAAACATGAAGCAGTCGAATGGGATTGCCCAAGGAAAACATGGAGTCACCTTGAGTAGAGAAGTTTAGAAACAGTTTGGACAAACACCTGTCAGAAAAATTTGGGTAGGAAGGAAAAGGATCATAAGGAAAAGAAGAGATCAGTAGTTTCTAATTTAATGCTTTTCTGGTTGTTGTTGTTTGACTTGAAAAAAAAAAAAGAAAAGGAAAGCCTATAAGACCATTTCTGATACTTGAGACAGGATGTCAATTTGCAGCTTGCTTCCCTTTCCACCTGAAAATATGACTGAGCTTACTCTGATAATATATTTAAGCCCTGCACTTGTTGTGTTGTGGTAACAATATGTGATATTCTTAACCTTTTTCTGTCTGCAGAACTAAAAGTGGATGATGTCAATTTCAATTATAGTAGTCTGATCCTTTAATGACTATTTCCAGGTATGTTTTGTGTTTCCATATATGCATGTTACCTATCGCCAAGTACAATTACTGCAGAATTTGCAACTGTCTTTTAATCAGAGTTGTACAGAGGTATTCTTGCTGAGTTTTTCAGGCTGTTTGGGAGACAGTTGGGAATACATGACAAAAGTAGTTACTGACTGCTAGTGACTGGTTGAGGAAAATAAGGAAAGCTGAAAATTAAACAAGGAGAAAGGGTATACCACAATCAATGGAACTGGGACTTTCTGCAGCTCACTTTACATCTTTAGAGTTTTTTAATTAAAAGACTTAATCTTGTTTTTCTTTGTTATTTTGTTTTGCCTGAGTTTGACAATTCAGGAAGGTGCAATGATGACTGTTCCATTGCTAACATAATCTGTGTGCCTTGCTAATTTCTGCGAGTATACCCAGTTCCACAGACTCATCTTTCTCTTCCCACTTACGAACAATTTGCAGCCTGCAGTTGGCTGGATGTAGAGGTTTGTGAGCACATGTACCCGTGTGAATTCTTCGGTTTGAGGAGAATTTATACGTTCTTCTGTTGTCTGTGCAAGCAGGTGCTTCTCTATGATCTATGTATTGGCCTTTGAATATACCAGCAGCTCATTCATACCTGCCTTGTTTTCCGATAAACTTCTTTACTTTGGGATTATGCTTGGTGTTGTAGAATCAGATAGTATGGCTGAGGAGGAAAATCTCTTGAATATGTGGAGTGTAGAATACTAAAATAGACAGCTAGTCTTATGCATGAAAAAGACAATATGTCTTCTGGAAGATTTCCTTCATATGGAATAGTATGTTTTCTAAGGCTCTTTTTTGTTGCTTCTGTACCAAAAAAAAGTCAATAAATGAACAGTTTTTTAATAATCTGATTCTGAATTCAGAATTTATTCTGCATTAATGCTGATGGCTTTAATTTCTGCTATAGTATCTAATATTTTGATTTTTTTTCTTTTTTTTGAGTAGCATTTCTTACCATTAACATGTAATTCCCTTCTTCACCCACAGATTTCTTTCTTTGGATCAAAATCTTTCGGAAGAAGAAGTCCTGACAGCCCCATGTTGAGCAAAGCTGAATTTGTTGAGAAAGTTCGACAGAGCAACCAGGCTTGCCATGATGGCGATTTTCATACAGCTATTGTGTTGTACAATGAGGCTTTGGGAGTTGATCCTCAGAATTGCATCCTCTACAGTAACCGTTCAGCAGCCTACATGAAAATCCAACAGTATGACAAGGCCCTGGATGATGCAATCAAAGCGCGACTTCTAAATCCCAAATGGCCAAAGGTAAGAAAGTGTATTACTTTTCTGGGGAAGGAGTAACTCCATCAAGATTAGTGTTCGTATTACTAACCTAATGTAGACAACTGCAAATACCTCTATATTAATGGCTGCTTTTGCTAAAAGCTGCAGATAATAATCTTTCATGTTTAAAAGTTGTTTAACTTGAATTTCCTGCTGGGGATGAAACTGTTTTGGGAGGGGGTATGATAGTATCTTACTACTTTAAACCAGCATCATTTTGGGTTGTGAAGACCAGTTTTAATGTTAAAAGTAGTCAGCTTTGAGTAGCATCCAGGAACATTTTCTTGCAAAATTTCTTGAGGTGTAGCATGGAGGTTCTTATTAATAATGAGGCAATAAAGCCTTTAAAAATAGCTTTAAAAGAGTTTTTGTTTATATTTTGGGTAAACATTTTAAGAAATGTGTACCTCAGCATTGTTAATAAGATCTGATTATGCAAGGAAACATTTTGTAAAGAGTAGGAGGTGTTGGTTGCCTGTTTCTTCTGGGACTGCTTCCCATTAGCTATTGTTGATTGCTTGAATAATTCTGACTCACCATTGGCTAGCCCAGGGCCAGCCCTTTACATGCTAGTCAATTTTAATAGGATGTACTCCAGATTCCATTTCTCCTGTCAGTGCCTCACAATGTCTTACTAGTCACTTTAATTAAAGATGCAATTTAAGACCAGATTTATCACCCAGGTTCCTCTCCTCAGAAATTATGTCAGGTAGCAAGCATAATGTTCTCCATCAGGTGGAGTCCAAACTATTGAAGTTAAAAGTTTCCTTTGATATAGAAGCAGATCACTCACTATAAGTCCTGTATTCTGGTTTTCTGTTGTTTATTAGCTTCTAGAAAAATCTTACCATGTGCTTCGTTAAGACTTGGTTAATTATTTTACCCATGCTCCAAGCACAGATCCAACTCTGGTCTTTATCACCTCCATGTTGAGAATGTGTTGTATGCCTTTAAATGAGCATTGGCTGCTCTCCCTTTTCTCATCATTCATTGCCTGTATCTTGTCTGGGCATTTGGTAGTCCTTTAACTGAAATCATGAGTGTTATTATATTGGCTAACTGCGTAGCAGTCCCATTTTTCAAACTCCCCATTGTTTTGTTTGCTGCAGTAAGTTGATGTCCTGTTTTTTTCATGCCTGCATAGTATATTTCTGTTGTGGTTTAGCCCCCACAGGCAGCTAAGTGCCACACAGCTGCTCGCTCATTCTCCCCAGGTGGGATGGGGGAGAGAATCAGAAAGGTAAAAGTGCAAGACCTCACTGGTTGAGATAAAGATAGTTTACTAGGTAAAGCAAAAGCTGCGTGCACAAGCAAAGCAAAACAAGGAATTCATCCAGTACTTCCCATGGGCAGGCAGGTGTTCAGCCACCTCCAGGTAAGCAGGGCTCATCATGCGTGACAGTTTCTTGGGAAGACAAATGCCATCACTCTGAACGTCCCCCCCTTCCTCCTTCTTTACCCCAGCTTTTATTGCTGAGCATGATACCATATGGTATGGAATATCTCTCTGGTCAGGCTGGGTCACCTGCCCTGGCTGTGTCCCCTCCCAGCTCCTTGTGCACCCCCAGCCTCCTCTCTGACAGGGCAGCACAAGAAGCAACAAAGTCCTTGGCTCTATTTAAACACTGCTCTGCAACAACCAAAACCATCACCACTATTTTCATCAAAAATCCAAAACACAGCATTGTGTGAGCCTCTACGAAGAAAATTATCTCTGTCCCAGCTAAAATCATGACAATTTCTGAATGGAAAATGGAAGCTGTTGTATAATGTATTTCTACAAGGTTCTTTCCAGTTAGAACACAGGATGTTGTTCCTAGATAAACAGATATGGCTTGAGGATTTGGTGCTGTGAAAGCTTCTACTGCTTCTGCAGCTCCTGAGACATCACCTTACTAACTGAGGTATGTGTCTGCTCATTTCGCCTCAGAAGGAATGACAGTTTTTGCGACATATGAGTACATTTAAAGGCAAAAGACTAATGTTATCTTTTCATCAGTGTAATCTGTATTCACAGCGTCATTTTTGTCTCAGCCTTCAGCCGTGTGCAGGCTGTGACAGCTTGTCTAGTGAGCTGCTAGGCAAGTCTTCCTGTGGTAATTCTCTCACCAGGAGAGAGAGGACCCAGCAGGTAGTTTAATTTGGTGCATCCTTCTGAAGGAAGAGGCTGACATGCCTCCCTGCTCCCTACCCCCCATCTTTTGGTCAAAAGTTAATATCTTAACTATGGAATATTTGAAGACAGGAAACCAATTTTACACTCTAAGTTTATCTGTTTATTAAGACCAGAAAACTGCTTTAAAAAATGTTATTGGAAGTGTTTTCTAAAGCTCTGCCCACTCATAATCACGAAAGGAAATCGTGGACCAGGGAAAGGTCTTCCCTTTTCTTGGTTCTGTTTTTTGGAGTTGCCATCTTGGATTGCAGCACTTCTTCTTTTTTTTTTTTTTTCTTTCACATTTTATTTTCACACTTAACCTTTGTACTTTTATTTCTTTTCACTTTTATACCACTGTTTAACCTTTCTCCAAGAGCTTTAATATATTCTCCCTGTTATTTGTACTAAGCCTCTCTGCAATTCACAGTTTGTATCAGTCCACACAAGCTAGCAAGAAACTCCTGCTTTGGCAGGATTTACAACCTTGTAAGCTTCTTTTTTTCCTTTTTTTTTTTTTTATTTAATAGCACTAACTTCTGTCTTATATTACAGAATATCATAAAAGATTTTGCATAGTTTAATGTGGAGGACTGTGTTAAAAAAAGAAAACTGCATTATTTTCAACAGTCTCTGGATTTCCAGGTTAGTTGTCTGAATACAGGGAGTTAGAGTATAAAAGCAGTGGTGCATTTGTGTAGTTTTTGTATCCTATTTTAAGAAGTCTGGTAATGATTTATTTTAGAGCTCACTTAGATGAAAAGTTATAGAAAGGCTTCATAAAAGAATATTTTCAAAATACTAGTCACAGATAGATGTACAACAAGACCTTTGAAATGAATCACTGGAATAGATTTGTGGATCAAAACAGAAAATAAGATGGAATAGAAAATTTACTAGCTAAAGGCTTTCTGTGCTAAATGAAGACATTATTATCAGTCTGTCAAATACAGAAATGATAGAATATGTGTAGATCCAGCTTTAAGGTGGAATAGTTTAAAAAGAAAAAAAAATTAATAATGAGACTCTTGTTTCAGAGAGACACTATTGATTTAAAAACACAAAATACTAATTATTTTTATTCTATTTCTGCTATTAAACATCCACCTGATCTTGAGCAAATTTTATTTCTTTGTTTATTCTTTTTTATATGAAAAGATGAGATGCTTTTACAGAGGATTTTGAGGTTATTGGTGGAAAAAGTAGTGGAAGACCTAAATATTGTTGTTATGATGACATAGTATCTGTTCTTACTTTATTGGATCAATGTGTAAAGGTTATCCTGCTTCATGATATAAAATGTTTGTATCCTTGGAAAGTTACTATCAATAAGAAATGAAACAGTTAATGTAGCTTTTGCAGGGTTTTTGTACTGTGTAAAGGACAAAAAAATCCCCGTTTGTTTATTTCTCTTCACATGCCCTTTCTTGTTCTTGATGAGTGTGAATTTTTTTTTTCCTGATTCTCCAAGTTATTTAAGTGTTCAAGTGAAAAAAGCAGATTTTTTAAATAAATTGTTTTCTTTCATATGTCTATGACTAGGAAGGGCATATTGGGACTCAAAGTTATTGAGGTCTTGAGATAGAACTGGAACTGCTTATTTTAAGGATTTTTTTGCTATGGCTTTTATTCTTGATATCATCAGAAAGTTTACCTTTTATTCCTGAAGAAGCCATGATATTTTTCACTAGAACATTTTGTTGAAGGACATGATTGTACAGATACAGCAATGAGAATGAGTTCAGTGATAAAAAGATAGAGGAGTAGGCTTAATATTCATATTGGTGACAGAACTAAATTTAATTCTATAATTTCTATCACTGCATTTGCAATTATTTAACAGTGTAAGTAAATATATATATATAAATTAAAGTATTAAGATGGATGGAACTGAAATACTGAAGTCTGTTGGTGATTTTTTCCTGTTTAAAAATAATTCATTGTAATGGTTTCCATGAAATATCAGCAAGAGCAAAGAAAGGATCAGTATCTAGAAAGATCAGTTGAACTTCATGTCAAAAGTACATGCCTACTAATGTTGAAAACCACACCTATTAGCTCACCTGTACTAATTTTGGAGCTGTTACCTGAGACAGAGTGATTCTGTGCTTTCAACACACCAGCTATAGCAACTGGACTAGTGTTATTAATGTAGTTCAGTGCAAAAGATAAACACTAATTAACTGTAAGTACTTGACAACTATGAGATGGCTATTTATTTGTTTGTAGGTGGTGATGAATCCTGCATCTCTCTAGAATGAGCTGTATTTTACAGTTTTTTTTTTTTTTTTTTTTTTTTTTTTTTTGGATTGGGTTCTTAAAATTTTTGGTCAGGGAGAGGGTTTTTTT
>VXAL01013538.1:573104-607454 GCA_013399475.1 Chauna torquata | reverse complement strand
TTTCCTTAACACTTTTCCTTTTTTTTTTTTCTTCCTGTCTTGTCACACAAAATTGTACTTAAACTAGACATACACATCGCTAAATTGACAACAATAAAAATTACTTTTCAGAGTGCTCAAGGCTATTAATTACCGTGATAAATCATTCCTGGAGCTATAAATATTTTTAAGCATTTGTAAATATGTTGTTCATTGTGTTGGGTTTGGTGCTTAATAAAATAGGAAAATTTGGAATTTGTATTAAAAAAGTATCTGCATTTTACTGATTAAATATTTACTGTAGCTTCTGTGAATTCATGTTTTATAAAATCACACTGTGGAACTGAAAGAAGCAACTTATGTGTAGCAGATCTACAAATCTATGTTCTATTCATCTGAGAAATGGGGACAGTTTTTCCAGTAAGGTAAGTGTGGAGAACTAGCTGGTCTTCCACATACTGTGACCTCAGTAGGGGCTTTGGTACTTGCTTAGCTTAATTTTTTTTGCTCTTTACTACGCCAGAAGAAGCTGTTTAAGTTTTACTTCAGGTGCCTATGCGAATGCATACTTATGGCTGCGAAACCCAAAAACCCTAACGGTACATGTAGTAATTTTGCTACCTAGTTCTTTCCCTTTGGCAAATACCCCAGTTCCTCAGTGCCTGAGTGAAGCCCCTGCCTCTTCAGATGAATGGAGAACGAGTTATGATTGGGAACTCGTATACTTCTTAGGCCTTGTTTCTTCTTCAGGAGAAACTGTAGAAGTGAACAGCAACACACTTGAAATATTGTGTAGCCTTCAGGTTCAGTCTAAGACTATGTTAGAGGAGCTCACTCTGTAGATGAGGTACTTAGTAGATGAAGTTCCCATACAACTCTATCTTTTAACGGGGTGGCAATGCTAAAGATGGAAAAACACATACGCTTTGTGATCAAGACGTACAAGGACTTTATCACAGGCATTATGCAGGAAGCAGATGCAAGAAAATTTTGTTAGTCTTGGAGGATTTCCCAACAGCTAAACATCTAAAACATTTAAACAGTGTCTAACAGATTTTTATTTTAATTGCAAACAATTACAGGATATGAATATTTCTCTAATAACATAGAGAAAGCTAAATTTACAGTTAAGAATTTGAGCAGATATCCAGAACAGTTAGCTTTTAAAAAACAAAGCACCCTCCCAGTCACTTCCCCTGACAAAAGTTGGTTTGTTTTTTTATCCCCTCCTCCCCCCCTCACAAAAATGAACCATCTGCTCATTAGATATGTTAGAAATGGTAGAGTTGGGATGGAGCTGGTGTGGTTTGCAGCTTTTTGGCAGATGCTGAGAAAGCTAAGTAGGGTTTAGTAGTACTTAGTAGTACTTCAGTAATAATAAGTGGTGTAGACAGGCCTGTATCAGAAATAAGATAACCATGTGAGAACTATTTGCATTCCAACAATGCCTATGCTGCATGCATAACAAGTTTAATAGCCAGCAAAGAGGCCACTACCACATGTTGCAGTCATGTTAAATACTGGAAACCATTGGAAGACTATTATGAAATTTCTGTTGTTCACACTAAATCCTCTGTGAACTTCAAGTCTATATTCCACACTTACTGTAACATATAATACCAAAAGCAAATGTGTAGTGTAGATGCCTTGCTTCTGCATGAAGTGCACAATTTTTGGAACAAGCTAGTCTGCCTAAGATATGTAGGAGATTTTATAACTGAAATTTTTGAATTTCATTGCCTGACTAGGAAGTGGGCTGAGACCTGTGCCTTCAACACGCAGTTTGCTGGCTCTAGCGATTGAGGAGCATATGGGTGGTACGTTCTGGAGTATAGTGTTTTGTGGTTAAATTCTAGTTAGAGGCATCTTAAAATGGAAGAGAGATCTTCCAAGATAACTCCAATAAGCTTTAGGCAGCTGTGGGTTAACCTGCAGTCTTCCTTCCAAATATGCTGAAGATATCTTTTGTTGTCAAATACCTCTTCAAGATACTCAGAAAAGTAAAAACCAAGGAAATACATTTTCAACTCTAGATTTTTATTTTGTTATTTTCATTGTTATAATTGTGACTGAACTGGGGGAAACAGCTGATGCATTTCACAGGGTTAATTTAGATAATTTTTGAGTGAGTTTGACTGGACATTATTATAAACTTGGCTGCAAAATAAGGGTCTTGCGAAGATTCCAGTTTTTACATAACTAGATAGTAGTTGATGCTGAATAGCCGGTAGTACTTGGAATGTTGACAGTATTTTGAAAGATAAATATGCTAAATAAAACCGGCCTTGATTCTGAAATGAAAAAGGATAATTGCTAGTAGAGAATAGGATGAATTAAGATTAACGTCTATTGATCTGTTGTGTACACCATCCACAGCTGTCACAGCGATAGTCGAGAATTGTGAGTGGTTCAAGCATATGGTGAAGGAGAATACCTTTTTAGGCAATGTGGAGAAAAGTGGGCAGACACAGCTCTTAAATGATGGTCTTGTTAGCCCACTCTATTTTGCTGTAGCCATTTCAATTAATCATTTAATGAATTAATTAATCATGTTGGGCTATGTCTCAATCTGGAGTTGCTGCAATGCATTCTAATTAAACATATTAGTGCTCCATCTCTAAGATCACAGAACAGCTTTTCTGTACTGAAGGTTTGAGGCTCTGTCAGGAGTAACCTGCCACGAAAACAAGATACAGAACTAACATTCAGGAAGACAAGTTCCATTCCTCTGACACTTACATACTGCTTTTTTCTTTGAAGTGCTGGTGCAAGTGAGAAAGGACCAGAAATACTCAGAACTCCTTGAAGTGCTATTAAAACAAACAAAACCTTTAATAGGAAGTCCAGGAGTGCAAGGCTACTCCTTAGGATCTCTTCCTTGTTTTAGTCTCTTGAAGCTGATATTTCTAAGGTCTTTTACTTTATTTATGGTTGGGAGTCTGTGCATAAAGTGTTTGTTTACCTTCTAAAAGTAAAATAGAGAATACGTAGTCACTAGAGTACCATATGTGACAATAAATTTTAATTAAATTGAGATTTTTCTGGTCAGAGAGGTAGTATAAATAAAACATGTTGGAATATGGAAAGTGCTACATAGTTATGAATAAATAACATCTTAATCTTTATGAATACAAAACAATTTAGTTTAAACATTGATCATCACTGAAAAGATGCTGAAAAAAAAAATTATCCTTTATGTGCCATAATAGTGGGTAAAAAGGAACTTTGCAAAATGGATCAGTATCATCAGACTAAATTTAAGGTAATCAGTGGATAGTGGAATCTGTTTAAAGTAGTTATTACAAGTTTGTGGAGATCAGTTCCAACAGCTTGTTCTGTAATGTTTTGTTGTTTTCCAAAAAAAAAAAAAAAAAAATGTTGGCAATTAGAATTGGCTGTTGCCTTTCTACAGATGCATAATCCTATGGGTGCTAAGCACATACCTGTGCTCAATGACTGTGCTGAAACTTCATTGGCAGGGGCCTAAGCACTGAAAAACAAATGGCAATGGGCCAATATATTTATATTGAAAACTGCACATTATTCCAATCCTGGATTCAAGATAATGATNTTTTCCAAAAAAAAAAAAAAAAAAATTAATCTTTCATAATGTTACTTTGTGTATGCATCAGTACATGGCATGATTTGGTGCCTAGGGACCTCCTACTTGGAGCGCAGCAGTCAGTAGAAGAGCTCCTGCACGGTATGTTTTCCTGTCAACAAGAAATTTTGAAGGANTTTTGTCAAATACAGTTCAGGCCTTGGTGACAATACCCTTGTTTAACAGGATTAAATAGATGGCCTCTTGAAGTCGATTTCAGACATTTTCAGTTATTTTTATTTTTTTTTTAATCTGTCCTGTATCCTAAATTATAATCTTTTTTTAAGTTATGTTTCTTAAAACTATGTATTTTTTATCTTCTCTCAGGTCTGTTTTAATTGCACAAAACTGGATTTACTACTGTAGCCAGTAGACTGCCCGCTGCTTGGTGAACTGGAATAATTACTCCATGTCTTCATTTTTTTCTTATGTATATACATCCTATGAAGAAGCTTGCCTGTTTTGTTATAATTTCACTATGTTAATGATCAATCTGCTGGATTTTCTTTTTTAAATTTTCAGTTAGTATTGCTGCCTAGTCAGTTGTTGAGTTTTTGATTTTTTATTTAGATATTTTTTCTTCACAGAAACTTAATATTTTATCTTTTATTAAATGTTGATTATTTTTAATAGCAATTTATCATTTTATTAAAAGCTAGCTTTATTTTGACGTTGTCTCTGGTAGTGCTTTTAGTTTCACCTAGCTAGTCAACATTTAAAAATTAATAAAAATACTCTTCAATTTATTGTGCAAGCTCTTTGATTATGTATTGATTAATTGCGGATCAAGTGTAAACCTCTTCACTTCTCACTGGTACTTATTTCCAGTCCAATAGTGAACTGTGTCTGGACAACTCTCTCTGCCTGTATTTTACCGAGCTTCTTTGCATTGTACTGTTTGAGCATGTTTCTCTTATGTTTGACACATCCACAGTATTGTCAAAAAGCCTTATTATAGCCAAAGTGCAACACCTTCTGTATCTTTCTTATCCACAATGCAGTTACAATGTTAAAAGAAGAAATTAGTTTAGTTTGAGATTTGTTCTGGATAATACAAACACTTGTTGGCTATTGGTTAAGCTTGTCATGTTGTTTTCCGTACCCTTACAGATGATCTGTTAATCTCTTGTTCCATTGTTTTTCCAAGAATTAATGTTAATCCTACCGTCTTTCAGGAATACTTAAAGCTATCTGCAGATTGCTCTTACGCTGCATGTCTGTTCTCTCTCTGTCACTAACTTGGATTTCATCAGACCCAACTGATCTGGAAACCCCAGACTTAACAAAGTGCTCTTAAATGAGTTCCTTGCCTATGTTGGCCGGAATTATCTACCCCAGGGTTGTTGACATTAACTGTGTTTCTGTAGTTGACCTCTTTAAGTGAATTCTGAACCAACCATCAGTAACTAAATGTAATTAGTACAATTAGCTGCTGCCAAATGCAGCAATTGAAGCTTGGTAGCCTTTTACTTAGGGTAGGAAATAGGAAGAAAATTGCTTTTTCATCTAGAAAAAGCCTGGTGACTTGAAATTGTGCAAATGCCTTTGTTCTTCTATCCTGGAACATTAGACTGATATCTGGAAACACTTTGGTGGACAGCAAAGGAGATTTCAACAGAATCACTATATCTAGAAATGCAAGTAGTATCTTGGGAAAAATGGATTTATGGACTGCTGTTTTTTTGAGCCAACATGCTTGTTAATTTCTTATACATCTATCTTCTAGCTTTTGTTGTATTTCTGTGGGTAACCTTTGAGTGACCCTTGACTGATGAGTTGGCTGAGTTGCACATGAAACTATTTGGGATGAGATGAAAACTGAATTCTTCATTTTGAAACCTGAATCTGTTGCAATTTTTCTCTACCTTTTGAATTGCTTTAGAATTGACAATTAAGCCTGCTTGAGTGGAATCAGGCCCGGAAACTGTGTTTTTCATCTCTGTTAGAGGATTTATTGCGATGAAGTCTTACAACCATGCTTATCTCCCATTATTATTGTGTTACCAGTTGCAGTATCTGCATATGTATTTCCTTTTAATGTCTTTTTTGGGATTGATAAAAGGAGATGAAGGAGAGAGACAGCTTTGGTAAGTTCCAGAATTTCTACAGTCGTGGGAGATTTTATGTGTATAGAGAGACAGACAAACAGATCATTCATGATCCGAAATTGGAATCAGTTCTTAATTACTAAGAAGTATTAACATGAGAAATACAGTTAGTAAAACAGTTAGAGGTGGTCCGTATTGCCTCCATTGCTACCCTGGCAACTCAGTGTCCTACGGGTAGTAAAGTCTCTGTTAGTTTCTTCCACTTATCTGAGAGGAAAACAAGAAAATTAGAGTGGCATCCCTTGCCTGAGCATTGAAAATGGTACAATGTTTTGCATTTATAGCACTTGTGAACTCATCATTCAAGCAAGTGGTGTCTAGCTTCTTACTGCCCTTCGGTCTCAACGTTGCCTTAGCTTTGTTCAGGTGCTGTTATTAGGACAGTGCTCTTTTCAAAAATTTCTGGCTGATACCAAACTTTCCTCAATTACCAGAGCTGTTGTCTTCATTTCACAACAGTCTAGACCATGATGACTGTTGACTTCTCTGTCGGTCTGAGAGCTCTAACAGACTTGAAAGGCCAAACTCATTTCCTTGATCTATTGTTGGGATTTCCTTGTTTGGCTGAGATTGAGGCTCGTGCATGGTGTGTTTCTGGCATAGGAAATGAGCACCTTAAGAAGAAGGCAGCATCCTGATGACATATGCTAGTGTATGTATGCACTCTTGCTTGAAGTTTTCAGGCAGCTTTATAAAATGGAATTATAATTAGAATTGTCTTTTGATATGTGCTTTTCCTCTTTCTTTTGCAATAAGATTGGAAAAAGTGCAAAAAACATTCATGTGTGCATGTCTGTGTATGAATACATACATGTGCCTACTTTGTCCCTCAGTGTGTGCAGAAATTATATGAAGTAAAATAGAGGAAATGCAAGTGATAAATAGCTATGAATTACTGGCTTTAGAAGTCCTTCAAGTGATCTTGGTCTCATGGATTATGAGACTGAAGTACAAACTTCCCAAGAAGTACACTGCACACAATTTCTGTACACTGGAATATGTACACTTTAGACAGTAAGTGATATGCTAGCTTGTACTGCAAGTCCTGAGGTTATGTTATTGTTCAGGGAACTCTGCAAGCATAATGGAAATGCTGAAGTAGGAAAACAGCTATTTCCCAGAGTAAGGTGCTGCTAACATTTTCCTCCTTCTAGCAAAGTAATTACCTGTTGCCTCTCTGTTTTGGCTGTGATGGACTGTTTACTGAGCTTGAAGCTATTTTTCAATGTGTTCTGAATCCTTTAAATTCAATCAATCCTCATCCTATGTTGTAGCTTAAAAATAAAAGGAATAAATGAAAGTTAGTTTGCTTTAGTTTCTGTACTGTACTCAGTGATGGTGTCTGATTCAAAAGCAGAAATAAGTATATGTTTGCATCGAGTGCCTCTTGCCCATCTTTCCCAGCTCCCCAGACAATCAAACCAAACAAACACAAAAGCTCAGCTGGAGGTCTGTAATGTCTTGAGGTAGAGTTTGGGGAGGTGGGGGGATTGGTGCAGAGTATGGAATAAGAGGAAGGAGTTGATGCTTCTTAAGATAAACCTCAGCAGCAAAATTAAGGATTGCTGGAGCTTCTTGAATCTTTTGGATGGTGCCATTATTCTTCTGAGCTGCAAGTGATATGAAAAGAAGTGGGCAGTAGCCAACTTAAATTTCTATGACCCTGAACTGGATCCTCTGTGGGGCTTGTGCAGACTTACAGTAGTAACTCCATCTGACACTTTGCTTAAGGGGAGGGGAAAAAAAAAAAAAAGATAAGAAAGAAAATTGAGAAAGACTGACTCTAAAAACCAGCAGCAGTTAGGGTACGCACCACTGATTATAAATATATATTNGAGAGAGAGAGACTGAATCTTTTAGCCTTCTGATTAAGACCTTCACCAGAGATGCTGGAGATGCATTTTTCAAATTGTTTCTCTGCATTTCTTTTCCCAGTTTTCTGTGTGAATTCTTTAAGCATTGGGCTATCAGATTTCTTGGTGCTTTTTTGTCTCATTTAATCTTCCTGAATGTGGAAAAAAACCTTTATTTTGCATTGGAATAGAAATTTCCATGAAAAACTAAATTTCACGAGCCAGCATTTGTAGTTTATAATGGCTCCAATCAAAAATACTTTTGACTGGCTCTATCACCCATATATTTCAAGGGCTAAAAAAACAAAATCTGGAAACTAAGCAGTGTACGGGACTGTATTCAAGTTGTGGCTATTAATAAGTAATAATGATTGAATTCAGCATCTTTGTAGCTAGAATAAACAAAAATTGATAGCTGTAATGGTCAACTTAAAAAAAAGAAAACAGCATCAACATGAGAAGGCTTATGAACTGATAATTTAAAAAGTGGCTGAAAGGTGAAAATACTTGCAGGCAATATAGATAAAATATAAATATACTTTTACTCAGGCTGTAAAAAAGGTAACAATCTGATAAAGTTCTATAGAATCATCCATGTGTAGAGAATAAAAATAGGAAATGGTTATTTAGAGTTTTTCGTGATACAGGAAGAGTAGGGCTCCTAATGAAATCTTTAAATTATTAAGGTTAAAAAAAGGTATTGATTATTAAGGTTAAAACAAACAAATCTAATTATCATAGTGTTATACATATTCGTCTGATAACCTATTCAAAGACAAAAGCTGGAGGGCAGCAGGTTAGAGGAAGGAGGCAATGAAAGTTCGAAGTCAGGATACCTCAAATAGCAAATGGAAGAAAATTTCTGTTGGTTTTACCCATATATGATAGCTGATGTAATGGCCAAATATCAGTGCTATAATTAGCTTTCACTTTGTGTGTGAGAAATGTGGTGTTTTTTCTATACACATCTAATTATGTGGTGGGATATGCTAACACAGGATATTGTAGAAACCTGTAGAAGTATTTGGGTTCCACTATTAATCTGATAAATTCATAGATGAGAGAGCTGTTGAAGAACACGATGCATAATTTTCCAAATGTATTTTGGGAAGTCTCAAAAATACTATGTTGTCAGGCTCTGGATGAGTGCGTTACAGAAGATTGCTTTATACTTGCTTTAATTTGTATGCGTCTTTGAGTCGCCACAGTCAGAGATAAGATACTGAGATGGACAGACTTTGGGGCTAACTTGACAGCAGTTCTTGTCTTCAGGGCTCCCGACATCACAGGTGAGTACATAAGTCTTGGGCTAGTTAGGTCCTTTGTTGGCATATGTCAACTTTTCTTTAAAAGGTTTTGAAAGTTTTTGTTATGACTGAACACAAACATTTTTCAGAGAACAGAATTATTTTTTTTCCAGTTTGCCTTATGAGATAAAAACTATTTTAAGTGGGCTAGAGAGCTTCCTTACTGATGCAACAATGATAAGTAATGAGTATCACACAAGACGAGCCATTGATCTCTTCTTCAGGAAACAATAAATCTGTAGTGCATCACCTACTGTTAACCATAGCAATGAAAAACAACTATAGTTTTTTGGAGGAAATACAGATTTTCCAGTTTTCAGGTGGATGAAGAGTTAAAAATCCAGTGTGAAGAAAAGGAAAAAGGCATGTTCTGTTCAGAAAAGTTACGGCTTTCTGCAAAGAGAAAATGTCTACAGGCAAGATATAAGCATAGGAATGATTTGAAAACTCTTTTTGAGTAGAAGGGAAGTAGAATGGGTTATGAGTAGGAGAGAACACAATACAACAGATGAAGCATTAAATAAGGTTTTGTGAGGGGAAAACCTTTTGGATTGGAAGTTAGCCCTTTTCCCCATGGGGATTCTGAGGATCTGTTTTGGTGGTCTGTACGGTAGAGACTGGGCTTTGGCAAGCTGAAGAGTGCATGATGTCATTGGATGCATAACATATGCACTGAGAGCTAGTAAATGCTGTTCACATTGCAGTGCACTGCCAGATGTGTGTGCTGGAATGCACTTTGAGAAATGGAAAAGTCATCTTCATGAAGATACTAAGAGATGAAGTAAGAATGTCCTGTACTGAGCCTGGTCAAATCACAGTGTCTGCCGAGTACAGATGCTCTCTGCAGGGTTTCTCACTCCTAAACCCCAGGTTTCTGCTCTCAGGAGTAGTCCTTGTAGAAGGCCTTATTCAGCGTTTTTCTGTAGTTCAGAGATGAGCTCTGAAAAGCTCCTGTTTTATCCAGAAAACAGAGCTCATGTGAGAGTATGAATGATTTGCAGCAGCTGAGAATGAAAGGTATCCATTCACTCCAGTTTCCACCTTTCTTTTACTGTTATGAATGGTTACAACTTTATTACAGCAGAGGCTTCTGGTGCCAGCCATTCTTCTGTTTCCTAATGCACAGATCTCTCTACAGATTAACATGCTTCCAGGGATTGTCTGAATGTCTTACTCAACAGTGCTTCACGTGCAATAAAGGCAAAGATGGGTTTGTATTTTTCTGTACTTCAGGGTGAAAATACAATTTCCTGCTAAATTTTGAGGTCAGCTATTTGTATTAAGTACAGTATATGTCACTTGGTCATCAGTATATAGAGAGTTAAATTTAGGTTTGCTTCTCCTTCCCTTTGCACAAGCTCTGAGAGATTAAAGGGAGGAGGGGAGCTGCTGGAAGGCAGCAAAAGGAGAACGCCTACAGAAAATCAGGAATTCCTTATCCAAATGGGACAGGCAGAGTATATCTCAGGCTGAGGAGGTTTCTTCTGTTTTATATATTTGTGCTGGTTTTAGATGTTTACTGATGATTTTTCAGGCTGAAATGATTATTGCTAACTCATGGTATTGTGATCTTGCTGATTTGTATGCAAGAGTACAAACAACAATTCTCCTATAATGGTTGCACAGGTAAACTGTCAGAGTGGAGTCTATGGAACTGTGCCATTTTTTAAAGGTCTGTTTAAGAAGTACTCTGATTATTGCCTCAGAGGAATGTTAAATCTGTGTCTTGCTGGGAGATTCTTATTTTATACTTCTTGATTAGAAGTCATTCTTCTGCTGAGTTTTGAGACCGTGCACCACAAAAAGGATCTGTTTCCTTCTGTTTGGGATACACAGGCATTTTGGCCATGCAAGTGATAATTAGCGGTAGTCAGAGAGACTGTCAGCAGTATGTGTTGGTGCATCTTGTGCTTTGTAACTAAGGAGACAAATTATGGCCTGTGCAATTTTAATAAGGAGTAGCACAGTCCTGTAAATACTGCTATGCTTAGATAGACACAACAAATACTCCCAGACTTCAGACTCCAAGGCATAAACTTTTAATAATTGTTATCAGAAAGGAGTTTTCTTTCTCATATACAAGCTATGCAATTTGCTTTGTTCTTCATTCTGTACAAGGAAGACCTATGAGAGGTATGTTTCCAGACTGATTGGACTGATTTTGTCTGTTAAGTCAGAAGGATTTGGACCAAACTAACTAAATATCTGACTTAATAGGCCAGGCTATCAGATTTAGGGAATAATTTGTCTAATCTGGTATGTGGTTCCTGTAGCAGCTCAGTTCAGTTTAGCAGCTGGAACATCTGTGTTTTTTTAATTATTATTTTTTATTTTTTATTTCATTTTATTTTATTTTTATTTTTTATTGAGGCTGCAATGATTTGGAACAAATTGTTGTAAAAATTCTTTAGCTTTCGGACTTTAAAGTCATGCCTATTAGGCCTAAGTCTTTACACAGCTTAATTAGAAGGGATTTTTAATCAGAAGGTTAATAGTAAGTTTCTCTTAAGCGTAGATACGAGTTTATTGGCAGCACTTTACCTAAATTATGATAAAGAATGGCAATCTGGTAGTGAGATGGAAAACTGACAATCATTCCAAGTAGTTTCTGAAAGCCTGCTATGTTGTCATGTAGAACAGAGTAAAAGTCTGTGACCACACAAAGAGAATATTATCAAACTAAATTTCTCTCTCTTTTGTCTTTCATCTCCTCTGTATAGAGCACATACTTTTGCATATGATGTCTTTTGTGAAATTTGAGATCTAGAGTTTTCTCCATCTCTCCAAGACCTTAATACTTTGAGAAGCTTTTAGTTTATTCTTGCCCTTTCTTTTATTCTTATATGGGTCAGGTAATTCCTTCTTGTACTTGCTTTTTTAATATTTCTGGCAGATGTTCAATACCTGCTGTCAGAGCTATTGCCTATCAAAGTTACTTGCAACAATCTCTTTTCCATATAATTCCTTTATTACATTTTCAGTTCTAAGTGTGTTTTCTGTGCTGCTTCTGGATTATCAACTTGCTGTTGAAGTGCTTGGAAACGAGTGCAATAGGAGAGCAATAGTGAAGCTACCTTACAAGCAGAATAAAATATTACCATTATCATCATCCTCATGATAGGATTTAGGTAGTAAAAGACTAAAATGGTTTGTTTTGCAGTCGTGTTGCATTCATACACAAGCTTGGTTTACTTTTAATTGTAATTCTTACATCTGTTTCAGTTCCCAGTTGCTCTGCAGTTGGTTCCACCGTTGAATATCAAGGTGTAACTGGTTTGCATTAGCAGAATTTTTGATGCTAAAATGCTGATGAACTAATTTACATATGTCTAGAAAAGAAATTTTGCAGAAGTGACCAGGAAAGCCATTACATTATTTTCTTTTGCATTCATTTATATCATTTTTCATTTGCTCATGCTGACTTCGTTCAGCAATTGTTTTGTACTTGATAAAGCCTTGGTTTCTGTGCATACCAGTGCAGAAGTCATATGAGCCTGGAACTGCAAGTCATTAAACTAGTTACTTCTATCTAACTGTATGATTATGATATTAAAGAAAAGAAGCTGTATAAGAAAGGTTACCATTAATGTGCTTGCTGAAAGCTAACTCTGGAAAGGAAATACGGCCATGTTTTCCATCACTGATGTGCTATTTTCAGAATGAAAAAAAAATTCTTCCTCTTGAGTTAGGCATAGTTTTAAAAAGCTTATGAGCATAAACGAGATTTTTTTTTTTAATGGCCAGACTTACTTTAAAGGTCAGTCTATAAACTTAGCAAATATAAGAAATGATTGATCCATTCAAGTCTAATTGACTTGAGCTTTACTTGTCATGGCATGATTTGAAAAGTCTACATCCAGCTATTGATCTGTATTACAATGTGCACTATATTATCATGGTACAAACTCTGTGATTTGTTTTAACATAAAGATTGAAAGAGAAGTTTCAGGTTGGCTGAATGTCTGAGGGAATTGGTGATGTGTTATATAGATTTAGACTCACAGGTCACTGGTTTGGAACTGTTTAAGTTTGAAAAATTGCTAGTTGCTTGGTAGAATGAATTTGCTGGTCTGTTGGTACGATGTTTGCGTGAGAGTGACTGCATCTTTAATTGGCATTAAGCAATTCTGGCTGATGGTCAAAGCAGAGGTTGCACATGAAATGGGTTGTGGAGCCTGGGCTCTGAATTCTGCTGTGGCCACAAGCAGTAGTCCTTATTCTGAGGATTTTAGACATGTCAGCACAGATGTTAGGGGGAAGCGTATAACAGTACTTGCTCTTTTCTGTCTGCTCTGTGCATGTGCAGAGAGCCCCTGTTTCAGGGGTATCCACTGATAATCTCACTTTTTTATAAATTGCAAAATGTGTGTTGGAGAAAAAGGGAGGTAAAAATGAGCGCACATGACTCTTCAAGACTGAGTTTGTGCTTTTAAGTCTGCCATGGGATTGCCTCTTATAATAAATATTTAGTAAGAAAAGAGACTGCAAAAATAATTGTAAACTTCTGTTTACATAATCTTTTTATTGGCTGGTTTAAATATTTTTTTCTTTAAAAGGTATTTAAAACTAACCTTTTAACATCAGTAACCACTTACGTAGATGCAGCTTGATTATTTTCTTATTTTTATTTCTTGCAAATAGCTTGCCCCACGCTTTTCTTATCAGGCTTGGATAGAAATTGCATCATGGTTGGCTCCTTCCGTTCGTCCATGTAGAAAAATTTTAATACCTCTCTAAGTCTCATGTTCTTTCAGTGTTGGATGCTTGAACACAAGATGTTAAGTGAACCACATATGTTCTCATGTATTTTTAGGCTGGAGCCGTGTTTGTGCTACAGCTGACCTAGTTATTCTTAAATGCTCTCACAACTTTATGCTGAAAATTATCATTGCAAGTCAGATTCTGAATAAATGTTCTGTGATGTAGCATGCTCGTCTGTCCATCGTAGAGCAAAATTGTTTGCGTCTTGCCATGGTCACTGGCTATTCAGGTTCTTATTTTGAAGAGATCTTCTAAGCATACAGTTGAAAGTAGTGAAGTTATATAAAAACGCATCTGAAACACTTCATCATGATGGTGAAGTGCACTAGACTACGCCTATATCTACTCATCCTACAGAGATGCTCCTTCTGGAAAGAATAGCCTCTGTGAGAGTTGAGGGCACGACGCACCCTGTAGGGTTAGACACCTCTGCTCACCGTGGACACCTTGTGAAAAGATGTGGGCTGACAGTAGTGTCAGTAATGAGGACAATATAAGTTAAACCTCTGTGTGGAAATACTTCTCCAGCAGCAAGAATCTTATGTGGAGCCCCTCAGAGTGCAAATTGTCCCTGCTTCAGTGATTTCAGCGATGCTGTATAGTTTTACAGCACCTCAAGGTTGTTTCCTACTTTTAAAATTGTTATCTCAGACATGGCAATGACATGTTATTCTTCACATTAACTGTAGCCTAAAGAAATAACTGCTCTTTGAACATCTTTCTGAAGATTTATCTGAAGTTTTTTTTGAGAACTTGTTGGCTGTGTGTCTGTAGACACTCTATCATTGTGCAGAAGTTAAGTTTATTCCTTTCTTCCTTTCTCATAGCGCTGTAACAGAGAAAAGGGCTGTTGTATAGTGTCAACATACTGTGGTTCGGTGAAAAGATGATACTGAATATGGATGAATTGTGTCACATATCTTATTCATGTATTACCAACTGAAAATGTGAACAGACACAAATGAAATTCCTCTTCCATATTTTACAAGAAAGTTCAGCAGTAGAACTGTCTATCATTGTAAATCAGTAGGAGAAGATTCCTTGAGAGTTATAAGTGCTGTTTCTGACTGTTACAGGATCTTTTCTTGAAAATCTCAGGGCTCAGGAGTAGGATAGGTATTGTAACATACTTCCATTTCCACTGTGTAGAAGAGAAATTTTGAATTGACAAAACAGATCCTCTACAATACAGTAGTTTTATTGCGTAGCCTTTTCAGAGGAAAATAAAAAATAATTTTAAATTAAACCTTGCCTTTCTCTAAAGTTCTGTGTCCTGAAAAGCAGGATGAACGTAATATGCAGCATCAGAAAAGTCCATAACTTCCTTCCCCTTGTGCTCCAGAAAAGGTATTTGTTAAAGCAGTTTGTATAGGACTGGTACATTTAGGAAATGGACCATATATTGGACAATATTTGATGTATATAGTCATGAGACAGATTCTTCACAAACTGGTGGGTCCTGTCTGCTTCAGACTTCTTCATCCTTTCCCTCAGTGGCGAACACTTTGAAAATATTTCTTTGAGAGGCCTTATTGAAGCATGTTACCACAAAGGAGATAGTCTCTGAGCAAGTTGAGGCTTGATACTCAGTTTTCCTCAGCAGCATGTAAAAGGTTAAACTTCATGGAGCTCTAGTGAAGAATTACAGTTATTTGTTTGACTTTGCCTCTTGGGGCTCTTGGCAAATGAGATGATTCATCTCGCTATGCAGCTAGTTGTGTTTCTTAAATTAATGGAGTTTGTCTTTCTCCACCCACCTTTATTTTTGTGACTATTTTCTTTAAATTATCCATTTACTTTCTTTTCTTGCTTTTCATATTTCATAATCTTTTTTTTGATGCTTCCTCTGTTTTGAAAAACTGGTTAGTGAACACAGTATTTTTCTGTTTTGTAGTGTTGCTTCTTTTTGTCCAGTTACCTATGTCTTTGCTAAGATTCTTCCTACTAGCAAAGGAATTCCACAAGCTCATTCTTCTTTCCTATAGTTTTCTTTGTCTTTCCCTCCTCTCCCAAGGTGTGTTAGCATCGGACAGTATTTGGGATTATATGCTGGCAGTTTGGCTTATTTAATTTATTTTATTTTTCAGTTTCTTCTTGTCATTTTCAGATGTCTGGACTGCACCCCTTTGGGAGCAGTGTCTGTGTGAGCATGTGATTTCAAACCATAATTGAAAGTTTTCACCTTTGAAACACTGCTAGGGGTTGGGTAGTTGTTCTGATTCTTCTAGAACACTGGTGGGTCTGTGTGGGAATAAAAGCAATATTTTTTATCACTTGTTGATCAACAGAATAACATCAGAAAGTTGACTTATGCAAAAAAGATCATGGCTCCTCTAAATTTAAAACTTACCTGTTACTGCCTTTGTGTGTCAAATTTGAAGATGAAGTTGTTGGGTTTTGGTAACTGAAGACCTATACATACTTAGATGTGTAAAGTGGCAGGATAGGGTTGTGTTGCAGCTGGACAAATGTGACCTTGTCCATAGATGAAGTTCCCCTCCCTCTTTTCTTTTTCTTCTCTATTTTTGTGTGGATGACTTTATGCTAGTTTGTTTATACATGAACTCTGTACACTGATCTTTTAGAAAGACATGGCTTTTCTGAATTTACATGTGGCAAAGAGGAAAAGTATGTACTGTTGTTTTCTCCAGAGTAGATGCTGAAGCAGCTCAGAATCATGGCCAGAAGACAGTATCTTAATTTAAAGGGGCTTCATTTAGTGTTGTATTTGTTGAATGCAAAAATGCAGGCAAAACACCATTCATTGCAGTTCATTTCTAGCTGCTATATTTTGAATTTAAGGCAGAAATAGCAGCTTCTTATTGCAGTGTGACAGATGAAAAATGACTGGAACAATAAAAATGTGAAGTCAATTGGATTGCTTACACGCTCAATAATGATTGAGCAACTAATGAAAGTCTACTCAAAAAATGAGTCCAAAGAGTCTAACATATTCTTTTCAGAAACTTACTTGAAAGAGGTAAATTTCAATTGTATAAGTGGCTTAAAAATTCTGAATTACAGAATAGGCGAGGGCTTTTTGCCTCCTACTGGTTCCCTCTTTACTGGAAAGACATCATCAACTATGTGTCAAGAATTTATTGTCAGGCACCATAAGGCAGTTTGACATAAGAAACGGAACATTAATGCACAAATACAAAATGTGAATGTGCTTAGCAGTAAGCATATGCTGTCTGACAAATTCACGTTTCATTTTCATCATAAATGTACAAGTTTTTCTGCTGGTCCTTGCTGGGATATGCCAGAGAATCAAACCTTTATCTTCCTCTGTCCAGTGCAGAATATTTGGGCCCTGAGATGGTATCACCGAAACCATTGTCTCCTGATGCAAAAGGCTGGGTTTCAAAAAGGGTCAGGTTGTTTGGCAGAACAATGTGGGCAGGAAGTGGCGTTTGTTCCCTCTTCTCTTTCCACTTTAGTCTCCCGTGCTAGGTTGCTGGGAGGGCTGCGGGAGCAGGACTTTATCCCATGTAGAGTCTGCAGTGCAGGACTGGGGTACCCAGGCCACTGATGTGTCCTCTTCCTTGTATTTCTGAGATACGTGATGCTCAGTTCTGAACAGAGCTCCCTAGTCCTTCCCTTGTGCGCTTTGGTCTTGGGACTTGCAGATCCTTTCTGTCCTGCGTGCGTTGCAGCTCCGCCATGCTGCAGCCTGTGCTGCAGAGAGGAGGCCATTCAAGCAGCACCATTTCAGCTAGCTGAAACATGCAGGCTGGTGTAAAATGGGGTGCAAGACCAGCATGGAAGGTACTACAATGCTGCAGCAGTGGTACCATGGTTAACCTTCGTGGTGTGGCATGCTGTTGTAGTTACTGGCTGTTACTGGCAAGGGTTGAGCACGCCACCTGTCACTGCAGGGCAGTCTCCTGTCTTTTATAGAGGCCAATGCTCTTTACCTAAGGTTATATGGAAATCCCAGGGAGTGTGACTGGATATGTTTATTGTTGAAAACATATTTCCAAGAATAACTTGTTTTATAGTCTGACGTCTACATTCCTGGATTTGACACAGCTGCCATTGCCTGTTGGGATTTAGTGCTATACTGTATAGAGCTCCACTGTACTGTTTTTCTGAGTGCCTCTTCCAAGCATTGTTAAGTGTAGATCTTCCTATTTACCTATTTCTTATACTGTTTAACATGATTTTTTTTTAATGAATTGACAGGAACCTGACAGCATTGTTAATATCTATGGGAAGATTTAATTTATGTATAGCCATCTCCAGTAAATTAGTGAGTCTCTCATTTTAGGATAGTAAGAACTTTTTTGAGACTGCTGTGCCCACTGGAGATTCCATTCTGTTTCCTGAGTAATACTCAGAGCACTGTGGGCTAACTAATATATGTATAAAAGCAGTGCTTCATCCTGGAAAACAATCTGAATACTTTTGGGCATTGAGAATGCTCAGAGCCAAAGGCTTGGAAATTTAATAAATTTGTTTAATATTCTCTGGGTATTTTGTTAAAAATGTGGAGCACTTCTAGAAATATCATAGTGCTTCAGTGATTCTCACTGCAGAGTTTGAGGCACCATTGACCAGGTGAGTGGAGCACCACAGGAGCTCTGCAGGCCAGTACATAGTAAACTGCTGCCAAAACATTTCTTACAAACAGTTGCTTCAACTCTGTTTTGACCAGTGTAATTTAAACAGAACTGCAGCTCACATTGCCCAAATATAAACCTGTGCTTGGAACAGCATGTTCCGTGTGAATGTTTTGTACAGGGTACGGAGTTTGTTCTATAACAATTGTACTGTCCCAATTTTTTTTTCCAGTGATTAGAAGATAACTGTGTTCTGTAAAATTCGTACAGAATCACGGGATGGTTTGGGTTGGAAGTGATCTCAAAGACCACCCAGTTCCAATGCCCTGCCATGGGCAGGGGCACCTCCCACTAGACCAGGTTACCCAAAGCCCCATCCAGCCTGGCCTATATGTTGTACAAAAATCCTCTTGCAGTGTTGAACAGAGGGAGTTTCTCAACAATTAGGTGCCTGCAGTACTCTGGTGGTGTTGAAGGTGCATGCCCAAAATCACGTCTAGTCAAGCTTTTGTTGACAGTTAGACACCACTAGGGTAGGATGCAAGACCCTAAAGTTTAAACAACACCCTTCCCCGCAACAACTCTAAAACCAAGACTCAAAAATCCCAATGGCTATCTCTTTCTGACACATTACAGAATTGTATCCCGTTTGTTGATGGTATGTGATCTACTGGGTACTGCCTGCTTCTGTGCAACAAGTCATGGAAACAATAAAGAGGCAATTTCTGAACAATTTGAATTTCTTGTGGCAGTCATCAAATTAAGCAATATTCTATTTTTCCCTTGTGATACTAAAAAAAAATATAGATAATTATGTAGCATTTACATACTACCTATATAGTTAGCATTTACTGTTTGTCTTGTGGGTGATATGGGCTTAGCATGGTAGCCGGTCACTATTTTCTTAATTAAGTGCTAAGAGCATGTGTTTACCTACGTAGTTCAATCATGCTATGAATACCTTATAAAGCTCATTCCTAGAGAAGAAAGGTTAGGTTGTGTGTATCAGAGTAATACAAAATAGACCAAACTGAATTTCAGAAAACTGTCTGTACTTTCAGTGATCTTGCTGATACTTTGCAAAATGCATCAGTGCAAAGTACATCTTATTGATCTTGCTTGTGAGTTTATTTGAAATACCAGTGCTTAAAGTGATCCAGAAAATGTTATTTATCCAGATAATAGAATACATGCATCCTCTGTAGATGCATTCAGAGTGCTTTCCGGACAAAAAAGTAATGGATCAGCTGACATTCTTTTGAATAACAGATTTTCTTTGTATTCATCATTGGTGCCATTAGTAACATACAGATGACTCTTTTGCCACCTGTGGCAGTGCCTAAAGCAGACACATTCTTCTTGTTTTTAAAGTGCTTTTTATTGATGGTTGCTGCTTTTTGTTAATTGTATTGATTAGAAGTAGCAGTGGTGACCTACTGAAGTTTTCTAGTGCTTTACAGAACTTTTCTGCAAATTATTTTGATGTGCTCTTAATGCTTGCTAGTTTTGATAAATCTACTGTTTTAATGTTTTAAGTGTTCTGTGCTGGACAGTCCAGTTTTTCTGGCTGATGGCTGATACAGTTCTACCTACAGCTGAATTGTTGGAGCTCAGTACTCTTTAAGATTTACACCATTTGGGTAATGTTTGATTGTTTATGGAGATTTATAGAACTAGGATGTTTTATCAAAAGGTGTAAATGCACAGGAACAGAATTAAGATTATAAGAGCTCAGATGTTGGTTTTCCCAACTTCTGACTAGGTTATTAATGAATAAATCAATAGGGTATGGTGTATTTTCTTCATTGTGGAAAAATACAATGCATTACAATCAGAAAGGCAAGATTTTAAGTCAGTCATTGAGTTAAACTGAGTGTTGGTTTCAAAATTACACAGGTTTCCTTGGTTAACTGTTTGGGTTTCTGACTGTAATTCAACCAAGTGCTTATAAATGTACCCCATCAATTTTGTTTTCATTTGCTAGGTTGATCGAAGGGAAAGCAGCTATTAAATAAATCTTTCATTGAAGTACTTCTGCTAATGCTAAATTAGGTGATCAAAGGAAGGCAAAAAATCACTGTTGTTCAAAATGAGTAATATATAAATATAAGATTTTTTCACGTAAGACATTTTAAAATGAAAGCAAAAACTGTAGTTTATATCAGAAGAATATGAAGGAATAGCTAAGTAGGAAACATTTCTAAATGTACGAGTTCAGACAACACTACCAATTTAACAGAATGCTATTCTCATGTCATCCTTAACAACCACAACTTCACCTGAGTTCCAACTCATTTTATCCAGGAAAAGTTTTGTTGTCCATTAAAATGCACCTTTTCTTAACAGATTTGACAACTTTGCTAGAGATAAATAGAAATTCTTTTGCATCCACCAGTCAAAACAAATTTGTCATTTACTCTGAAATCTGTTTTCAAAGGCAGATTCAGAGTGCTAACTATGTTGTTGCTTTTTGTTTTGATGAATTTTTACTAAGAAGTGCTTACAGACTACCCAAGGGTACAATAATGTGCATGTCCTTCCAGAAAGGTTCTTGCAAATTTTTCTAATTTCATTACAGCTTTCTATTTTTAAAACAAAATTCTTTAATTTGCAAATCAGACTGCATTAAAAATAATCTTGCCTTTTTTCCTGAAAAATGTTTTGCTGCTTGTCTCTCTCATCAGCAAAGAAAAACTATATATCAGAAAAAGTAACGGTGTAATCAAAAATATCCTTCAAAATATATTTGGATTTTGCAGTACATTTTCACTATGAAATATACCAATATACCTGCATTTTGAGAAGAGATGAACACCTGCAGCTTAACAATCTTTTAATTTTCAGCTACTCAACTAAAAGGATTGTGTGTGACTTTAGAAAATCAGTCTTTCATACGACATTAAATACACTCACTGTTACTGTGGGAAATGCAGCATTTTGAAAAACTGTCTTGGATAGTGCTGAAGAACGTATGCTTAGAACAGGTGCTTTCTAGATGGTTTTTAAAGTACAGGGCAGAGTAACAGGCACGTATGATGCAAGCTATAGCAGAGGAAAAAGGAGCTTGGGACAGGAATTTATTGAACTAACATCTAACTTGAATGTGCCAGGACTGGTTAGCACTAAGTGGCATCAATAAAAGAAGGTCATAGCCATTAACTCCTTTGTCTAACTCTGCCGTGGGGTCTCATTGCATCGGGTGCTGCATACGCTTAGAAACACAGACTCTGAATCTTCTGAATTGGTTGGCAAACTCCTTTTTTATTTAGGATAAGACAGCATTTTAGATATAACATTTGCTATAATCTGTGTGGGTTTCCGTGTACCCTGATTTCTGCATGCTATGGAATTTATTTGGAAGTGAATATAAAAAAAGTTTTTTCTGGCTATCACACTAAGGTAGGCTTCTTTTCATCCCAAAGAAGTTAGATACCAAAAAATATCACTCAAGGGAGCTAACTACTGGTGTGTCATAAGCTCTTTTGAAAACCACCCTGTGGTCTTCATTATGTGTCAGGACATAATGTTTGTGTGTGCTCTCCGTGCCTGTCGATGGAGGTATGGATGTTAATATATTATGTTGGTTACCAAAGCCTTGAGTTTTACTCTGGACAGTGCTTATAGCTGGGTGTGTTTATCTGAGGTACCAGCTATTCGTTTTTAGGTTGTTGTGTGCCATCACTAGACAGTACTTAGGTTTCTAAGACCTTATTTATGCTTTAAGCAGAAGTGGTATCCCTTCAGGCATTGCCAAGAGCTGATCCTACTGTTTGTGTGCAACATCTGTATTCCTGTGATTCTGGCAGTGTTCCCAGCAAGTCAAGAGAGGTGATCGTTTCCCTCTGCTTAGCACTGGTGAGGCCACACCTGGAAAGCTGGGACCAGTTCAGGGTTCCCCAGTACAAGAGACATGGACATACTGGAGAGAGTCCAGTGAAGGGCCACAAAGATGATGAAAGAACTGGAGTATGTCTCCTGTGAGGAAAGGCTGAGAGAGCTGGAACTCTTCAGCCTGGACAAGAGAAGGCTCAAGGGGGGGAATCTCATCAAAGCCTATAAATACATGAAGGGAAGGTGCAAATGGGGCAGGGCTCTTTTCAGTGGTGCCCAGTGCCAGCACAAGAGGCAGTGGGAACAAACTGAAACACAGGAGGTTCCCTCTGACATCAGGAAGCATTCAGGGTGACCAAGCACTGGTACAGGTTGCCCAGACGGGTTGTGCAGTCTCTCTCCTTGGAGAAACGCAAAAGCCGCCTGGAACATGGTCCTGGGCAACTGGCTCTTGGTAGCTCTGCTTGCGCAGGGGTTGGAGCAGATGACCTCCAGAGGTCCCTTCCCACTTCAACCATACTGTGATTCTGTGGTTTGTTGCTCATGGACAGCATGTAACCTCCAAGGTTCCCACAAAGTGATCCAGGTGCTAAAGGAGAGTATGCTTTTCTGTTTTAGCCATGTCTTTCATTCTTAAATTTATATTTTTCAATAAACGGTAATAGTTTAAGCTGCTGATGGCTAAAACGCTCATCCTGTAGTAGGGCTGGGGTTGCTTGGTAACGAGAAAGAGCAGCTTCTGAATACACGAACAAAACCATCCCCTTTGAAATCACTAGCATGCGAAATGGGACAGTTTCCTCACAGAACTGCGGCATTTGGGAACCATTCTTGGAGACATAAGGGAATATTGTGAATATTGGAACATGGAACAAAATTGTGGTTGCCTTTGAATTCTGCTACTTACAGTCAAAAATACATATTTCTAAATTCCCCGTGCATGAGGTCCTCTCCCCTTCTCCAGCCTGACACTATTACCCATGTATTTGCCTGTCCAATCCTTGTTGATGGCTCCACAGCATTGCTGCCAGTTCTTTGGAGTCCCTCAATGTTGGCTGATGAGATGTTGTGGTGTGTCATGACACGCAGGTGTGTGGACACGTGCACACATGTGCACAAATGCACACGTGCAAACACATGCCTGTGCCTTGTCTCTCTCGCTCTGACCTGCTTGCTGTATTTCCCATGTGTGCTCTTCCTCTCCGTCTGTATTCCTCCTCCTCCTCCGGCCCCCCTGCCCTGCAGCCCTTTTGTTTCTGGCACAAGAAACAAGAGAACTAGAGTGTGAGTTGAACCTATTTTTTTCTTGCGGTTTTTATTTAATCACTTGTACAATCGGAAAATCCCATACAATTGAACTTCACAGGGACAGGACACTTGTGCTTTTCCAGCGAGGGAAAGCTTCTCCTGCCTGCGTCCACTTTGAAATAGCAATGCAGATTTGACCGGAAGCCTCATCTGTGTGAAGTCAAGCTGTATTTGTAAAGTTTTTGATCAAATTAGCAGTGTTGCTAAAAAAACAAAAACAAAACAAACTAATTTCCTTAACATCTGGTTCTTATTACCAGTCTCCTCCTCTCAGGTGTTTATTTTTTCTTTTCTGTGCTAAAAGCCACTTGACAATCCTCTTAGCGTAACCAGCTAGAATCAGGGTCTGTAACTTGCAGGTGTCAGGAAAAAAAAAAAAAGATGAAAACTGAAGTCAGCAAGGTGTTTACAAGGATCTCAGTTTTAAGGGCAGAAAGGCAAAAACTCTTAACGCTGGGTAGCTCTTTTCACCTGCAATTTGATCAGATTACCCATGTGTCTGTAGCATTAGAAAATGTGCACTCAGGATACGTGAGGGAAGAGGAACTGAAACTGACAACAAGTCTTAGAGCATCCTAATAAATAATGACATGAGGTGAGAAAGCAGTTCAAAGGCTTAGGGGAAGACAGTTGTTTTTACTGTGATGAATAGTGACAGACATTTCCATCGGTTTATGTTCTCAGGAAAAATATGAGCATGGAAAAAGATGGAGTGAGATGATCCTTCTGGGATGAATGTACAATCTGGGCTCCCTGGATTTTGTTCTTGCTTAGAAAGAATCTAAATGCTGTAACTTCAGTCACGAAATTTACTTTGATGTTAACTGCTTGGCTGGAATTATAACAATGACTTAGTTTGAATCCACTTCAGCTACCGGGTGTTGGCATGTGTAAGGCCATCCTGCCCTAGTTATAATCAATACCTCTTGAGTATGCCCAGATAATAGTACTTTCCTTCCTCTAATGCCCCCCTATGTAGTATTGTGGATTCTTTGGAAAAAGTACTGCTCTGAAAGGCTGGGAAGGTGCCTGTTGCACAGTTCGTTTTACCACTAATAAATAATAAATAATACGCCATGTAAAATAAAGCACAGTTTCAGTGCTGTGATGTAGTAGGAAGTTTTCCTCCTCAAGCTACATTCTTTTGGAATCTGCAAAAATATCCTGGAGGAGAAGGTGACAGCCTTTCCTTTGGAAGATGCTAAACTCTGCATGCAACAGGTGTGACAGATGCAGATCACTGCATTGTCACAGTCCTTCCAGAGACAGGCAGATGAGGTGCCCAGCTGTGATGTGAAGCAAGTGCTAGATAGCTACAAGTGATTTACTTTACTCCTGGAATTTCTCACTTGAGACAGCAGATGATGATGGAAGTCAGCAAGGGAAGATTTGGAGAAGTCCTTTCTTGAAGAGAGGACAGATAGCAAAAAGGATATATTTTGGTAAATCTTTTGCCCCCCAAGTGTTACTTTGACCCATATCTTGATCAAATTACACTTGTCTCCATAGCAGCAGTAATTGTCCTTGCTGTGGAAAGGAGGGGGAAGTTGTAATTACAAGCAGGCCCCAAACATATTTTTTTTTCTGCTCAGAATCATACAATGACACGGCTGAAGCTTCTTAAGCCAGTAACAGTCTCAATTAACAGCTAGAAAGCAACCACCTTCTTTGGTAAGATACAGTTAAAATTCAGAATATATTTCCTACCCAATGAACTATAGAAATGCATGTTTTTCCATGAGACTATCACATAAATATTTTACAGGCACAACATTACATTTAAATAATGCATCTCTTGATGAAAACAGTCACTAGCCAGAAAATTTCTACTTGTGACTGAAACCTTCATCCTTAAGCTTCTTGATGTGGAAATTCCTCAGTAAATAATTAGCTTTTCCGATGCAAATAAAGATGGATTTGCCCTCCCATATTTATTTCTGAATATTTTAGAATATCAACATACACATGTGCTTCTAAACAATCAGGGTGTCACAGCATGCGAGTTTAGTTATTTCTCCATGTTTTGTTGCTGTTTGCCACTGCTACAGATGAGTTTGAGTGATTATTCTGTTAATATTAGGCTCACCCTGGTAAACAACATGTAAATTATTTATGTTTTCTATATGCATCATCTTTGTTGAAATGTTGGACACTGAGTGAACTGGGCTTACCTGGGATGGGGTTGATTTTCTTCATAGCAGATCATATGGTACTTTGTTTTAGATTTGTGACCAAAGCAGTGTTGATAACACACCAATGTTTTAGCTATTGCTGAGCCATAGCTACACAGCATCAAGGCCTTCTCTGTTTCTCACTCCGTGATAATGCTCATTTCCTTGCAACTTCTCTCTCTATTGTGTATAGATGTGCACCATAAATACATTCACAATCGAGATGGCAGAAGAGCCTCCTGCTATGCTGTGAAAGGAAAGATGATGAAACAGGGCATTATATTGTTCTCTTTTTTATGATACAAGGCATGGAGTAGGGCTGTCATTTGGAATTCCAAAAAGTGGCATAAAGTCTGTTTCACCATTTGTTTCACAAGGGATGAAATGGATGGAGTTTTATCACAAGACTTGGCTCATTATTTAAAAGAGAACTGCCTAATTTTAGGGCAAAAGCCCCAAATGAGGTAGAAAATAGACACATACATTTGCATGTGGCCTCTAAGGATAAGGTTTGGTGGTGGTTTTTTTTTTTTTTTTTTCCTGTACATACAGGTTCCTGTCTTGGCCATTTCTGCACTGCAGGCAAATTTTTGGTGGGAATTCTTGCTACCTCTTCTGTTTCTGCTTGTCAATGATCTGTGTTAGGCAAATAACATCCTAAACTAGACCTGCATTCTGAAGAAAATATTTACAAATGTGTGTCTAGAAGTCAGGGTGATGAATCACAAGGAAAGAAACATGCAATGCAGTGTCCTGTGTTCCCTGTGACCAGCATGGGAGAGAGATCTGTGCAAAAGTCCATTCCCTACAGGTTCTAGTTCAGGTATCAGCACTTGAGAGGGGATTCTGTATCGTAACAAGATGAGCCTTAATCTTGTATTAACCTATTTGATCATTTCATGGTACCAATGAATAACTTGTGTTAATGACAGACACCTGCAGCCCTCAGAAAATTGAGCTTGTGTGGCCAGCTCCCTCCCTTGCCCCTCCAGCTAATGAATGCAGTTCCCAGTAACAAATGCTGTAGGCTTATTCCTTATCTTCAGTTCATTTCAGTTCTGCATCTCTTTGAACTAGATCATGCTACAACTCTCTAATTAGTGTTAAACAACCAGTTTTTCTCAGATTCCTTCCTGTCAGGAGTGGAATTTTCCAGATAAGCATATCCTCATTTTTCAAAGCCTTGCCCTGGGTTTTTCAGCCTGGGTTATATACCCTTGTGAAAAGAGTTTTTTCTGCTTGACTAAACAAAGTATTTTCCAAAGTGATTTGCAGTTTTTTGAAGAGTGTCAGCTGCTGAGATACAAACCCCAGGTAACCTGATAATGAAAATGATCCATGCTACTGTTATACGGCATAGAACAATCAATCTTTACTATCAAGAGAACAGGGCCAAATGCTATAGGCCAGTAGCAAAATGCAACAAGAACAAAATGTAGATGGACCAGAAGAAGAAGAAAGCATGATATGCAAGAACTTTGTAGGAGCTTGAATTGCTTTTCTAGCCTACTGTATTCTTGCCCTTTATTGTGCACTCTCTCCGTGGCATATGCAATGATAATGCTAATTGACCCCAGTACCTTTAGTTGAACTTCATTACTTCTTTGGTATATAAAGAAAGCAATCGGAGACTGAGCCCAAAGCACCTTTAGTGTGGAGGTTGGAAATATATTTTGATGGTCAATTGCATAAGAATTTGCCATAAATTAATGTCTGTAGATGAGTTAGCATTTACTGATTTCTGGTACTCTAGAGGACTGAGATTCTTTTCGGAACTCCAGTACACCTATTACTACACTTTGAGGGAGTTGCCTTCTTATTAATTTCCAGGTTTCTCCAAGACTAGGAGGATTTTCTGAAATACTTTCTCCCTGTTGTAGTCCATGCTTGCTTGGCAGCTGTAGTACCTCAGATCAAGTGTGCTGTATCTTTAAACAAATGCAAGATACGGTATTTGTGTTCAGTGTGCTAGTTTGGGGCAGACAATGATAGACACAATCATTGTAATGAATGGAAAGCCGCTTTAATAAATTCAGAAATAAAATGATTTGATTTTTTTATGCGTCATGAATTTGCCGAGGGACTTGGCCATTAGGAGCCTGATCTACATCCCTCTTGCTGTGTTGCTGTGTCGTTAACTGTTGAAATGCTGGCATCTTTCAGATTGCTAGTCCAATGAGTTCACAGGAAAGTGTACAGCGTAAGATAAAATTTTTGTTACTCTAAATCTTTATGCACCTGCTGAATACTGTCTGATTTAGCTGTTTGCTAAACTGTAGAATGACACAATAAATTGAATTCTTGTATACTTTCATTAGCCTAACTTACAGTCTGCTCACCAAACCATCTGCAGCAGGACTCTTTTCTACTGATAGTATATGTGGTTGCTTCTTGGTGGTGCAATTCTCTCGACTAGGGGGAATTTCAAGGTGTAGCAACAGTATTAGAACTTAGAAGTTAATAAAAATGAAGGGTTATGCAAGAAAAAAAGATAGTACATCAAATAGTTCTAGGTTCTTGCCACAGATTAATTTGAAAAAGAAGCTTTTTTCATTTTTTCTTTCTTTGAGTTGTAAGAACGACATGTAATTAATCTCTTAATTACACACAGCTTTCTTCTAAGTTATTCAGCATCCTTAGGAGAAAAGGGACAGGTATTTGATACAATATATGGACTGTCAGATCTACAGTCCCGATTTTAAAAATACCAGTAAATCAGGGAAAGGGAACAACAGAACGGTATTGGTGTAGTTAGTCATTTTGCTAGCTGGCTTTGTGCTAACCAGCCACAATGCTGACTATTATTCACTCATAAATATTGGAAGGGATAAAATACATTTATTCATTACTGATGTATGTTTGGAAGAGAAAACTCTGCTGTCCCAGAGTCCAGAGGCATGGACCATTCACTCAATTAATTCATAATACTGTTTCATATTGAGAAGATATGTCAGTAAGCTATGACAGGCTCTGTGTATGAGGCACAATCCTTTATAGGAAACAATGGCACATGGCTGTCTAGACACAAGCAGTATTTTGAGCCAAGGATGCTGGGGAGGGGAGCTGATTGTTACTTTTCAGCCATTTCACCCTTAATGAACTGACAGGCATTTAACATTGACGGACCAACATTATCTTCCACTTTGTATTCATATTATTACACAACTTGTCCACTGATTGAGACCAAACTTTACAAAGCACTAGCACTTGAATTTTTTTGGCTTTGATGATTACTGGAGAATCCATTCACTTTGAAATGAACATGAGGATTCCCTTCTCATGATGGAGATGGAAGCTGGCAGTGTAAAAGAATGGTTTCAGCGTTTTCTGGCATTTGAATTACTACATACTGAGTAGTTTCCAAGCTGGGAAGAGAAACTGAGACGTTTAAAAAAAAAAATCATATTGCATTTCCTTTAATTTTAAAGAGTTCAGATAACTCTGTGACTTTGAAAGAGTGAATAATGTTTACCATTTCCTTCAGATACCAGGCATTTATACTACCTTTATTCTGGATATTTTCTGTGGCTTTGACAATAGTGTCAACATTATTATTATTTTTTTATTTTTCCAACAGCAGGGGAAAAAAAGTTAAAATATAGCTGAAATGCCAATCACTGGAGTAAGAATTAAGATTAGCAGTCAACCACCTTACTCTCTTCTGTGACGGGTGTATATGCACAGCTCTTGCTTTCCTTCCTGTTAATTATCTTTACTCAGGAGGAATTTCAAAAACCTCCTGTTGATCATGTCAAAACAATACATTTTGCAATGTGTCCATGAATTAAATTAAGCTTCTGACAGCATCGTGGTAAATGACATTGTCTGATTCTGAATATTTTCTTCACTCAAATATTGACTCTGCCATTTATAGAACTCTTTAGAATTGTCGATGCTAGCTTTTAAATTTATGGAAATCAATGAGTTTCAGGGCACACTGGCTCTACTGTTAGTATAACAGAAGGGCATAGCTCCACGATACACTAGCTCTTACGAGTAAAACTAGATGGAGTTCCTTTTCTGCACTGCCACATCTTTTCTGTCCCTACTGTTTTTCAAAGCTTTACTTTTTACTTGCATTTTCTTGGTGATGTAATTTGTAGCATGCTGCCACAAATACTTCCAGTAATCCAGATGAAGGTGTGGTGAACAAAAGCACAGAACTGAGAGCAGGTGTCTCAGGGTAGAGCAGGACAAGATGTGAACTACTGAAGGTGGCTTTGCAGCTGAGGCTGATGTGTTCTGGACCTGTTGCCTGAGCTTTGTCTTCATTCCAGAACCATGTGCGGTAATTGTGTGGCAGATGAAACACCTGACCACAGAGGCTTTGAGTTGAGACTTTACACACCACGTGAATAGCTGCTCTCTTCCGTGTGATCTGAGGCATATACCATCCTTCAGGACTGACAAAATGCAATGAAAAGAAGCTGGCTTTTTTATTTCAAACGGACATAGCAGTGAATATTTGCTGATCTATGTTTTGATACTACATTCTGACATTAAATTTAGTGTTTACCTCTAAGATGCTACACTGTTGGTCATTCATCGTAGCAGTAAAAAGTATGACTCTGCACCATTTCAATAATATAAAACCCAGTTAAATGTTGTCATTTTCATGTATTGAGGATTTTTAACTCCCCTGAGACTCTCTGTTCACTTTTCAGGGAACTGTCTCAGAACAGCATGAAGAGCTCAGGTTAAAGCTTTGCAATTTTAGTGTAACCTGCTTTTCAGAGATGGCCAGGCTGCTTCAGCTGCCCAGCTTTACTTTCTAACTGCAGCTTTGTTCTCTGAGAAAAGCACAGTGGAACAAATACTCCAGTCACACTATAAAGATATTCCAGTAATAAACTTCTGGTTAAATTTCTTGAACAAGCAAATGAGAGAGAAGCTGCTGCATCTCTCTGGGGTTGTCTTGTGTCTTCTGTCCTTCACAAGGAGCGGTGTGCATTGACTGCATTTCACCCGTGACCTCCACGCTGTAATCTCAGGTCGGCAGGAGGCATGGATTGACTGAGAAGCATGACGAAGGTCAGCCTGTGTTATATCAGAAGAAAGTCACACCTGACCCAGTGAAGCAAATGAATGTGACAATGACATGGTCCTTTCTTCTTTGTGACCCTCTTCCAGGAACAAACAGCTCCCCTCCCCGCCTTTTTTTTTCAGATCTTGGCCAGTTTCTTGGTAGAATACTACTAAGAGAGTAAAACAGTTTGCAGATTTCAGCAAATGCAGTTTTTTTGGTGACCCACTTCAATGGTCATTTCTACAGGAAGTTTATTCTGCTTCATTTACTGAGGAAAGAAAAGACAGAGCAGACTCCTCTGACTAGAGAAAAGTTTACCTTTCAGTAAAAATAAATAATGCTATATCCAGGGAGAAAAGCCAGAGCTTCTTAGAATCAAATCAGATCTTACACCCTACATCAAGATGTTGGTAACAGTGCACTGTATGGACCACGTTTTGAATCCTGCATCTTTTTTATCCACATAAAACAGCTCAGTATTGAGAAATTGCCTGGACTGGTTTCAGTCTAACAAGTTTTACAGGTTCTATGCAACAACAATATACAGTACAGTAGTATATAGAAGTTCAAGAACTTAGCGTTTCTCAAGTTGATAGATATAAAAGATATATTAACAATTTTGCTTCAAGCCCAAGTAAATTTTACATGGAATTGGTAATGTCTTATATAGTTTTCTTCTACTGCAACAATTCAAATGCTTCCCACGTGAAGGGAAAGTTGTGATTTCCCTCAATGCACGAGACAATCCAGAATGATCAGAAGAAATAGATGCATTGAATAGGAAATTACATGGGAAAATCCAGTTCCATTCTAGTTTTTCCCTTTCCCCAGATGTGAGGTCACAGAACGGGCTGTTCTCGAAATATTCTCCAGGGTCCACTCTACAGCTCATATTTTATACTGTGTTGCAAGCACAGGGTGACTTTGGTCTTGTCATTGCTTTGTCTGTACAGCTTCAATACATGGTGGGATTTGTAGCTTTTCTGCTGATGATCTCAGCCTTTTGAGTGGTTCCTCAAAATGTTTCCAAGAACCAAATCACTTTCTTATGGTGAACCCTCACCTTTTGGAGCATCGTAAGTAAACCATCATCTGGACTGCTTTAAACCACCACTGTCTTGGATTCTATTCTGGGGGAAAAAATTTACCTGTGAGGTAGAACAGTGTTATTTTGCTTCTTTTACCTGTATGAGACTGGGATGCAAGGGGGTTTGACTTACTGACATCACACAGGCAGCTTTGGGAAGAAACTAAATCTCTCAAAGTTCAAGGTTTTGTTTACAATTTGTATTTGTGGCAAAAAGTGAGGAGTAGAAACCCACTGACTTTGGTGACTAACTCAACATCCATTTTAATTCTTCTTCAGAATATGAAAGTGTACGTGAGCACATGCTACAAAACCTGAAACTGCAAGTGTGTGATCTATTACGTTCTGTCTTTTTGAAGTTGGCCAAGCTAGAGCAAGGTGGTACTGACCTGTCCTTCCTGTTTTTCTAAATTCTTCTCATTTGCAACTTTGTGTGGCTCTTGTTGAATTTATCGCTAGAATTACTGCCAATCACTTTGATGAGTTTCACTGATGACAGAAAACAGAGGCTGATTTGTCCATGTGCTTTTCAGCTTTCTATTGCTTCTTCATGATTTTGTAACACTAGATAGCATAGGCCTAAACTTCTCGGTTTGCTTTGTATGTTTATACACAAGAGTTGCAGTTTGGCTACCTTTTTGAGGGCCTGTTTATATATTTCTTCTGTTTCTAGTGGTATCAAAAAACAAGATTTGAGTATTGAATTAGGCTGTTTTTTGTGTTTGGAATTGTAAGAAGGCTGAAGCGACAAGGCTGTAGGTAATGGAGGAATAGAATTACTTTTTCTCTTTAACCTAAGTGTTGCACATGGCTCAAGTCTGGGTAAGGGAAGTTGTCCTTGCACAGTAAGATAGGAGGTAGTATAGAAAGAGCAGTTGTCAGCAAAACATCCTAGTGTAGATGCTGAGACAATTTAATCTCTCTGAGAGGATGTGTTGTCTACCAGAGATGTGAAAACTCTTTCTTTCTGGGGCTTGAATGCTTGTATCGGATGAAGAGGACTGTTAGCTTGTGTATTCTGCTTTGTAGTTTGTTTTAGATTCTTGGCCACCTGTATAGTCTAAGCTCACAATTTTTATTTTTTAACCCTGTGGTGGGTGGACCCCAGCCAGCAGCCAAGCACCCACCTGCCTCTCACTCACTCCTCTCTATGTGGGATGGGGAGAAAATGGAAGGTGAGAAGACTTGTGGATCGATAGCACTGTGACCACGAATGTCCCCACGTTCTCCCCCTCCCCTGTTCTGCTGCCGAGCCTGACATCATTCGGCACAGAACATCCCCCTGGCCAGCTGGGGTCAGCTGTGCTGGCCAGCCGTGCTGCTCCCAGTCTCTTGCCAGCCCCTGCCCTCCTCCGTGGGGGCAGAACAAGAGAAGGCCTTGACACTGTGCAAGCCAAAACGCTGGAGCATTACTAGTGCTGTTTTTTTACAAGTCTAAAACGTGGCACTGTTCAGGCTGCTAGGAGGAGAACTCCATTCCAGCCGAACCCAGTACAGAGCCATCAGGAGTAAATGCTGATACTCTGCAGTGCCATTTTTGTAGTTTAACAGCAAGCCCAACTGAAACCCTTGAGACTTTTGACTTAGAGGATCACTTTGAAAGTATTTAAGTGTTTTGGAACACTTTTAATCTGAAGTGGCTCTTTCCTTCTCATAAACCTAGTGAGCGCTTTCATTTAGGCACTTGTGTGTGCTGATTATAAGCATGATATAAGTGCTTAGATGGAGATTCATTAATTAAAACAAGGTATTTAAAATCTAGTTCTGGATAACTGTTGTTTTAAAATGATTTGTGTCACAATGCTTGAAACAGCGTAACCGTCCGTTCCTGTAAAAGCCCTGCCCAGAGCCCTTCGTTAACGGGCCTGGTCACCTTATCCCGCACGCTGTGAAGATCTTTCCGTACATCGTGTTGTTGGGGGGGCGGTCAGTGGGTGCTCTCAAGTATCCTCAGAACCACAGTGGGGAGGGACGACGGCCTCCCTGAGCCAGAACTGCGCATGTAAGGGGGTGAACTGTCCCCGGCCGCCTGCCCCTGAACTGCGAGCGCTTGCAGGCAGCCATGTGGGATGCTTCTCCTGGGTTCCTAACGTGCCGCTAAATTCCAGGGACTGTGAGCCAGAGCCCATATCTGCGTCTGTGTGCCTCATGACCCCTGTTAGAACAATAACGTAAAAAAACCACCAGGGTCGGGTCTTTTTGAACAAACAGGTGTGCTTTGCCTTGTCGGCGTTTCGTGCCACGAGTTCCACGATGAGTGGAAGAGTGCATCTTTCAGAGCTTCCGCCCGGTCAGCGCACGCCTCCTGCCCCGGCGCTAGCGGGGCGGCGCGCAGCCCTTCCGCGGACCTCTGCGCGCCGCCGGCGGTTCTGTACTTCGCTGCTTCCCCCATCGTTAGAGCTCAGATTTCCCAAGTTCAGCGGCCGTACTTTCTTCTGCCTCGTACTGTGCCGTCTGTCAGCGCCTCGTTGACCGCCCTTACTGTCCTTCCATTTAACGGCACTGCTGCTGGCGCCTCCTGCGTGAGAGGCGGGGATCAGAACGAGGTGCGGTGGTCAAAAAGTAACCGTACCACGGTTATGCCGAGCAAGCGTCCGTTGAAATCGCCTGTATTGTTTTCGTTTCTCATCGTTTCCTCTCCAGATAATGCCAAATCACAGAAATAATTGCCGGGGACCGGGGGCTGGGGGGCCCGGCAGAGGCGCGGGTCGGGGCCGCCTCACGCTCGGCGCTGGCGTCTCCGCGCGCCGCGGCCG
>VXAL01013538.1:534284-572490 GCA_013399475.1 Chauna torquata | reverse complement strand
CCTCGCCCCGTGTCAGCGCAGCGCAGGCTGTCGGGGCCGCGGATGCCGCGTTCGGGCCGTTCCCTAATATGGCTCCCTTCTGGGAGCAGGGTTTGCAGAGCTTGGTCAGCGGCTGTGTCGCAGGGCGAATGGCGTGCCTGGAAGGGCTGCGGCGGGCGGCAGCGCTTGGGGCGGCGCGGTGGGCCGGGGCTCTCGCCGCAGGCCGAGCTGGGGCGCGGCGGCTGTGCGGTGACTCGGCGGCTCTATGCCGAGCGGGACGTTTTTTCAAACGCGCTTGGCAGTGCTTTTTATTGACATTCTTTTAAGGGGAAATCTAGCAAACCGAATGTGCCGTGCCGCCCCTCCTTGGCAGTGACCCCCTGCTTCTGGCAGCTGTGGGCTATTATACGTTTTCTGTGTTGTGTTTTTTTTTTTTCCTGGTTTTTTTTTTTTTTTTCCTTTTGGAAAAACCTGCTTGAACCAGCAGGGCTCCTTCTTTCTTTGCGGCATGATGTGTGATACTGTGTTTTACATCAGGGAAGAAATAGAAATCATATGTGAAGTGCATGAGAGCATCTCTTGCTTTGAGTGCTAGACACTGAAATAAGCGGTGCTTCAGTGCGTCCCGACTGGAACGGTGTATTGCCACCGTGTCTCCACGTAACCCGCGAGCTTAGTGTTGCTGATCCCTCGTCTCTTTTCAGCTTTTCTGAAGCTGTTCCTTCAATGTTTTTCAAGCAGGCAACTACTTCTAGTGCGAGGAGTTCTTACTGCAAGTCACTGTATCTTTAGCAGAATAAATAGATGAAGGGCAAGCTCCATGAGAGCTTCTTCACATTTTTCAAGCCTCTCTGTGTCTTCTTTCAAATTGGTTTTAAGATGTCTACAAGCTATAGATTTTTAAATGTCTGTTTTTACTATTTTCAACTGAATGTGCAGTCACTCCTGTGGTTATGGCTATGGAAACCCCTCTAGGCCATGGTTACAGCAGTATCGACTGAACCGCTGAAATATTATTCTTGGCTGCTGGCTGGACTCCTTGACTCTGGAAGATTCCGTTTCAAGTGTCAGGATTCACTCTGCAGTGCTGGCTCACCCGTTTGTGCTTAAACCATGATGTCAGATGTTACTTTTTCCTCTGCATTATCATCTGTGTCCAAATAAAGTTGATTTTGGGCAACCCGGTTTGCTTGTGCGGAGGTTACAGGAGATAGCTCAGTTTGTCTCAACTATGAAGCATCTTACTAGTCTGAGTAAAAAATAATTCCTATTCTTGCTGTGATGTGATGGAAACTATGTTCATGTTGGAATAGGTTCTGTTTTCAGCTGTAGTACTGTACCAATAAAATCTCAGCAGAGATTGAGTTTATTTTGTCATTGCTGCCAGCATACTCACGTGAGCGTAGCCAGGATTTCTGCTGGGCTGGCCTGAGTGCCTTTGTAGTGTTGCAGTCATGTGCTTTACAGAGCAGTTTCAAGAAAATGACTCATGCAGACCACTCAAGAATGGCACTGCTGTTCCGTTTGTTAATGGTAAGATCAATACAATTTTCACAAAATGAGAAAGCAAGTTTAGTAACCAGTGTTCCTGTAACTCTTGGTCACTTATAGCTGCTGGTCATTTCTGATAAGTGATTTGCGTGCTTCTTCCCTGCTAAAATATCCAAATATGAGAGCTGTAAATGTAGAAGCTGTGCATGTGTGCTGCTGTTCTAAATTAGGAGTTTTGTTTGATTTATTAGATTTTTACTTGTGTTCTTTTGCTTTTCCGTTATTGTTTTTTCCTGAAACGTTTAAGGTGTTTTGTTCATTGAGGGATGCTTGCTTGCACAGTTTAACAGCTGTAAAGCATAGGGATTTTGTGCAGTTTATTCATCCTGTATGTAAACCTAGAGGAAACTCCTTTGTTTGGTGATACTAATGTACAGCTATCACCCATGGTGCACAAGGCATTCCATTGCCTTCAGCAAATGGCGAAAAAGAAGGGGTTTGTATGTGACTGAAGTTTTTTTTGTCATAACCCATGTATGTTTTTTGAAGTTTAGAAAATTATTATTGTTTGCTAAATTTTTCCACACACACCAGAATTAATAAAGACTCTCTTCCTGTGGGCTTTCGCCACTTGCCTGTGACTCCGTTTCCCTTCAGGTCTCCCTTATCTGTCAGTTGGCGTCTCTGTCTAGCCAGAGGCCAGTTTGGAGCGAGGTCACAGCTGATTGTCTGGGCAGTACAGTTGCTGGAAAGCATTTCTCTGGCAAATGGTCAGCGGGCACAAAAGCTGTCAGATCTGGGATGGGTGAACAGGCAGACAGGTGGGTTGCCAGTGCATCCTGTATGCAAGGCACTTAAAAATTCAAGCATAGGATGTTTAGTGTTTTGGGGTGAGTACCACTGCACTGACAAAGTCTCAGGAGGCCAGTTGTTAAATTATACATGATCCAGATACAGGTATGGCTGATGCGTTATATTGATTGTATTTTTTTGAAAAGCATAAAATGAGCCGTGTTAATATGTTAAGTGGCTCAGGCTGCAGGAATTGTCTTTCTTTTCAATTCATCCTTTATCACAACCTCTTTTTGAAGCAGAAGAAAGCTTCAGGATATGGTTTGCTAGAAGGATGAGTTGTGCCATGTGTGCAGCCCTGGGGATGCTAGATCAGTCAGTTCCCTTGCCAGCGAAGTGGTCTGCTTCTGGTGCTTTTTGCAGGATCTCGTCACCCAGGACTGGCCTCGGGCTGATCTGACCATGCCACCGACCGGGATTTGCTGCAACCTGTCAGCTGAAGGACGAAGAGAATGGCTTGGATGGTGGTGGTGGTTGTGTTTGCTAATGTGGATTCTTTTATCTGTGAATAAATAAAGTCATTATACTTGTGATCACATAACGGGATACTTGGAGTTCAGGTGAGAGAGTGTCCCTGTTAAAGCTACTGAAGTCAGCAGTTTGAAAAAAGTGGGACGCTTCACCAAGTTTATTGAACATGCCTTGCTTTTTGTGCAGGAGCAATGTGTTAAATTTTGCGTGTTTAAGAAGCTGATAACAGAAACTTTCAGATATTTAAAAAAAAAACAAAAACTTGCAGAAGTCATTTGCTACTCAGTCATGATGACTGAACGTGGGACAAAACCTGAAATCACTGACTGACCATGTCAGGTGCAGATTTCGTGAAGGATTCAGTATATCTTTAATAACAACACAGCAATCAACTGCATATTCCTTTGTTACTGACATGCAAAAGTCACTAAGAGCTATACAGCATTTCAGTGAGATTCATTCATATATACAAATTCCCTATAAACAAATAGCTTTTTCAGTTTTCCTGCACTACAGAAAAAAAAGGTGCTATTAGTAAATTCATGGATGTCTTATTTTTCAGGTTTCTGCCATAAATTATTCTCGTAAAAATCTGTATCATTTCCTTGAAGTCTGGATCTTTAGTATTATATTACGTCTAAGTGCTACATTAGGATTTTAAATATGTGGTCAAGAATGTAACAATACATTTTATCTTGGTCACTGTCGTTTAAAAAAAAAACAAGTGTAATGGTAGGATCCAAAAACTCAGACTTTTTTTTTAAGGTTTCCTTTTGGACTGTAACTGCACTGCAATTCCTGTCTTCATCTATCCATGCTCTGACTTAATCTGGGCATACACTTCCACTTCTGCATGGATGGAAAGGAGCTGTTCACTCCCTGTGCAAGAGTTGAAATAGAATATGTCTGGGTTTGTTCAGGCTCTGTGAGACAGTCTCTATTAATTTTGTTAGAAACAACAGAATATCTTTCGCAACCTTATTCTTGTTTGTAATTGTGCTTGTGTGGCATATTATGCAGAAGCACTGTCGGGATAGCGCATTGAATACAATCTGTATTGTATCACTTGTAAAATGTCACAGGTTGTGGAATTCTTTTCCATGAGGAGCTGAAAGAACTGATTCCCCGATTGGGTTGCTGTGTAGCAGTAGCCTTTTCCCTCTGTGTTGCATGGTGAAATGTGAATAGTCCTATAAAACAGAAAAGAAGGGCTGAGAAATACTTGCAAGTCAATGATAATTTCTGCAAGGGATTGTGAGCTTAGTTGACTCTTAGGTTCCTTACTTTACGACATAGTGAGTTGCAGGCAACAGGGGGATCATTTGCGTCAGGATTTACCAGTGGGGCAAGTGCTCTGATTTTCCAAGCTAGAAAGTCAAACCTCTTTGGCAAAATCCTGCTCATACCAGGTGAAAATAAGCAGACCGATTTCTTTCCTTTAACAGTGACCTGGGACGAAGGAGCTTCTTCCAAAGCCACCAGGTATAAGGAGACGTAGGCTCTGCTGCCAATCACAGGGCTTTGCTTTCCAGACTTCTTGTGGTAGATGTTATCTCAAAACCTTTGCAAGCTGTGACTGCAGGAGCTTGCTTGCTAAAGTTTTGTGAAGGTTGTTGCCTTGATTTGTTATATTTTGAAGTCCTGCTACTGTCGTCTTTTGCAGTTTTGAAGGAAAAATTCTTAAGAAGAAAACAGTAAGATCTCCTTGTAGCCTTGTCTGAGCAGTACCTGGTGGCAGGCTGTAGAGAAAATTGAGCCAGGCTCTCCTCTGTGGAACATGGACAGATGAGAGGCAATGGGTAAGAGTCAGAATACTGGAAGTTCTGACTAGGTACAACAGGAAGTCTTTTTTTACCATGAAGGCTGTCAAATACTGGAACGGGGTTAGATCTAACTTTAATATGTTACTAGCAAAGTTGCAGCTGTTCAAGTTTTCCTTTTTATTCATTTGCACTATTTAGTAGTCTGTATTGCCTGACTATACCCTTTGTTCAGCAGTGATTAAAATTACTATGGGTCCTGGATACTTCAGTGGAGAACGCGTGAGAAGGATAGAGCATGTCAGTACTGTGACTTGATTGTGAAGTGTTTCTGCTGATTTGTATATTTCCAGACCCAGCAGAAAAACCTGTAAAGTCCTGGTCAGTTTTGCCCCATGCGTCACAGGTTCTGATGGGATGAGATGTGCAATTTGTAATTATGGAGCATTATCCATTGTTTTTAATATATAATAGTTTCTTTGTCTTCCCTCAACAGACTTTACGTCTCATAGATGTAATCAGATGGTGTGATACCTGTGTAGTTTTGCAAACTCTTTCCATAGTGTGAACACAATAAATACCCAGCAAGTTGTGAGGAGACAGCCCCCTCCAACATGTTATAATTTTGTGCTTTGCTACCAAATTGCTGTTGCCTTTTATCATCTCATACTTGTGTTTCAGATCTGCCAATGTATGGATTATTGACTTCAACCTGTCTCTGAATATTTAGGGGCTTTCAAAGTGGTAAATACTGGCCCTTTGTTAATGCTATTTAACAATTCAATAGAACATGAGCTTCAGTAAGCTTTGTTTGAAAACTGGTGGTCTGAAATGCTCAGAAGACATTATGCTATGAACGGTCTCAGTCCATCACAGCTTTTTCTGATAACTGCAGAATTTTGGTGAATACTGTGTTTGTTCTTGTAATGGGCTTGGAGCAGGCTCCATTTTGCTCCAGTCTGTGCCCTAGCAATGCAGGGTAAGAAGTACAGTATAAGCAGGGATATTTTAAGGCAACAGAGATGTGGAGAGGCAGTGGCTGTCCAGCAGACTCCATTCCCACTGTTGGTGACAAGATATGTGGGATCTTACATATTTGCTTATGAAAATAGTGAATTATTAATTCTGCGTACATTTTCCTTGTACAGAAGAAGAGCAAATGCAAAGCTTCGTTTCTTGTAACCTCTGGTATTTTGTTTGAGTTAATATTTTTTCTACGAGTACCTCAACAGCTGTTGCCATACTTGTCCACATTGCCCTAAAAGAATACACATCAAAATGCTGTCTTCAAACCTTTTGATTTAACCAGCAGAAAATAATTTATTTGGACAATGCTGTATTATAACTTGATATTCCTTTGATTTAACTTGTGAATGTGACTTATTTCTGTTCTCTTTGTGCACTTTTAAAAGTTTGTATCTTTTAGGCTTTCATAATAACCTAATGATAGGGCCATCAGATAGAGATTGGCAATTCTTGTTGTTATTAAAGGTAGATATGTATTCTGACAAAGCAGAACTGTAGGTTAATCAATGTAATGACAACATACAATTCTCCCAGAAACAATTCCTCCCGTATTTCCTAAATAGATAGGATAGGAATAGATTTGATAGGAACAGTCTTTGTAGTAAGTGCGGTACTGGAGAATTTCAGAGTACAAGATAATTACTTGTAATTATGGAAATTTCTGCAAGGGAAATTGTCTTAATTTGTTCCTGTTAAGAAATGGAATTGCTCTAGTTGCAGCATTTGAATCCTTTTAAGAGATTAATGCAGTCTTCTTTCATTACTGTGAATGGTCTTTATAACCTTCTGGTATATTAAAATCACCCTTTTAATCCTGCTCAGCCATTTGAATTTCTGCTAAAACATAGTTAAGTTTAGGAGAAAAATCAATAACATGCACAAACTGGGTCTCTGTCTTTACTGCCCTCTGACTTTTAAGGAACAATGTATTTCTGGGTAGTAGCCAAGGCACAAAGTCGCTTTCGTTCTAGGGAGTAAGCATTCTCTCAGGTAGAGCTCTAGTGTAAATGTGCATCATAACGTTGACGTATTCTTCAGAAAGGGGAAAAGGTATTGAAGCAGATCATCTTGAGGCTGCTGGGTGTCAGCATGTAGGGCTGACACGGTATGGGACAGATGCAGTTCCTGTGAGGTAGGAATCCAGACTTGGCTTCCTTCAGTCTGCTCTTCCACACTGGACTTCCATTATGGATAAGGAGAGTGCTCTGTGCTTCAAGGCTGCAAATTAATCTTTCTATTTTTTTTTTTTAATTCAGACCAAAATCTGTATAAAAACAAACCAACCAGTCAAAAAGCCTTTAATCTGTCCATACAGATGAAACAGTGCAAATGGTATGGATGAACTCTTAACATGGTGTCAGCAGATGCGTACGTTTCCTGGTTGGTTGATTTGTGCTGATAAGAGGAGTCTAAACAGAAGATTGAACTATAGCTCCTAAATCCATGTGGCTAAGGGAATTGCATCTGGTAGCCTTTTATTGTTCACAAAACTTGCTAAATTTAGAAGAGAATTGATGGTAAGTATTGCATTTCAGTCCTCTGACCTATATGAGATTTTTTTTCTTTTAACACAGAAACCTGATCCATGACTATAATAAGCTATCTTGCAGAAGTGCCGCAGCACCAGAATGGTGTCATTTTATGTAATTTACAACTATTCAGAAAAAAATCCTTTTCATTCTTTGTTACTGGATTTCAGTAATTATGGGGGCATGGCATATAGGATCCATGCAAACCTCTCACAGGGAACAGAGGATATGGTAACAGTCAGGAGTCATCTGCAAACAGAAGTTTGCAATGGTTACTGCATTAGTCAACTCATCTTCAGTCCTCCCCTGGAAACATTGCTTTAGGGGCTGCCTAATTTGTACATGAGAGTAGAGTACACATTTGGTTTTGGTGCAGGGCAGGAGCAACAGGCATTCCACCAAGTGCAGCTAGTTTGCTCAAGGTGTTGACATAACAATAGGAAAGAGGCCATCAGCCAACCAAACTAGAACCATAGGCGTAAATCTAGTCCGAGGGACTACTACCTTAAAGATTCTTCTTACTTGCAGTGTACAGCAGCTAGAATGAATCATATGTGCAAATATAGGGACCAGGGACAGAAATAAAAATGATTAGAGCCTAAACAAGTGAAATAAAATTCATTATGGGAGGCCTAAAGTGGAGTGGAAGAGTTCAGGCTTTCCTCACAATAATTGAATTCTGTATTTGAGCTAAGCTATGTTTTGAAGTTTCAAAGTTTAAAAAAAAAAAAAAAAGAAAAGAAAAAGAAAACAACACTGGAAGTGTAAATTCTCAGTACATCCAAAGGAGACTTCTAGCAAATCAAGAAGTTAAGGGACCTGCAGTTCTAGATGTTCTGTTGTCTATGAATATCTGTATTGTAGGTTTAGGTTTATTTGCTGTGTGGTTCTAATGCCAGTTTTTAAGTGGGACTTTTCTGTTCCTTTTTGGCTGAGAGCACAGGATGTGTTTTATGGAGCTTGGTTATCATTCATATTCATTCCTTTGTAAACTAGAACTGTGCTGCTGCTGAGGACTCTGTGTTCTTTGATGTAGACAAAGCTTTAGACAGTAAATGTGGAAGATGTATTATTTCACAGAGAAGAACTGTTCAAAGCTGTAGTTAGTCCTCTGTGCCAGCACAAGAGGTTTCATAATAATCCATGGAACAGTCAGCCACTATGATGACAAACACTGAAAAATCTTCAAGTAAAAGAAAGGTGTCCATCACCCTCCAATTCTGACAGCATTGAAATAGGTACTGATGATTGTATTAATCGGTGGCCTTGGGACTTGGCTAATATGATCAAATGAATCCATTTAAAGTAAGTCCTAACAAGCCAACAGATAAAGTTGCACAGGCTTTTTGTCCAGCATTTGAGATACTCAAGGGCTGTAACAATAAGGTAATGCTAATATGAAAACAAAAGTGAACTGAAAAGAACTGAAAGTGAAAGATACTCTTCTGAAAATCCGTTTTCAGCCTTTCAGTGATGTTAAAGGATTCTGTGTTGTGCCTGAATTACATTGATGACAGAATGTAGGGATGATTTTCAGAAACTGGAATAATTTCTTACTTCAGCAAATCCTTGTGTGGATTTCTTTTTTAATTACCAGTGCCAGTGCAATGAAAACAAACTCTGAAAATCCTTCTGAAAGCACAGTAGCACAATGTGTACTTTGAAACCCCTTGATTTCTGTTACTTTATATTTTGGGCTTCTTACTGTGTCCTGGAAAGGTATATGGTCCTTATTTCAAGAGCTGACAAAAGAGGTTAAAAATGAGCATGCAGAAGCACAAGAACAGCAACAGTGTGGGTGAAAGTGAAATAAGAGGATGGGATACTCAGCAGAGGTAAGAATGTATTCCATGTAGCATAGATAAGAGGCATGTGTGTTGTATATGTGCATTCCGATAATTGTGGATGCCAAGTCAAAGCAAAACTTGAAGTGTGGCCTGTGTGGTGTGTGGGTAGGAAGCCTTTTCAGTGCAGGGAGGACTGGAGAGGATCATAACAAAGTGAATAAATGGGGCAAGGGAAGTGAGTGTAACTGGACTGTCTTGTCTCGGTCAGTGCAACATGTTCTTCCCCTGCTTGGAGAGGACGCGAACCCTCTCTGCCTGCATTCAGAATTAGAAGTCATTCAGATATAATCAGTATGGAGCCATACTCAGATACATGTTACCTGCCTCTCGTCAAAGCTTACTTCCTGTGGCGTGGCACTGTTACAGGGCTCCCATTTACTTAAAGGGTGTTCAGGCTAATGTCTCTGCCTTCTTTTGCAGATGGCCAAACCTCAGTAAGATTGGCATGGTTTATTATCTTGCTGTATTTGTGTGTATTTATTAGATTTCCATATTTGAAGTGAACACTGGAAAAATAATTTTATGATTTGGAATTTTTCTGACAAGTTTGAATATCACTTTTCAGTGTCATGTGGAAAAATGGAGCAGTCCTCAGCTGTCAAATGAGACTGCTGCTTTTTAGCATATTTGTAATATTCTTCTATCTGCTACTTTATTTAAGCAGGAGCTTATCTCCTGCTCTGGATAATGGACCCTCATAATAGGGATTCCTGGGTCAGTTTGTAGGAACAGCAATAGCTTGTATTGCCAAGTATATTTAACTTGAAACTTGGCATACTGTTTTGAGAAGAACAGCTCAGCATGCAAATCTGACAGAATACAGGCGAAGTGAAGTTGTACAGTTATTAATGCAGGTTGGATGGACTGGTACAGTCACAGAATATTTGGGAAGAGGAGCATGCATGCATGCAGAGGAGTGAGAAATGATTCCTTTGGAGAGGTTAATGAGATGGTCCAAAACTAGACCAGAGAAATATCTAGTGCAGAATAATAGGAGAAGCCTAGGATGGTTTTTTTTGTTTTGGTTTGGTTTTTTTGCTGATATGGTGGCTTAAAAATATTTGGAGTGATAAATAGGGAAACATTCTCTGATTGATTTCTCCTGTGCTGAGAAAACCAGCGCTTGGTAAAATACCTGACTGTGTCATTAGTTTAATTGGAATCGTCTCTGAGACCATTAATCTTTGGTTAGCTGCAGTTAGAAATGGTGGCAGCATTTGTCCTGGGATACTTATGAGAGCTGTAAGTGTAACTTAGATTCATTCCCCCTCAAGGCAAGGCTCCGTAGCTTACCTGATCCAAGTAAATGCTGCTGTAGTCCTGTCTTCCCCCCTGGGTTGCACAGTACCTCGGCCCTTGTGTTGGCACGATACCTGTGCCATTGTACAGCAGGCCAATTTGGCAGGCTGAGCCATTTGAAAGCCAGCCCACTGAAAACATGTTCAGATGTCAGGAGGCTCGGCTCTTGTCAGCAGCTCACCGCACGGAGCGGGGAAGGGGGGGCAGCACCACTCCAGCTAAGGCTCCCCTGCTTGGTCCCATGGTGGCTCCCTTGGCTCAGAAGGAGAGAGGAGCAGATGCCAGAAGGCATCAGGTCGCTTACAGCAACGTTGTAATTTATCACCTCCTGGCTGCACAGAAGTTATTCTAGTCCAAGAGCCTTGAATAAATGTTTGTTGGGAGATTTTGCGGTGTCCAAACAATGAACTGTTCATGTGCTAGTGGCTTTGGGACTGGTAGGCATACAGATGCTAAGGAGTTCTTTCACCGCTGATTTAAGTCAAGAAGCTTGGGGAAGAGGGACAAGAGACTTGTTCCAGGGATGGTATAGTGGTTTTCATTTGAGAAAAGCACACTTCAAGGCTGCACTGGAGATAGAAGTAAGGTGCTTTCTTTCCACTCTAGTTGGGTTCTACCATGAAACCTGTTTTCCAGGAAGTCTGTGTTCGAGTTCTTGAGGAACATCTATGAGAAAAAGCAAGCTCGGTCTTTCTCATGGGCACGTGTGCACACACACACACACATCAGACAACTTGGAGTCAACATTTCCCAGTTTGAAAGGACAGGAATATTTCAGGATCTTTAGTGTGATATCTTTTTGCTTAGGTGGTAGATGATACTAATTTAGCCCTGAGAACTATTGATTTTTATCACTGTTTTTCTAAGCTATGGAATGGATACTGCCAGTTAGATCAAGAAAATATTTAATTTTTTTAAACACTTTGTAGACTTCATTTTCTATGCATGTATAGGCAACTAAAGGTATTACTGTAACTTCCTTTTAGCTCACAAAGCTACACAAGTGATGGAAAATGGTTATTAAGCCTTGCTCTTGCTGTTGTGATAATTTTTTTTGACAATGAGTAGTGAATCGTGTTCTCAAATAAAATGTCTTTTTTTCCATTATATGGAAATGCTGCTCTTCCTATCAAAGTTGCTTATGGTTTCTTTTATTTACTAGCTTGCTACATTTAATAGAGTTAAATGAGGATTGTAAGATGAGCCCAAGTGTGACATCTTAATGCAAATTATGTTTACATGCCTTTTCTGGGAGCATGAACAACTTAGTGACTTCAGCTATTTTAATAACCCAGATCTAGACATGTTTAGTTTCTTGCCCGATATGTACATGAACATTAGAACAAAATTATACAACTGAGATGAGAATGTTTATGAGATAGCCTGGTCTGAAACTCTGGAATCAGAATTAAGTTTTGTGGCTTTAGTTACAAATAATTCCTGTCCTTTTAATGGAAAATAGTTTGTAAAAGCACTTCACTGTTGCAGTTAGTGTACAAGCACATTGACTCTTTCCTGGAGACTAACTATTGTTTGGCCTGCAACTAACACAGTAGAGCATTTGGGCACTGTGCTGGTAAGTCCAGCTGACCCGCAGCTGATGCCGGAGGAACCAGGTGGGTGCCTCCCACTCTTGTCTGGGGAGGCCGGGTACCGTGGGCTGCAGTGTTGTATCCAAACCGGCTGCTTACATCTCCTCTGTAAGCCAAAACGCTATGATGTTAGTTCAGGGACACACAAACATGAACCAGCTTATGTTTGGCTCAGTACTAACCAGTATAGACTGAGGTTGGCTCCCTGCAGGCAGAGGAAAAGTCTTTGCTGCTTTTCTGTTGGGGTGGCTCAAGTGCAGAGATGCTCGGTGTAGCTGAGTTCTGGCTGACCCGGACCTTGCTTGGTTAGAGCACCACGTCTGCCTCACCTTGGGGACACGTCTTGCTTCAAGAGGGCAGGCTCTTTAGCCTGGATCCTGTGATATAAAAGTGGTTGAGCAGCCCTTGGAGATAATCGAGATGTGTTTGGGCTTGTCAATTCAGGCACTTCTCTGACAGCTCTGCCGATGCAGGACCCAAATAAAATCATGCAGTTCCTGGAGCTGACTGCAGAAATCTGCCTCCTTCTCAAATTAATTCTGATGCTATGTATTTGTAAAGAAGCATGCCAAAACATGTTCTGTACTAAACTGCCATCAGAACAATAAAACAAGTGTCTGATCTCATAGTAAACTATGCTTTTTTTTTTTTTTAACCTTATCATTGTTATTTTGTTTCCTGTTATGCTTGTCTTCTAACCTGCCAGGTGATGAATATCAGCTCGTATACCTTGAAACCCAAGTCTGGAATGGAAGGGAAGGCAATTACATTAATATTCTTCCAAATACCTGCATTTCCTTGGCCAGCTTTTGTTTTGTAACTTCCTTCAGCAAACACTAGTAATGAAGAATATCCATACGCCTTCCATATAGATAACTGCAAGGGGCTAACAATTCTGCCTTCTCTTAAAATGAAGTCACGCTTAACCAGCCATGAATTAACCTCCATAAAACATTCTACTGTTTTTACTCTTAAGTGGCAGGAAGGAGGGACTTAGAAGGCTGATACATAAAATATCCAGCTGTGTTATTCATGTTAATTAAGACTTTGCAGACTGTTTCGACTTGGCACCATCCCATTTTCCATAGAAATGCTAATCTGTTATGGTTGGAGAGCCCTTTCATGAATTTCTGTGTTCTGAATCTTAGAACTTAACTCAGATGCAGACCCATACCTGTCGTATCTGGGTAGTGAAGCCCCATTGCCAGTTTGTCAAAATGTGGAGTGCATGCCATAGCGTCTGCACTCCCAAACTTGCTAGTTTCTTGGCACGTCCCTGGTACCTTTCTGGCTGTGGGAGTTCTGGTTTCATAGTTACACCTGTGAAGTACCAGGAAACTGTAAAGACAGGAGTTTTGGCATAGTAAGGAATTTCTCAGCCACAAGTACTGTTATTGTTAAATGACATTACAGTTGCAGGACTTTGAAAAGCAACAGACTTTGGAATACAGCTTCTATTGTTGCAGTCTTATCATCCCAGTGAGCTTTTGTTGGTCAGAGTCCTGAGGACAGCCAGCCAGACCTTCTCATAACAGAATCAGTTCTGTGTTTAGAAAAGCAGTTTTCTTATAAAATTCAGCTTCTGTTCTTGGATAGGAAATTTTGCAAAATAAATGTCCGCTGTTAGAACTAGCTGGTGTTGAATTAGATTAGGCACTGGTATGCCATGTCATGGGCCTCTAGGCCTGCATTAAGGCTCTTGCTATGAAATGGGTGCTGTAGACAACAGTTGCCATCGTAGCTGACATTCATAGAATAAAATGAGATTCATAATTGGGCTCAATGTTTCAATGTCAATTGTGTTGAATGTTAATCTGTTTCTTCAAAAGAATCACCGAAATGTGTTACAGGAAATTCCTTGCTGTCTCCGAAAGAGATGTGTCACAGTTTGCTTTGGATGTCGGTAACAAATTACGTTGTCAGAGAGATTTTTATTCTCTTAGGGAGGCATTAAGATTGTTCTGTTTCAATTTGCTTGGGTAGCTAAAAAAAAAAAAAAAAATCTGGCTGGATTTTTGAAGTTTTCTTTGTTTATAGATTTATATCCACTTGAAATTGAGAGTAGCTCAAACAATCTGGGCACATACTGCATCTTGGGTATTTTAGGTAATTGCTGTTACAATGATCAAATCGGTTGTAGCAGAGGGACTTGTACATGCTGCTAAGGTAGGCTCCTTCGCTGTTTACAGAACTTTCTGTGTTTTCAAGAGGATTTTTTTTCTTATACCACCCCCTCAATAAGTTCAGCATTGCAGCATAGATGCATCTCAGCTGCACATGAGTACATGGATGAAGAACGAAGTAGCTTGAGACTAACAAATTGTCAAAGAGGAAGGGGATTAGATCACCTGTTTAGCTCTCTTCCAACCTGTGTTACTCTATAGTTTTATGAAATAGAAAAGCACACAGACAACTATATGGAGAAGGTGACTTGGAAATTTCCAGAGGAGATACATGGTTGGGACCTGTAGGAAAACTGCAGTGCCCACACCTGCATTGTGCAGGCCTAGTGCTGAAAGCTGTGCTAGGCAGCGTGCACCAGCTGTAGGCCCTGCTTTATACTTTAATTGCAGTAGGCTGTGTAAGGCAGGTTTGCGTGTGCTGTGGTCTCTTGCCACATTGCCTAACTTCGCCCTGTGGGCTTTGTACCTCCTGTGGACCCTACCTGGCGGCCAGATCTCACAGCAGCTTGGTAGATGGGGTCGCACAGCCTCTAGCCTAGGTGAGAAGCGGTGAGCAAAGCGGCGCTTTGTCCTTAGAGATTGTACAGTCTTTTCCTCTCTACTTTTCAGTTGTTTTAACTGATGCACTTTTATCTAACCCCAGTTCACTTCCTGCCATGGGAGAAAGTCTTACTGTGATGCAGTTCTCAGCCACCACACTGTTCTGCTTGTATATTCTTGTTCCTTCCTGCATCCTGCATGTTTACTCTCCTTAAGCCAGAAATGATGTACATCTACTGCTTTGTGTGTATGTTCAGTGCCAGGAATAACAGGGCCCTGATTTTTGTTGGGCCTTATTCAGGATTGCAGTTAGTAAACTAGTGGGGCACAAAGCAACTGAAGGGTATGCAGCGTGGAGCTACATTGGTGAAGTTGTGGTCACTCTCCCTTCAGCTGAATCTCCATGATGAGTGGGGCTGGCATGCATGTATCAGGGTGCAGCTCCCTGCCGCCCCCGAGTCTGGAGGCAGTTTTAGGGACAGCAGTCCGTGCAAACCCCTCTTAACACTGGGACCACCATCTTCTTGTTAGCATAGCTTCTGTCCTAAGAAAGTCTGGGGGTAAACTTTAATGTAGAAAGAGCTGAAAAATGATTTGGAAGTAACGTTTAACTTCTATCTGGGATTTCTGAGATCAGGTTATTGTAGCTCAGATTAAAGAAAGGAAGCAAACATCCTATTTTCAGGAAGCAAAATAGCTTCAACAGTAAGTATTCCTATCCAGCTCCTGTTTTTTTCAGTATGCCACCAGTTATTAGCAACACAATAAAGAATAGATCTCGTAGGTTGTATGAAAGGCAGATTGAGCTATAGGGTATTTTGCACTTGAGAAATGTGCTTGAACATGAGCCAAAAGCTGTCATTTCCCTTTTCATCCATTAAAAAGATACGTTAACACTGTCAATCAGCAGGCTTCAGGGGTTAGGCAAATACAGTCAGCATCTGCCAATAAAATCAAAGATTTAACACATCTCAGTATCAAAGTTACATTAGAGAGAGAAATTTACCATATGGGCAAAAACCCCAGCTGTGCTTCAGCTCTGACTCTGAATGAGTACCTGATATTTTGAAATCTGCACTGTTCCCATTGTTAAAAATAATGTCACCTCTTCTGCAGTGGTCGGGAAGGAAGTCCAACACTCGTTTGTCATGCATTCTTTCTGTAGTAATAAATGTTATTAAGGCCAGCTATTAGAATTAGCAAAATCTTTCAGCGTTAGGTCACAGTGTGTCACACATCTTAATGCAGCTGTATGATGTTGTATGATGATGGGGTTTTTTTCTATACACGTCACTTTTATGTTTTCTTTAAACATTTATTCTGTGTTTCGTATAGCTGGCAGAAATTAAAAGCATTTTGTGAGGTCTGTATGTTGCTTTCCTTGCTAACTGGCAATATTTTCTGAGCGATTAGTAGCAGCAATTTCAGCCTAGCAGTCCAATCTAAAACTTATTTGAGTTGGTGGAGAGGCTCCCGTCGTCTTCAATAGCTGTTACATATGGGTCTGCCCTACCAATTTTATACCAGCACTGCTAAAGATGTAAATGTTAAATAATGTATGTTCTGTTTCTGACAGTGCTGGTTAAGTGTACTGCCTTGTCATACCTTGCCTTTCCTGTCTTTTAAGAAGGGAGTGGGGTTTTTTGTTTGTGAAATTTTTAGGTTTTTTTTTTAAGTAGACTCCTAGAGAAATCTACAGAGTCTATAGAAAAGTATTTTTTTCACTTTTGTTCTTTAAAAAGCAGAAGTCTTCTGAGTTTCATGATAATAGAAATTTTGTACAATTTAGTGATTCAGAAGAGATCATTGGATATTTTGTTACAGGGTAATAAATGAACTTGAGGAAGACAACATTGTGACAATTAGAATTTAGAGAGTTAAGGCTCTGGGACAAGAAGGGATAGACTGACTTATATTGTAAATTTATTTCAAGGTTACTGTTTGCATTAATGTGTACTTTGTAGTCTGATTTGATGCTGAGGAAATAGGCAAGATTTAAATTTTTTTTTGTAACAATTTAACAACAGTTACTCTTCTTTGTCTGCCAGGTAACTGGATGTGGCATCAAGAATATGAAGCTGTTGCACCCTTGTGTTTATGTGGAAGTGTTTTCTGAACACGGTGATCTCCATACTAGTACATCAACTCAAATTTCCTATGAGCTAATTAAGAGCTGGGGTGATCATGATACTGTTAGTGGTGCTGAATTTTCACAGTGACTTTGGGGGTGGGCTGGGGGTTCAGGATGGCAAGTATCACTACCAAGGTCACGAGGTTGTGAAGAGCTGGGCTTTTTTTTTTTTTTTTTTTTTTGAGTGTTTTCCTATTTTGGCTTTGAAGCTAGATCGTGTCATTTGTCCTGCTTGGGGGATAAGACATCTAGATCTTATGAAATAAAATTGTAAACATGTTACAGCACTTTGAGTTGTAAGCAATTCAGCTGTTTTAAATGTAAATGGTGTAGGATTATATACTTGATTTGTTATAGCTTCTTAATTCCACTTACTTCAGCATTTTCTCGGCAGTTAATTGCATCATGGCTTAGAGAAGTGTTCCATAAGTTGCTGAAGACAGCTTTGCTGAACTCCGACACGCTTTCTTTGGTTACATAGCAGAAAGGCCCTCTGGGATTGTTAGTATGAAGGCACTCCAGTGGTCCAGTTACTGTCTTGTGCAGCCTTTTTCCTCTCCCCTGAAAATTTGGAGGTCTGTTCTGGAGCATGGATGTGTGCAGTGGTTAGAATGAATAGACCTATGTTTCGGTGGGTAAGGGAAGTTTTATTACCGACCTTTCAGTGCAAACACCCAGTCTGAAAGGCTGACAAACACTACTGTGATTGGCACCCAGAGAATGAATGTGGCTGTGAACCAGACTGTCATCTGGTCCCCAGCGAAGTGTAAGCTCCCTGGGAAGTTAATGATAGCAGCTGCATCAAACTGACATGGGTAGAGGAGCTAGCTGGTACAGGGAAGCATGTTACTGAGGACAGCCATGTGCTTCATTAGTCGGGTGACTAATAGGCAGTTTTTGTAAGAAGAGATCTAGTAAATTATTCTTAAGAAGGAAGGCAGGGTAATCCTGCCTGTAAAGGCAGGATTCCTTCCAGTTCCTCTAAAGAGCTGTCTAATGCTGTTCCTATTACTAATTTCACCAGAAGTGACTTTAGCGTTTTCCTAGTTTTCTTCAAGGCACAGGAGAAGTCTTGGAAAAGTAGGAATGTTTTTTGGGGCCAACTGTTACAGATTGAGTCTTGGCAAAATATACAAATGTTCAGTTTCACCCGAGACAAGATCTTGATGCCAGCGTGATTATAACTGGCTAGTTACAATCGTGCTTAAGTTGGAGACTCCTGGATACAGGCTGGATCATCGTCATCTTATTCTCTGTTTTTGCAGAGTCCAAACCACAAAAGCGTTGACAACTGCTGTGTCTTCTAGATGGCTTTGTTTATAAGGTGTTTGGCTGTCCTACTCAAAAGTGGATGCAGAATAAGTTGCCGGTGCTACCTTGTCAGGACTGACAGCTCTTTTGCTTGCTTTTACATTATTTCTTCATATTCCAGTTCTGCTATTTAGGAAAACCGTCTGTGATAAGCCTCAAAGTAAATACTTAAGGCTGATCTTTTTAGACTTTTTTTTTTTCCACACCTCAAAATCCAGTGGGCAAAACAGTCCCTACTTACTTGTGAAAAGTGCAAGGCACTATAGTGGTATTTGATTGCAGTTGTCCAATCATATTTTTACATTATAATTTCATAGCTGAGCATTCTCGTCAGTGCCAGGGTATGGATCGTTATGGAATTTCATGTATGGGTTGTGCATTGAGCTGCATTTTTTGACAGTGTTCCTGATCTTCCTCAATCTGTGTTTTGAAAATACTGGACCCCTGGCATTTCTAGCATTTCTTTTTTTCACATCTGTGGTTCAGTATCCCTGAGTAGGTCATTCTTGGATTCTCAGAATCCTGGTTGGCTCTATACATGGCTTTAAAAAGCAGGAAATGGTGAACACCAAACTTTAAGAATTACTGCAGTCTGGAGAGTTGCTCTGCTTTTGGTAGGTTGGCTAATGTGAAATAATACATTAGAGGGAAATTGGACTGAAAGATGCAGATGGACCATGTGTCTCAGTCCTGTCAAGAAGGCCTGCCTTCTGAGGCATAATTAAAATTCTTTCCAGTTATTCTCACAATGCACAGCAAATGGTTGAGCATGATAGTTGAATGACAAGCATTTACACGGAGTAGAACAGGCAGGATGGATGAATTTAGTTTTCTGACTAAAACTTTGAGCTGAATTCATGGTTGTTACGGTACAAACATGAAGTTGAATCTGCTACTCCAGATGCTGATTTCTTTTTGCCGGCTTCCCGTTGTCTGTAGCAACTCTTAATAGCTCAGATTTTTGTCCTAGGTCCCACCCCCCGCAGTGGTTGTGGTGGGTCTGTGGCACACCTCTCTTAGTTTACGGAGAAGGTATGTAGCTTCTGATGCAGCAAGACAGCTACGGGTCAGGTGGTCTTCGTGCATAGCCTTTGGCTGCAAGAATTAGTCTGCTGTTTACTTAAAGCATCTAAACACTTGAGGCATAAAAGGCTGATGACCTGCCAGGGACAATGTTTATTTCTTAAATAGGTGAATAGATTTTTCTAGTTTTAAACTTAATCTTATCCTGTTAAGCATCTCAGCATTGACTGATCAATGTTTTTTTCCAGTAAACAGCTAAAACTAGAATTCACTCCATTGTGGATGCTCATGTTACCTACATTAACCCGTACCCTCTATGCAGACTTCAGTTTCACTGCAGCAGAAGTGACCCTAGATCTTGCAGGTACCTCCAGAGACAGTGTTAGCAAGATCAGTAGAATCTCTACAGTCCTGCTGGCTGTTAACCCGTCTGCTCCTGTGCAAAATCTGGGGCTTCTCTAGTAAATACTGGAAAACCTAGACCCCACTCCAAGATAATCTATGCTGTGTACACAGATGTACTAATTCATCCATTTGTAGCCAGGCTGTGTCTAGTGCCATTTGTACAAAGTGTCAAAATGATAATTATCTTAATGTCAAGCTGTATCCCAGTTGTATCTGGGTTTTTGGGTTTCTGATTGACAGCAAAGGTATACAAGGGAGTGTCTGCAGTCACCTCTGTATTTGCTGCTGTTTCACTCACCATGTCCAACTGAATCCATTTAAAAAATGCAGGTTCCACTGGAACGCAAACATTTAGTTGCCCAATACCTATTTTCAGTGGAAAAATAATGTTCTCATTTGAACAGCATCGAATCTTTTGATGTGTGCAGCCCAGGCTTCTTAGGCAGTTTGGATGCAGACAGCACTGAAGCTGTTGACTTGTGTCACTTAAAACTACCTTAAATTCACTTGTCCCAGAATCACCTGAACCTGTTTAAGAAGTTCTTATTCTAGGGTTTTCAGACTACAACTCTGCACCTGATATTTCTGCATTGTGCCCCCATCCAAAGAGAGAAGTCTGAGATGCTGAGTCTCAGGAACTGGCTTTGTTATGGGCCGAATTCAGCAAAGGTTTTCATTTCTATTTATCTCAAGTCTCTCATTTAGAAGTACAAAGCAGAGAGCCAGACTGCTACAGCTGGAGCATTTGTGGCGTTGTCTCCCAGCCCTGCCGTGGTCAGGCCCGTAATTTCTCAGGCAGCAGTTGCATTGCAGTCTTTGCTGCCATGGAGACGCATCACCGGCGGCCATTACAGCAGCGCTGAGATGGCTGCTTCTGCTGCTCTGATTCCTGTCTTTGTGCTTCCGTCAGCACTTTTCTGGTTTGAATACTGCTTTTGATGGATTCTGTCTCCTCTGTGCTCATAGCACAGCACGTTGTGCCCTCCTAGGCACATAGCTGTTGGGCATAATGCTTTGTGGCCCAGCAGAAGCTTGCTGTCTCCTACTTTTGATATATGTTAGCACTGAAATGCAGCAATTTGAGCTGTTTCTGCCATCGGAATTTTGCATAAGGCTTCTACTGGCTTTCACATGATGTTTGAGAAGGCACGAGATCTACATCCTGCCCAGAGGAGAAGTGGTGGTGTGTGCACGTGGGGTGGAGTTGTGAGAGGCATAACCAGTTGGAATGGATTATGCCATTCCAGGATGGTTGGGGACTCAGTGTAGTCCCGCCACGTAAAATGAGACATTTTGTGAAACAGAGTCCTGTGGGTAATGATAAAGGTACCATCCTTCGTTGGAAGTTTATTCTCTCAGCTGTCATTAAAAAAAATATGCTGATCAGACAGCACATCTATGGAAAGAACTTACAGGGTATTTCCTTACTAGTTGTTAAACTAGAGTCAATTTTTCTTAGTTTATTGACATGCTCTCTAGAAAGTACATTGAGGGAAATTGTCTAAAGTCTTGAGGACTGGCACTGTGCAGCAAGGAGTGTGTAAGGAATTGGAGGGAGCAGCAGAAGGGTTGTGTATACAGTTAGACTTTGAAAATTATTCCTGACTCGTGTAAAAGCTAGGAGAGGTGTATGATCCTCTGAGCCTCATGAGTAGTGCTGTGAACATGGAAAATAATCAGAGAGGCGGTTCTCTTGGAAATTCATGAAGTTTTATTAATTTTTTTTTTTTCAGTGACCAGAGAGTCTCAGGACTTAAAGTTTACTTTCTTCTGGTCAGACTCAGAGTGTGCAGGGCCTCTGATTTGTCTGTTAGATAACTGGTTACCAGTGGCCAGACTGCATGAAGCATGTGTGGTTCATTGTGTCCTTTCTGACAAAGTACATTCAGTCTCAAAGCTATTGCTGTCTAGTTCTGAAATCTTGGTAACACTGGCATACGCTATTTTATTTGCGATGACTTTGAGTACCCAGTCCACGGTATCCATTATTGCCTCTAAAGGCACTGATTCTGAGGAGATTCCTAAGGCTTCAGGTAAGCGATGGCGTGATTGTGTGGAGACAATTAATTGAACTAAGTTGCAAGTCTATTATTTGGGGACACTGAAATGCTTGCGAACCAACTGAACATACTTCCCATTACTAGATGTGAGGTATATTGAGAGAATTAAAATAGTTTTGTGGATTAGTGGTGAGTTTTCTGGTACTGATAAGAAGAGAGAGAGTTCAGATTTTGCTGTAGTTCAGGTGGGTATGGAACCAGTGCGGATGACTTTCTAATCAGTGAGAGATTAATGTGGCATAGTTGGAAGAATTCTTAAGCCAAAGCAGAAATACAGAACAAAGTCAGAGTCCTTTGTTTGATGGCTTAGAGTTTTCTTGCATTTTGTACTGGTGTATTACGAACAGGCTTTGGTGTTCTTGTGTGATATGAAAACTTATTTAGTGGTCAGGTACCTGGCATGATTTGGCATGTTTGGAATTGTCTGCCACAGTTAGTACTTGAATAAAGCCATAAGGATTGCTCTGAAAATACTGACTTCCTTGCAGACTGTAGTTTCATAATAACCAAATACATGCTGTTAGTACTCATGTAGTGTATTCTACTTCAGTAATGTTTTCTGTGCCAGAAGGGCCAGTACAGATGTTTGTGGAGCTGTACTGCTAATTAGGTCAGTGAACCAGACACAGGTTTTTTGCATGCTTGTGTGTATGTGTGTTTGTGTGACCTGGATCACTTCCCTGTAAGGCAGGAGAGCAGGAATACCTCGCTTTTGAACTCTTCATTACATCAAAGTGTGCTTACATTACCTGGAAACGTGCTCTAATGCCCTTCAATTCATTAGGCATTTGTACATTTGAATTTAGCTATGGGAAAGTGTTCTTGTCTATGCTGTAAACATCAGCCTTAGAGAGTGTGGTGACTGCTTCTAGCAGTCCTGCTGACCTTTTCCAGCACCTCAGCTAGGCAGCCCAGCACTGAAATGGGGCAAGCTTCGTGCCCTTCTTGCCCTAGAGTGGGCTCAACTTGTCTTTGTAGCCTGATGACACTATGTGGTGTCCCTAAAATACCTGCTGGCTTCTACCAGGTCTTTTCTTACCGTGAGATTCCCTGCATTAGGATTAACTTCTGCTGATTAATAGTCTTAAGTCTCTTGAGTACTGGAAATGGTGTGACCACCTCTTTGAAACCATCAGTGCTTATATATTGCTTTTTTGTTCTGTTCTTGATTTGTTGTGCCAAAGAGAAACAAAAGAAGGCATGACTTCATCTGGTTCTGTTCTTTAATGAATTTCATTCCTTTTCCCCTGCATCCCAAGTTGAGCTGTGCAACTTATTCATTATTAGCCCTCCAGCTCCTTTGCAACCTGCCTGCTGAAGCCAGGCAGTGAGAGTAGCAAAATAAAAGATTGGCTGGGGAGGTTGGGAAACGTGTGTCCCTGCTTTTGTCTGTGTCAGATTGAAAGAAAAGACAGGAGCTGGAACTGTTGTAGCACTGCTGCAGTATGGTTGCAATAAAAATGTGTGAAAGTAGCATATGGAACACAAATTTGTTCTTAATTTGTACAAGGAAGTTGTCTCAGATCCACTTTGTCTCAGAGGTTGTAGGGGAAGAAGCTCATAACAAAGGAAGAAAACTGGTATATTGGAAAAAAAAAAATCTTACAACATGAAGATGTGCTACTGACTATAGAGTCAGCCAGTAAAATACTAATTAAGGTATCCTTTAACAGCACCTAAAGTTAAAAAAAAAAAAATTAAAAAAAAAAAAAAAATCATAGCTTTTAAAAAGGCATCGGAAAAAAAATTAAAAATGAAAATTGGGTTGCTGTGGTTTTGGGGAAAGATTCTTAGTTTTGTTTTTTTGCTTTTTATTTTAATTTGAAGGCAGTTTCCAAACTGTAATGCGTGAAGTTAGAGCTTGTTACTTAACTCTGTCTTTTAAATTTTATTGAACTGACTTTATCAAGCGGTGTTTATAGTGTATCTAGTTTCTTTTCTTCATGTTTTTGTTATATGTGATACTTGTGCGTTATGTTAGTGTTCTGTCTAAATCAACATACAAAAGCTGTTTTTAGAAGGTAAACAGTAGGATTCCTTCTGTTTCAGCTATGTATGCTAATACACATTTCTGTCATCTGCCCTATTTAAATACATATTTTTTCTTTAAGTGTGATTTTAACTCAATTAACAACAAATCTTTAAATTTGGAAACTCTTCAAAACTGTTCTTAAATTACTGCTTTGATAGGTCATTCATAGCCTCCTGAGGCTCTCCTGCTGACTGAGGTCTTTGGTTTCTACTATTGCGCAAAAATGAGCGGAAATGTTAATAGAATCTCTCCTTTGAGGGTTGCCAGATGCTTTATCAGTATGAGCAGGGTTCATATCACTTGCCACTGAAATGCAGATGCTGCAAATGGCGAGTGGTAATTGTTCAGCACTTGCAGGCACCGTGGGCAAAAAAACAGCACTTACTGTGTACGCCATTTACCTGGTGTATTCATTGTGAAGCTGCCACATGGACTGCAGTTCTGTGAGATACTGGGGCTATAACCCTTGTGCCTTCAAAGCACCCAGCAGACCGCGGTGCCTGTCTTCTAAATGTAGCTTTTACTCATACAAAGTCCTGATGGCTATGTAAAGTGCTGCTTAGTTGATCGTTTTAATTTTCATTGTTTTTTCTTTCTGCTTCTGGCATCTTTAGTGTTCACGAGACAATTCCATGTTTGTTTCAGTGTCATGGTTTGGTGCTTGGCGGCTGGTGACAGTAATACGCATGGAGCTTGTGAAATCTCTCTGAATTAGTTTGCCTGCATCTGTGTGAAGAACTGAAGCCAAAGCCTCTCCTTTCTGAGGATTAGAATCACATCATTACTGGAGGGAGTTCAGAGAACAGTGAAAAAAGTGATTAGGGGCCTGGAGGGACTGATGTATGAGGAGAGATCAAAGAAGCTAAATTTGTATCATTTGGATAACTGACAGTGAATGGGGAACATGAAAGTCTGTGATTATTAAATGTGTATGAACAGGGAAGGGTTGGGGGAAGATTATTCGGGGTGGGATGATGTGGGGGGAGTGGGATTACATTAGCAAGGGGGAAACAGCTGTTAGAGTGGGGAAATTTCCAAACAATAAGTTAGGGTATTTAATTGTATCTTGCTATATAAAACCAATGACTTCAGCTACTGCTTTTTAATTTACTGATGAACACAAATAAAATGTTCCAGATAGAGCTAGAAGTATAAAGACAAGATTGGCAGAAAAATCACTATTTGGTTGTATATATCTTTGGCCTTGGTGGCTGCACCTACAAGGTCTAGCCTTTGATTTAGGTGAAACTCACTGAACAAAGCAGCAGATAGGACGTTATGAGAAACAGGCCTTTCCTGGCCTTTTCATCAGGATTAACACAGTCAGGCTGATGGAGGTCATCTGTCTGTACCGTTTGTTCTTCTGCAGTTATCTGGGATTTCAAAAAAATAAGTACTGCACAGGGTCAGTAGCTGTGTCACTTTGATCCAGAGGTTTGGACTACAGCCTAGATATTGAAGTGGGATCTAGGACTTTCAGAATTAACAATTGCGTGTTGTTTTCCAGGACTGTGTTAAAAATATGCCTTCTGCCAGGCATCCCATTCTCTTGCATTTCATGGCAATTAGATTCATACCTCTGCTGTAGAATCACTTTGCTAATGATCTTTAAGTGACTCCGGACTACTGTGTGTGCTGATTAGTTATCTTTTTCTACTGATGTTAATAACATATTAATAAATGCAAAATACATTTTGGAAATCCCAGACAAGTTCCAGCTGAATCTTTGTCTTCAAGCTAAAATCTGTTGTTTTAGCTGAAGTGGCAGCTATGTGGGGTCCTTTGGGCAGGCTTGAAAGTTTTCTTTCTCAGCTAGTTATAGTACTAAGCCTAGGAGCAGGGTTGGTGCCATCACTAACTCATTTTCTGTCCCATTGTTCATTTAAAGCAGATATTTTTTTCATTATGCCAGCCTATCTTTGTCAGTGTTAACTATCATAATACTCTAATTTTTCCTGTCTAGCTGAGAATAATAAATCTCCAGTTTGAGGAGACTACAGCTGCTCTGGAGAAGTATGTTTTATGTGATCAGTAAAGTAGGATTAAACCTATGAGAAGTTTAATGAAACAGTGAGCAGATTAAATAGATTATCAGGCTGCGGTTACAGATATCTGAGCCCATGTATGTACATGTTCAGACCAGCGCTACGTATTGGTGCCTTCTCAAGTACTAATGCTTGCTTCTGTTTACAGAGGAATGTGTGGTGATTGTAGGTCTGAAGAGGCAGAGTGTGTGGCTTCCCGGTGGGCTTGTGAATAGGTCGTCTCGTGTAAAAATGTGTGTGCACATTTCTTCTGAAACAGCCAGTGCAAACTATTAGAACATTAACCCACGTTTTAAAAAGAAGGTTCACCGGTAAGATTGCTGCCTTTGTAACAGTTACTTAAACATTTTACTTTAATGGAATTTCTGTGCCAGAATGTAAAATTCAAGCCATTCGCATACTGTTGAGCCTGGTGTCTTTTATTTTGAGCATGTTTAATCTTTTTCACTGAGCAGCTTGGTGGCCTATGTCTTTCTAATGGGGTCTAGGCTGTGTGAGTTACATCAGGATTTCTGCAGGTGACACTTGTAATACCTGTTGAAGAATATAAGTCTGGCAGGCCTAACCACTGGTGATGACTGAAGTGGTTAAAACAATGGGGAGGAGAGAATGTGGATGCTAGGGATTAGAAGAATTTGTTCTTAAATTTGATATATCCATGTGTAGTTTTCGTAAGATAGTGTAGAAATAATGTTCTGTTCACCTTTGTGCCACTGCTCAGTCGCGCTTCTTTTGTTTCCTTTCCCCTTTACCTGCCAAGGTACTTTCCCGTTGTACCAGCTGAACATCACCAGCAGACGCCCAGCTGTGTGGGCAGAGAGCAGGCATGGAACTCTAGTTTTGGCTAGCAGTTATGGGGAAGTACTGTTGAGTATACCTTTGGGAAACAGGTTGCCTTTCACAGGAGGAGCCATGCAGTTTAATGACTTAAAGTTTAGGCTGCTCTGTTCATGCACCCTACTAACAGCTTGTCTCTCTGTGCAGACAAAGTGTATTTCTAATATAACCACCAGCACTGAAGAGAACTGAATGCTGAGTATCCCCGTAAGCTGAATTGACTCCTGTCAGTGAGGGGGTGGCTTCACTGGATCACATAGTCTCTGCTGTTAAAATAAATAAATAAATAATAGAGATTCGTCTCATTATAATGTCTCCCACTAACCTCCGCTTCATGTTCCATCCAGTGACCAGCAGGTTGTCTCCAGAGACAGAGCTGTGTACCACTGCAGTGATTACTTGTTTGGAAGGAATACCTCTTGGTAGTTAAAGGCAGCAGGTGGACTGCTCAGCATCTAATTGCCTCTGAGACCATAGAATAAGCGAAGCCCTTTCGGTTAATCTGTGAGGCATGAAATACAGGCTTTCTTATGAGAGTGGCAGTGATTTTCAGGGGAGAGTTGGCTTTAAATGACTTAGTTATCTCTAAGGGAAGGTGGGGGCTGTTTAGTGCTTCTTCAAAAGCTCTTCTAAGAGATATGAAGAAAAGGTAACTGTAGTCCTTAGGGATCACATGATGCTGGGCTGGAGGTTGGCAATGATGGAGTGTATGACAATAAAAGGAGGTAACATGATAAAATGTTAGTAAAGCTTTGACTTTAAAATAGTGCCATGTCCAGAAACAAGCAATGTAGTGGAAAGATTAATGGCAGCAGCTTTGCTGTTGTGTCACATGGTTACTTCTTTAGTGCTTGCATTTCTGAGATTTCATGGGCCAGGTGTGCCAGAAGGAAATGCTATGTGATGAGGTATTAACAGTGAATGAAAGTGATGTGCTCTATGCCAGTGATCCCCCTTTAAAGAGGGCAAGAGAGCTTCAAGATTTAGGTACAGTGCAAAGTGTCATCTCCTCTGGGATATTTCTGAAGGGAGAATGAGCTCTCAGTATGGAAGGAGACGCTGAACACCCATTGAGCAGTCAGGCAGAAGTGGAGATAGGTATCTTAGCTCACTTTAAAACGAGAAGACAGTCTCTAAATGCGTGTCATAGCATGTGGTGGTTTTACCCAGCTAAACAGCAGAACTCCACCACAACCGCTCGCTCACTCCCCCTCCTCAAAGGAACAGGGGGAGAAAATACGATGGACAAGGGCTCAACGGTTGAGATATGGATAATTTAATTAAAGGGAAAAGAAATAATACAAGCAAAGGCCGCGTGGAAGCAAAGAGAGAAAGAATTCTCTACTTCCCGTCGACAAGCGGTGTTCGGCCACGTCCTGGGAAGCAGGGCCTCAATACACGTAGCGGTTGTTGGGCAGGACAGACGTCTTCATAACGAGAGCCCCCCCCACTTCTCCTTCCCCTTTCCCAGCTTTTATTGCTGAGCGTGACATCATATGGTATGGAATATCCCTTTGGTCAGTTCAGGTCAGCTGCCCTGGTGATGTCCCCTCCCAACTACTGCTCACCTCCAGCCCACTGGGTTTGGGGGGTTTGGAGGGTCTGGGTGCTGTGCCAGCACGGCTCAGCAATAGACACAACACTGGTGTGGTATCAGTGCTGGTCTAGCTACAAGTGCAGAGCACAGAGCTGTATGGGCTGCTGTGGGGAAGTTAACTCCATCCCGGCCAGACCCAGTACATAGCATCTTTGGACTTGCTGGTACTTGGCAGATTTTGTAATAGCCAAAAGAGTGTTGGTAGCTTCTCAGAAGTGTGTTACCATTCCTCCTCCCAGAACTCCAGCAAACAGTTGCAGAGCAGAAGCATGAAGGAGCAGGAGGCCTTTGTCCTGCACCCACAGGAACAGCTAGGGCATCTCTTTTGCACGGGCTGACAGACAAGCTCCTGGCACCAGATGGTCACCAGCATTCCCGCTGTCACCAGGATTCCTGATGTGAACTCTGAATTGGTTTCACCAGCTGTAGTCTGAAAGCAGAAGAGGTCATGCTGGTGGAGATAAGGCTTCTTATACTTAGGCTCTGCTCCGTCTGGAACTCACAGGAGGTCTTTGCTGTCCATGCTATTGCAGTTCAGCCTTGCATGTATGCACAGAGTTTTACTAGGCTGACTGTTGCATGGGTTTGGACAGCATTTATACAGGGTTGTGCCCATTGTTGTCTTGCAGTGTACAATGCTGCTGTGTCTTTTTGCTCTGTGGGGAAGTGGGAGGCCTGTCCTGGGTGAATTGATGTGATCCTTGCTAAAAGGAAGTTGCCAGACCCTGTATCTGGGTGATATTTTTGGGGGTGAACAGTGGCATGGCTTCCTAGGACTGCCTTAGCCAGTAGCTCTAGGTAGAACCTTCTTGATAAACTTGCATTTCGGTTTCTGATTCAGGCAGTTAATGCAGTCAGGTATTCCTCTACCATCCTTCACTTTTCTGCAAAGAGACAACTGATTCATTCATAGCCACAGAGATATTCCAAAATGAGTAGCTGTCCTGGTGGCTTTCCTGTCTTTAATAGGAGCGACTGAGCCTATAGCAAGGCAGAGACTTAGCATCCATGTTTTATGTCTGGATTTCCTGCATCTCTGTATTTTTGGGTCTGGAAGAGGACTGGCGTAACAAAACAGTAGTGGTGTGGTTGTGAGAGAGTAGTTGCTGTTTGTGTCCTTTTTGAGTTTCTCTGCTTTAACAGTCAAAGCAGAAATCATTTTAGTCATCTTCCAAAACCATGATTAAAGCCTAGACCGATTCAGTCCTGCAGAAACAGGGCTTGGGAAATGGTTTGTCAGATAAATCCAGAAAACTTACTTAGAAACAGCTCTACTTTGGTGTTAAGTCCCCAAATCCTGGAGTTGTGTTAGAACATTGTCTGCTGCCTGCCCGTGTATAGAGGGCCCAGGTTTGCCTGCTGGTGTGCCTGCAGTGTTGCTTTTAAGTGAATTTGTCCTCCCATTCTATAATCCTCTGGCTTCTGAACAGTGGAAGTAGCGCAGGTCGCTTTCACCTCTGGGCTCCTAACTTCTCACACAGTCCATGCCTAAATCTTCCAAACTGTCATCCTCCTCTCTGCTGCCCCAGGTACCTTGTGGCAGCTGCGGACTGAGTGACAGCTAATTATGTTCATGCAGTTGTTCAGAAATCCTCACTGAGTTCACATGCAGTAGAAGCTTGGGAACAATGAGGCAAATGGTGAAACTCTGCTGATGGCACCCTCTCTCTGACTGGTTGGAAGGTGCATTTTGGGGTGGTCTTCTCACACCCACTGTATACATGCATCTGATGTTAAGGGAGCACATAGCAGGCTGTGTTAGGAGTGCTTGTGTATATAAAGGAGAGGACCAATGTGTGTATGTAGGATAGAGACATGTATTTAAAAACAATGGGGAAAGTGCATTCCCTTGCTATTGTGTATTTCAGAGCAGAGGCTTATTGATTCAGGTGCCTGAAACAGTGATGCTTTCAAGTGGAATTTCCTTTGGGAGAAGCAGTGTGAAAGGGCAAAGGGGAAATGATTAAAATTTAAACCTGCAGACCCATTGAATTACTTTCTCATTTTTTAAATGAGACACTATAAGTGAAGGACAAAACATTTAGGGCAACCCTAATCTCTGTTTAACTAATACTGCATCCATGTCTAGGATAGATTAATGATAAGAGGTTGCAGGGTTAAAGTGCTGTGTATAGCATGCAGATGTCTGCTGTTGGGAGACTACTGTGTTTGTTGTGTATAGAGGAGGTGTTCTTGTTGAGGACATGGTGGCTGTCAGATACTTTTCCACTGGATTACTGTACCAAACCTCCTTCATTCTGTGCTCTGTTCATTCCTCACAGATCCTGTGTCTTCCCTGTGTTTTTCTGCACAGAGATTGATCAGGAAAAGCTTGCAGAATTGTGCATACCTGAAGACATTGGTTGAAAAGTACCTCTTGGCAGTGAATCTTGTCTAATGCTGCCATGCAGCTGCAGACCTCGTTGCATGATGTCATTTGTAGTCAAAGAACTGCTTTAAAACCAAGCAAAGATTGTACAGTGTGCTGCGGTTCTGATCTTTGTTACTATTAATTATGTTCTACTAGCTAAAAAACTATTGTTTCTGCTTGCTTCTGTGAAGTAAAGGGAATTGGGGTACAAAAGAGTGGGTGGATATCCTTGTCAGTACCATGAAAGCAAGCACTGTAATACAGATGGTGATGCTAATATCTGAGCACAGAGGAGTTTACTGCAGTGACCTTCTGCTGTCTGGGTCCTTGGATTGCAATTCCAGCTGGGGATTCAAATTTGATGAGTGTGTGGCAGATCTCCACCAACACACAGGCTCTTTATCTTCTTGACAGAAAGGAGAATGTTTAAGCAGTTTCTCCTGCATGAGTCAAGGAGAGCGCTGCGCTTGTAGTGCTCTGCTCGTCTTGGTCTATTCAGAAAGATAGAAAATAGAGGGGAGCAGGCCTCAGCAGGCTGGCCGCAGCGCCTGGAGCTGGCCCCTCGCACTGCAGCATGGAGCCACAGCTCGTGGTGCTCTCTCTTGGCACCTGTGCACCGATGCAGGCACAGGCTCGTCCTGCCTGCGTTCTCTGCTGGAAATAAGACTGGCAGAAGTACTGACTCTATCAGTTTGGTCTTGGTGCTATGCAGTTGTGGTTGTCTAGCTTTTTTCCAGCTTACTGACCAAAAAGAACAAGCTTTTGCTGACCTGAATGTGCATTATAAACATACCCTTGAGCACACAGCTGTTGGGTGAATGAATGCGCAAAGATGGGGTCCTGACTTCTTACTGAGAGTGGGAAGTTGCCTCTCACTCGTTTGTCTGTGTGATGTGCATCACAGACACAGTAACCTGGAATTTCCTGTGTGACAGAAGAGGAGGCAAGCAAATGTTTGTATTTATTATGCTAAAGGAACATCCTGTTTTGTTATTTGTTCAATGCTAATTACAAAAGTCCTTGCTGGATAAGAAACAGAGAGTGATACACCTAAAATCTGAGTCTAAAAAGTGAAAGGAAAACTAGTGGGATCAAGAGCAGGGAGTTGAAAACAGAAGAGTATAAAACCTGAAGGCTGCTGGGTCAAATAGGCCTTCATGTACTAGGAAATGCCGGAGTTTATTTATAGTGGTTTTTTTTGTTTTGTTTTATTTTTTACAATTGGCTGGAGGAAGAGGATGTGTTGATATTAGCAGGAAAAGAGAAAATGTATACACAGAATGCCTGAATACTGGTTGCCTGTACACCTTCACTTTTGACATTTAATACTTTTTTTTATTTTTTATTTTAGTATTTTAATACTGTTTCAAACCAAAGAAACAAGAAGAACCCCACCCTCCCTCCCCCAAAAATGTTAGGTGGCAGCATGGTTTTCCAGCAATATTAGACATTCTTAGGTTTGCAGCAGGAATTGTGGCACATGTGCTGTTGTTATGTTATCCTGCTCTGTTGGTGGATAGCGGGAGGGACCAAAGGCACACAACTTGGTAGGAAGCTTTATGGCTCTTGTGTGATAGTAAAGTAGTACGGATTCTCCTCAGTTATTTTGCTTGTGCTGAGTGTCTCAATGCCTTCATGCAAAAGGAGTCATTGTAGAAGAAGTTCTACATCTTGCGTTATGGAGTTAAAAAGTATCCGAAGGGGATTTGGAGGGCTAAGTAACTGCTAAACCATGCCAAGACTCTCCTGAGTATAAGTTCTGCAGATTGGCCAAATTTATTTCTGCTTTCAGAGAATACAATCAAAAGGCACGTTCCTGTCATGGGGATGACATCCTTGCTAATTTTCAGATTCTGGTTCCAAATTTTGAAGGAACCAGAGGGAGTTCTTTTTAATTCGTTGTAAATTCAAAGGGTAAAACAATTCCTGCAGTCCTACTGTGAAAAATGGCTGTACCATTTAGCACTTTTTTGAGGTAGTTAGTGTCGTGTGGATAACCAGTTAGGGAAATTTCAACAGTAATAGTTTGGCAAAATTTTGCAATTGACAGAAAATGGGGATTATGTAATGGAAAATGTCAGGTAGTCTTACCATAGGCTATGCTGTCTGCTCCAGCTATGACACATAGTTCTGCATTTGCACCTCGCTGGTATGCTTGGGTGTTTTTGTCAGATGTGCATTTTTTTCTTGCATGCTTTTCCTGGTATTCTCAGGTGGGAGCAAAAGGCTATACATCCCAGGATCCTACCTGGTAGTTTGGTTTCTTTGGTGTTTTTGTTTTGCCTTTTTTCCATACCAAAATTGTTGATGAAGCTGACTGTTACGGCAGAGGTTTGAGAAGTGAACACAAGTATGCTCAGGATCTGGACTGAGAGATACCAACTTGTTCACCAACCATCAGCTTTTGCATAGTCTTGATTCCACCAGGAGCAAAAGTCATATAAACTATATTTTAAAAAAAGTCTTGATGCTTAGTCACCCCATCTCTTACATGTTTAATTTAGGTTTTCCTTCATCTGGTTTCTGAGTATGTAGCAGGAGCCAAAAAAGTCACTTTGAATCATATGGTATGATTGTCTTTTTTGCCTGTGAGGCTGTTAAACTGGAAGGAGCATGCCTGAAATTTATAACCTGTGACTATATTCACTGAAAATTGTAACTTTGGAAGTAAATCTCTGCAAGGGGATTGAGTTACTGTGATTTCTCATGCAGTATAAACAATGTTCCTTTAAATTTACATCAAACAGAGCTGCCATTGCTTACCGATCTAATGGAAGCTATGGTAATTGCTTTTGTAGGTTCTATTTATAGATCAGACTTCTATGACTAAATTTAATTACTTACAGCTCAATGCAGTCAAAGTAGTAAGTTCAAAATAACCTCTGTCATGCTGCAGTAGAAGCAGCAAGTTCCCAGAAAAAGGCATTTCCTAATTGTTTTATGTTTCAAATAAGAGTTCTTAGCTTTTACGTATTTATTGTATAGTTCAGTGAAGAATATGCCTCTGCAGAACCCTCCCTCCTAATGCTATGAGCCATGATGACAGACTCCTCTCTCCTGTTTTAATAGCACTTCAGCATTTCCTTAGATGTGGGTCTTGGGTTATTTTGCTAAGAAGGGCACATGTTCTCCTCTGCAGATTTGCTCAGCTGGAATACAGAGAGAAGCGACTTGGCCAAGATCACATATCACACTGGTTGTCTATGTGAGATACAACACTTACCATCTAGTAGGCAAATCACGTGGTATTTCCTTAACGCTTGCTTTGTTGTCTGAATAGCTGACTGTGAAGTCTTGTTGCCTAACCTGACAGAGAGATGTCTGCAGTTACTGAAGCAGGGTCTTTCTATGCTCCCCTTTAAAGAGCTCTCATCTAAGATAAACTCTTGCCTTCGTTCTCCCTTGAGTTCCTGGGCGTCATTTGTATGCCCTTAATCTCCAGCAGCTGTATTAGTGTATAGGTGTGGACAGCTGTGCCACAGAGGAAACATACAGCATTAAAAATTCCAGAAGAGTTAGAAATAAAAGGAAATAATACAGTGCATGTTCTCATCTCCAGGTTGTACTGAGTCACAAATAGGTGGAGTGTGGGGAAGTGCTTTGAGGACAGTCACTATATGCTTCCCCTGTTGTTCCCATGGAATTCAGTGCAGGCTGCTGCCAGAAATGCATACGGGTCTGGTTGGACCTTTTGTCAGACCCAATGCGGTTGTTGTGATTTCACATATTGATTTCCTTGCTGACATATGGCACCCTAACTAGACGTATGTTTGAAGATGTGCAATGAAAAAGAATAGATGCACTCATATGAAGAGTGAAAAGCTTGGAATTATTTATTGAAGCATTTAACAAAGATCTACGGAGTGGTGCTCTTGTTTTTCACTTCATTATGTAAGACTGAAATGAAAAATGCATAACTAATCTGCAGGAAATGTCGCAGGACAGTGCAGGGACATAGAGACCCTGGTGCAATTGTGGCAGTTACACCCTTCCTTATGTCTCTGTTCCTGTGCTTTTGTACACACACGCTAACTCAAAGCTGAGTTTTCTGATGTTAATTGGATGTTGGCACGATGAATCTGCCACTGGATGTCTTTTTCTACTATATATGCAAGAGCGAGCACACGCACACTTTTAAGTGACTTCAGTGTCTTCATTCCTCGTCATCTTCATCTGACATTGTCATTTAAATGTCCAAACCTTTCCAGACTCTTAATTCTCATTTTGCAGTTCTTCTAAAAATGTGTGGTCTCACCTTTTAGCACTAAGGCATTGTTTGAATCTTTTCTCTGTTGAGTTGAAGCACAGTTCTGGTTTATCAGCGATGGCATCTAGGAACCTCTGAATTGAGTGCTGGTCACCTCAGACTGTGGTCAGGACTGTTCACAGTATGTGTGGACATTCCCTATTTACAGCAAAGGCTTGTCTTCAGAAAAAAATGAATTCTGGTTACTTTCCAGCTGAAGGTATTTGGGCTATTACTGCTTTTCTCAGTGTTAATGTAACTATCTTGATGATTATAAATGAAGTAATTATTGAGTGTTGTTTGGTCAGATCATATGGTAACTGGGAACCAGAGCTCATAACAGTAACGGGTACAGAATTTCATGTGTAACTCACCTTATTGAAATGAAGCAGCCACATGTTAGCCCTACGTATGAATCTGAATCCTTTGGAGCATGACTTTGTTCTGCAGTGCTGCCATGCTAGGTTGCTTTGTGTTTAGCAACACACAGCAGAATGAGGTGGTGCATGAGGTCTGTGAAAACATTCTGAATGTGTCAAGTTTTGAGAAAGAAAAGCAGCTTCTGCTGAAAGACAATGTAGGATCAATGATAATCAGTCAGCACAGCAAACCAAATAGTCTTGTTTGGAGGAATTTCTTGTATTTTACAAATGAGTGGACTTAACTAACATCTCATAAAACTTACTGCAAATCTTGCTCAACACTTGTAGTTGAATTCAAGGCTGTGTGTCTTTCTGCTTCATAATATTTCAGAGCCATTAGAATATTTCTGAAAAGAAATGGTCCTAAGGAACACTTTATTTAAAAGTGATCTTATTGAATATTTTAAATTTTACATTAAAATGAATTATTTAAGGTTAAGGGTATACAACTCTGCTTTGGCGATTACTGGGACATGATGTGCTGCTATGAAACCTTTTCCATATAATTTTGCATTTCATCATGTGTGTATCTCCATGAAGATGATCAAACCATACTCTGTTTGTCATTTTCTTTAATTGCATATCTTTTTGTTTAGTACAGTCATCTAGTCTGAGCCTCCTGTGCCTGTTGGATAGTTGATAATCAGTGAGTTAGGTTAATGAACCAGAAACTGAGAAGGATGAATTTAAAATGCTGTTTAAAAACATTCAGAAAATTATCTTTAGCTTCAGAGGATGAGAAGCAATCAGAAACCCTCTGTTCTTGTGCATTGGGATTTATAATAAATGAGTAAAGTTATGAGACAAGTCTGTAGTACATTGTTGCATTTTTTCACTCTAGAATGTGAAGTTGGGAACTTGAATTCTGGATTCTTGGCCAAAGCGCTCTCAAGTGAACAAGAACCAATTTGCTTGATTGTAATTGCTCCATTCTCTTGTAACTCCCTTATACATATGTCAGTGCAGCTCTTGGCACCCACCACCTTGACTGCTAGTACCCAAGCATGTGCACAGGTTGTGAAAGTTTCTGGAGATCACGATATTTTTACCACAAGCTATACTTATTGCCATAGTTGGACATTAAAGTTACTATGCGTATGCAATTCACTGATGAAAAAGGTTATGGTTTAGTTGTTCTGTTGGGCAGTTCACTCTTAGTAACTGGTGCGGCAGGTGCTGACCCTACATCATCTCTCCATCTATCTTCTCACGGCAGTACAGTCATCTGTGAAGTCATGGAGCTCTTCCTGTTGTCTGGAAGGACCTTCTTTGCTCCAACTGAGGTTTCTGTGTTTTCGACCTCTGCAGTTAATGCAGTGAATGTCAGTAGTGGTTTATTCCTTTCTTTGCAGTAACCTTTTCTTTATATAAAGCCTTTTCTTATATCTCCTCAGTTTTGTTTTTCTAGACTGATCAATCCCAACTACGTTGTTCTTTTGTCACGTATGTGACCATGGACCATCATCAGGAATGGAAGCAAGATATTCCTAGCATTCAGTTTTTACTGTACAAGTACATATATTTCCCTTAGTCAGGTCCATCACCTATCACAGACAAGTGACTGAGGAGCAAGAATGAATTTGCAGAGAGGGGGAAAACTTGGCTTGTAGAGAACAAAAGAAGAAAATAGAGATGCATTTTCAATAGGTTGTTCACTGATGTGAACAGAAACAAGAACAGGGATTGAAGTATTTTTTTGATTTGGGGAAAGAGCTCTTTCCCAAAATGGTGAGAATAATTAACTTAAAACTAGAAATATTCAGGAGAAGTGCTGATGAATAGGTTCACAGGGGAAGTGGTGTTACTGTGGGAACGTGATGCTAGGTGAGGAAGATGATCCTAAGTTTGTTGTAATTCACTGAAAGTGGCATGAGAATTCAGTGCACAGAGAAGCGGAGGGCATCTCTAATCAGTTTCAGAGAATTGGTTTGGTTTGGAAGGGACCTTAAAGACCATCTAGTTCCAACCTCCCTGCTATGGGCAGGGACACCTTTTACTGGGTCACGTTTCTAGGCCGCATCCAGCCTGGCCTTGAACACTTCCAGTCCTCCAAGTCTTAGATACCAGTCTCCCAGGGAACATGAGTTAAGCGCCATAGTCGTCTGTTAACCTGCCTGTACTGGTGAAGACATTCATGCAGTTGATTCTTGTTTCTAAAACATTGTTTAATCCAGTGCAAAATATTGTCATCTTATCTTTGCTATTCATCTTAAATGTTGTGATTTTATTAGGTGGCTTTGCTAGTTTTGAGATCCAGGTAAACTGTGCCTATAACTCTTACCTATTACCATGGTTTAGGATGCTCTGCGGATTAAAGCACTAGCTGCACTGGTTTGGCCGTATCGGGGCATCCTTCTCCTTTTCTGTCTGCGTGTTAATAGTGACACATCATAATAAAAGAAGAAAAAAGTAATTATATCTAACTACTTCATATACTTCCTATAATGCCGTGTTGTTACGGTGGTAGGAAGTATAGTATAGAGCTGGTTACCCTGGGGAATGTATGAAGTTATCTAAGTTCACAGTGCTCTTAAAAGAAGTTTTTCTTTTTGGATGCTTAGGTTCAGATACCAAAAACAAGGAGCAAGTCTCATAGACAAGTGACAGTGAGGTCCCAGTTACGTTTAGAGAGAAAGAAAAAATGGAGCATCTGGTCAGGGTTGCTGATTTCATTTTTCATTCTTCTCTATATTTTTCGTTTATATAATAGAGATTTTTTTTTAATAGAACCAACAGAAAGCATTTATTATCATTAAAGCCAAGTGCACTCTGCAGTGTATTAATTTTTTTTTCCTCAAATAATCTGACACTATACAAAATTAATGTAAGTGTAGGTGGAAAGGGGAATTCATTAGTGAGTGCTTGCCTTTCCTGCAGGGAATGTTAGAAGCACACAGCTCTGCTCCTGATATGCTGCCCTTTCTTTCCAGAGAGATGCTCAGGAGAATAGCTCAGCTGAGAAGAATTCTTCTGTCATTTAAAGGATGGACTGGGAGGTAATTACTTATGCCACCAGGTCAGTTGGTATTGATGCGGGTTGTGTCAGGACTGTTATATGTGGATAAGTCCTTGGCGACTGAGAATTGATTTAAATCCTGCAAGCTTTGCTGTGTTTGGTAGGCGCTTGTGAATTTGTATTATATAAACGAAAAATATA
>VXAL01013538.1:416923-534261 GCA_013399475.1 Chauna torquata | reverse complement strand
ATTTCCAGGAAAGCAGGTTTCCAGGATAGACCGAGTTGGGCTCTTTGATCCTATCTTACATTTGGCCATCTTGCTCCTCCTCTCCCCCCACTTTAGAAGTACCTTGCTAAAGTTTCGGGGTAGAATGACACTCTCCTCACGGGGTGACTGGTTCAAAATTGATGTATGTGGTTTAACCCTGAAAATGGTCTGTATTTTAAAACATAGTTTCTTGTTCTCTCTCAGGTTTGTTACCTTGGATTAGGTGATCAAAAATGATCTGTACAATTTGGGGGGAAAAAAAAGTTTATTGATTTTCTTTACTTTTTTTCTTTTATGGTGCTTGCAGAGTCGAGCACTGTCTCATCATTAGATCTGATAAATCCTGAGAAGTATATGGGACAACAAAATTTATCTTAGCTGATTCATGTGTAGAATGAAAAGCAAAAGGCCTGCAGCTAATTTATAGGACTAACATCTTTCAATCTGCTAATCAGCTGAACTTAATCTTTTCAGTATCTTGTTCCTCAATATTCTCCATGCTCCAAGAATTTAGGATTCTCAAAGATAGTGATGAGAATTATTAACTAAAGCATGGATAGGTTTCCAGAGAAGCTGTTAATGAAAATACATCATATACTAAACTGTAAACAGTCATGCTTTTAGCTCAGAAGATTAAGCTGAGGCTGTAGGTTTTGGTTTAATGCCATGATGTTTCTAGGAGTCATGAATATTCCTAGAAATAAGAACAGATCATAGCTGTTGGTATGTAACAAGGACATTGGTGAGTATAGTGAGGTTGGGAGAAGAGATTTGTGTTCTTGTTGTTTTTTTTTTTTCTTGTTTCTTGGTTTTAACCCATTCTTCTAGCTAAAGATGCAACAAAAATAGGCTATTTTGTGAACTTAATGTATGCAAATGTACTGTTTGTAGGAGTCAAAGGTGAGCTGTGTTGTTTTCCTGATACAGTATAGCATAGAAGAAAACTTGTGTTATAAGATGAAATATATTCTTTATTGGTAGGACCATTTTCAGATTCGTGTCATAGCTTGATAGTGCTCTGCTCTTGAGTTACTTACTTTTGGTATCATTAGTTTGTGGAGGTTTTCTGCAAGCCAGTTCCCATAATGATCACAGGCTGAAAGTGGACTAGCTTCTGCAATTAGCCTGCTTTTCACATTTGCAATGTGTAGTGCTTGCTCTAAGTGTAATGTGAAGCCAAGTGATATATCTTGTTTGATCTCATGTTCTGCCATACTCCATTTAAAATTGTCTCAGCACTGAAGAGGTAAGATTAAAATGGAGAAATTTGAACGGTTTTTAGAGCTTTAAGTTGTTAAGTTTTGATATCTTTTAGAATAGGTGAAGTAACAATAAAAAGCGTGTTTGAAGGGATTAGATAGGATTTTTGAGAGAAGACAAGTGATTTAGGAACACGAGTTCCTTTAATTAAGGAAGGATAATGTCTTCTAAAGCTGGTTTGTGATGCAAGTAAAGATAAGTGAATTTTGGACCAAAAGAAGAGAGAGATTCTGTGTGGTTTGACTGTTAGGCATTAAGTACTGTCCTTACTTGTGTACAAGGAGAAGAAGTGCTAGTAAGGAGTTCAGAGAACAGCAGTATTGACTTTGTTCAGGCAGCAATTGAAGATGGTAGTGATACATGAGCGTGCATATTAATAGAAGCATAAATGAGAGAGAGATATGAATTATTTAGTGAAGAAACTGAGTCTGTAACTAGCTGTTTCGGGGTTAGAGTAAATAAATAACAGAACAATTCTCAGCAGATGCTATAACAAGGCTTGATATTTAAAGTAGTTTTCAGTTTCCATTATAACGTTTAATTTTAGCTCCTATAGATTTGTCAAGGAAGACTTAATTTCTGTAGAAACTTCCTGTATGTATTCTGAAGTTAAAGGTGAATATTACTATACAGTTTCAAGAAAATTTACCAGGTCACTTTATTTTTTAAAAACACAAAACTAACCATGATTTGGAATTTTGTCTGGTGTTTCTTTGCCTTTTGCTAAGTTAGTAATTTCTTATTTCTACATTTTCAAACTTTGTGAAAAGTTGGACTTAAATTCATTGTCCTAAATGTGAAATGCTCACAAAGTAAAGTTACTGCAAAATGCCTATTTCTAACTGGTAGCGGATTCTTGTGGTTGGGAGGGTGGACAAGAGAGTTACCAGCTAGCGCAGTGTTGTGTGTTACCTGGAGCTTAACTTTGTGTGAGCTGTGAAGCACACGATTAGTACTATACTAGTTACTAATCTAGTAACTCATTCAAAACATTAAGATAGTGTTTCTTAGCAGTAATGGCCTTAAAGATATGTCTGGTTACGCCTTTTCTCTCATCCATTGCAGTAGTGTCTGTACAGGTGTCTCATTGCCACTGTTCTTTAGGAACCTGAACTGAAAAATAACCAAATTTTTATCTTTATGCAACCTTATACAGATTTTGTACACACACGTGCATGCACCCCAGTACTTATTTCCTTGCAGAGAACTGGGCTTTGGACTGTTCTGCTAAAAAAGATGATGGTGTTTTGGTTAGTAAAGGTTTTCAAAGTGGATGGTGAAAGTGCTGGAGTGCCTTCTGAGAGGATGGTTCAGTCCTGACCTTAAGGTGACTGTGTGGATTAAGTTCGATATCTTCTGTCTCTGCTTTCTGTGATTGTAGATTCACTTTATTTGTATTTCCTTTCAGCTTTCAGTTTCATCTTCCCTGTTTCTGAACGGCGAGCAGGTTGGGCTGGCTGTTCGGATGCTGCAGGAGTGGTTGGTGGTCTCTCAGAAGAGAACGAGATCTGAATGCTGTCAGATTTCTTCCTCTTTTGAGAACTGCCAAAATTTCTGTGACTTGCATGTAGAAATACATTTTCTGCATTCAGGCATTGCCAGCAGCAGGGAATGGCGTATGAAATGCGAGCCGACTCCCTGTCCATTTGATGAGCCTGACCTCATCTTTGGATAGCCCACACCCTACAGTTGCAGGTTGCTTATTGAATACACAGGATTACAGCATCTATTTGTGCTGTACTTCCTGGTGGTGACAGAAGAACTGTGTTTGTCAGAAAGCTGAAGTAGTTATAGGTTGCTAGTCAGGCTGCTGGTAGAGGGGACTTGTGTGAGGCAACTTGCTATGCCTCAGTGAAATGTCTCTCATGAGGCTGGTGCTTCAGCCATTTTACAGCCCTTCCATCCCATGTTGCTTGCATTCGGGTGGCTGGGTGTTGTCATTGTGGGATTTCCCTTGGAAATGCAGGGATTTGTACCTGCTGCTGTATAGGTACTGGTTAAACAGACTAGCTCTGTATTGCTGCACGTGTGCTTACACATCACTGAATGCTAAAAATGTGGAAAAAAATAAAACTAAGTCAATAAAATTAGCTGTTAAAATCTGAGAGCACATGAATACCTGGCAAGTTCCAGGTGATGGTTAGACAAAGGCTGTGCAGTTCTTACCATATTAGAATTAATATTTCAGTGTGGCTTTTGTCCTCATTCACACTTTCTTCTTGACTTGTTACATTACCTGCTTTTTCACATGCAATTAGGTACCAAGTTCTTCTGTGCTGGACATTGCCCTTTTTTTTTTTTTTTCTTTTTTCACTGTGTGAGTCATACATCACAGAGCTATGACTGGGGACTTCTAGATACTACAGGCAGTAACAGTTTTTCTGCTGTTTTTCATTTTGGTTGCTTTGAAGAACATGCTTCATTAAATAAAATGGGCTTCTTTGCCAGAACTGCAAACACTGTACCTCAGACAGTTGCAGCAGAACTGAGAAACTGGTGTGGAATTCTAATAAAACTGCGAGTTTAAATATGTTCTCACAATTTTTTTTGTCTATCATGCCATAATACTGTATGCAGCATTTTTGTCTGGCAGGACTTTGGGTGTGAAAGCAGTCCATCTGGTGAAAGATTTGTTCCAGTGTGTCTCAAGGAGCAGACCTAAGGAGATGGCTCATGTCAATGCACAACTGAAGGGTGGGCTCAAATACAAGACAGCAGGCACTGCCTGAGTGAAGTCAGGAGCCTACCAGGAGTATTCCAAATTAAAAGAAGCAGATATATAGTTCATGTTGTCAGTCTTGCTTATTTTTCCCCAAATGTACTTACCTTCCTAAATAACAAGACCATTAGGTCAGGTTCCTGGGATGAGTGTCTCTGTTAGCATTATTAGAGAGAGCTGTGGAGCAGAAGGAGAGGGCTGACTCCTCTGGCTTGATTTTCTTACCCTATGCTGAGACTGATGTGACTTGTAGGGTTTCATAAACTGGGGTGAGCCTGCTGGGTTAGAAGTGCGTGAGCATGGGTCTGGGTGATGGGATGGTAAATGCCAACCATGATGCCAACCCAACGTAGGCTAGCTTCTTGTTACCTTGCTCCTGAAGAAGAGCACTGGTAATAGCTTTAGAAGTGGTTGTGTGGCAGTAAAGCAAGTTCAGAATCTGTGGGGCCTCCTGCATACAGCATGTCTGCTGGGTCTGAGCATTTTTATCTGAGCTTACTGTTTGGAAGGGTAAATGGATGAGTTTTCATCACCTGTTCTCTTTGGACCCCATTCATTAAACTGTTCAGACCCATTCAAGTGTCTTGAAGCATGTTGGACTGTCGTTATCTATGAGTGAACAGCTGCTGACCCAGTATTGACACAGGAATAAATTATTCAGTGTGTCTTATTTGGGAATTTAAAGGCTTCATGTTGAAACCTACAAAACTGTATTATGTCTCTGACATTCTGAGGTTTCATCATTTTGTCTTCAATTATTCACTAAGCCTGCTTGTTTGCCTCCCAGCACTCTGATGGAGTTGCAGCCTGATGGCAGGCAGCAGACGGTGCTGAGATACCACTTTCTGCTCTTTGTTCTTGTGGCTTTTTCTTGGTACCTTTTGGAGGAAATTTTCCTGTTGCCAACTGTCTTAAACCTCATGCCCAAGTTTATTCAAGTTTTTATAGCTCAGATGAAGTGAAGAGGCCACAGCTATCCCTTTTGCCTGGAGATTTCCTCAGCAAACTGTAATTATTAACTTTTTCCTTCCCTAGAGATAAATATTAGTTTTCAGCATGGCTGCATTTGTCCTACAAGAATGCCACAGTGAAACAACAGCGTACCGTTTTTCAGAAAATCTCCTGTGGAAATGGCAAAATAGAGGCCAATGGAACAGGAAGTTGCAAAAACTAATTAATGAAGCATCCTTGGGAGCATCCTTGGGAGCTCTGCTGACAAGGTCTCTGCAAGTGGTATCTGCCTCGCATTCAGGGCCTTCTTGGTCTCTGCCTTTCCTGAGCAGCTCCCCACTGAAGCAAGACCTCCTTGTGCTGGTGGCCAGTACTGCAGAGTGTTTAGCTGGTGAATGTCGGTGGAATCACCAGTACTGAAAACCTAATGGTGTTGGTTTTGCAGGGGCAATTGCTGTGCCCATTAGTCAGGAGAGAAGTACTTTAGGTCATTCTGTCGTTGAGCTGCTTCAGTAGACTGGGACTTACTGCCTTCTGATCATGGCTTTGGCACTGGGAAAGGTGATGTGTGGCTTGCTTTTTCAGAATTTCTGTGAGTGTAGCCTCTGGAGGTGCCCGTGACCTCTGTTTGCCAGGCACATCCCTCTGTGTAATATATAGGGAAACTTTCTATCACCTGGCACTTGCCTGCATCAGAGTCCAAAAATAATGAATTCGTGTTACTTGGAAGTGACTGTGACAAAAATTCCTTGGGTTCCTTCTTGAGTTTGATGTTTTCCTAGCTGTATTTGCGTGATTTGCAGTTTCTCTACAGTGCTAACATTGTGAGTGACTATGAGAAGACGGTCACGTCCTTCACCCTCTGCACCTTTCAGATTTCTCTCATTTGACCTAAGTTTTGCTCCTCCTTCTGCCTTCCACAAGGCCCTTCATGCTGGTAGTAGCCCTTTCGTTAATAGAAGGAACCAAGCAGGTGCTTTTTTTCTTGTCTTTCTCGCTGAGAAACTTCTGGCCAGGCACCCTGTACCTGAGCCCATGCCTTGCACGGCTGCATGTTTCAGTGGTTATCTGGAGATGCATGTTGCCCAGTGCAGGGGGCTTGCAGCTGCAGTGTAGCTCCATTGCAGGCAGGGAGTGATGCGGTCCCAGTACTAGAAAAGATCTGCGCAGGGCACAGCACGTGTCCATGAGCTGTGCCGGGCAGCTGTACTGTCTTCAAGGGATAGAGATCTTATGGGGTACTTGTTAAACTTGTTAGTCTTCATTGGGTACAGAGATTTTTTTTCTTTTTAAAAAAAAAAAAGAGTAAATTTCACAGGGGTTACTGGGGAGTCTGCTTTCCAAAGAGACTCCAGACAGGGACTGCAAGCCTTTAAGTAAGGGTATGATAAACCAAGAATGTGAGTGTGCACACTGAGGGACAGAGGCCTGATCTGAATGGACTCCTCTGTTGTTGATTTTCTCAGGAACCCAGACGTGGGCTTTGCAAGCAGTAAAACCCCAGTGTAGCAAGGGTCAGGTCCTCACCTGCCCTGCTTGAGGCTGCAGCAGTGGTCACTGGGAATGCTCGTCTAGCTTTTCTTTCTCTTTGAGCATTTCCAAACAGAGAACAGTGCTGCTATATATGCTGTGATCTGGTGGGTACAAGTTTTAGTGCATGGTGGATAATTTTAGAAAAGAGAATCAACATTAATATTATGAACTCACCACCTGATGAAGTTTTTCCTGTGGATGTGCAGAGAAACGTCTTCATTTCTCTTGGGGTTCTGTGGAATGGAAAGTCTGAATAAAGGCTGGAGTCTCCATACCAAGGCATGCCAAATGCCTCAGTCTTTAGGATATTTTCTTCCAAGCCAGGATTTACAGAAGTAATGGAGTTCATGGGATATGTGAGAGAGACCAGAATGTTTCTACACAGAGATAGCTTTTGCATTCTTCGTCATCACTTGGACAATTTCAGCAAAATGACAGATGGAGAGAGCATGTGGGGAGGGAGCAGAGCCTGCCCCATACTGACTTGTCCTTGGGAATGAGCTTGGGCATGCCTGTCATTGGCATGTGGCCTCTGAAATTCAGGTATGTTCTGTAATAAAATATTCTCTCCTGCCCACCACAGTTACTTGGATAAGTACAATTGTAGCTTGAAGATGCAAGATGTTGAAATAAAGATTTCCGGTTGATGATGCCTAGGCAGCTTTCTGTGCATTGAAAAGAAGCAGGAAGTGCCTCAGAACTGAAAAGTTGTCTGTATCCCCCACAAAGGAAACCTTACTTCTGCGTTCTTGTTACCTTCTGCTGATGCTTTTGGGTTTGTAATAGACACACATTGAAGAAATGGGGTTAATGAGGAATTTGATGGGAAGCAAGGCTTTTTTGGGGACTGAAACAAATGTAGTGACTAATAGCAAAGTTGGAAATGTACCAAGTACTCTTGCTCTCTTCTCTTTGCCTGGAAGAATAGATACTGTTAACTGGCATTTGTGATTTCAGGTGTTAATTTCTGCATGGTAAATAAAAGAAGGTAGATTTTGTTTTTTTCTGGTAGCCCAGTGCAGGCAAGGTGATGTTTTGTGTTCCTAGAGAGCAGGTTCATGCTAGCGAGGGAGACATTCCCACCTCAGGATTACGGAATGAGTGCTGGGATGGGCGCTCTGCTGCTGCCCTGTTTCACCCATTCTCCAAAGGCTCAAGTGGATCAGTCGGTGGGTCATTCATTCAATGACTGCTGTAACCAGCAGTGTGAAACCTCTGGCAGTCCCAGTGAAAGCTAACTCCATGCTGGTTCCCACTGTCTCAGGTCAGTGTTGATGTGGGAGGGAGAGAGTAGTCCACCGTCCCTTAGCTGTTCAGCCTGAGTGCTGGTGAGAATGAACTTGAAATGGCTTCTCTGTGTGAAGAATTTTGCAGTTTATTAGAGCATGAAAATTGCTATTTTTGGACTTACCTGTAGCAGCCCCCCTGCAGAATGATACCTATCCTAGAGTCAGTCTAAGTACACTTCTAATAACAAAACAGAGAAGTAGAAGGGCAACTAAAAGGAAGCAGATGTTTAGCAGGGAAATAATTTACAATGTACCAGTTTGATGGTATCTCTTGACCCTTTCAGGGCAGTTCAGTAAAAACTAGTAGTTTCCATAGCAACTACTAAATTACGTGGTGCTTCAGAGATCTGTGATAAAGGAGGTGACTCATTACAAGAAACCATAGGGTTGGTGTTTCTCCCCTTTGTATTACAAGAGTAATGATCTGGCAGAACTCGCTAAATGTGACGCCCCTCCTGAAGAATTTTTCCCACATTCACCTTAGCCAGAGAAATTTATATATTTAGTACTTCCACAGACTTGATTTCCCCCCTCTCCCCCATCATCGGCTTTGTCCTCCTTGGCAGGCAGTGCTGACTGCGCGCAGACTGGGAGGGGACTGCGAGCCAAGCAGCAGGAGCCAGCGCTCCGCAGTGGATGCGTGCTGTGCGTCTCCATCACATCCCTCCTGAGCGCTGGGTGCTGCTCTAAGGCATCTGGAGCTGCTCCATCCCACAGTGTATGTGGCAACCACCTGTGTGTGAATATGTCACCATTATCCTGCACCTTTAGTACTACATATTTTATCTTATTTTTGTCTTATGTTTTGATGGCTCTTGGAGATTGTACTATTGTGATTATTTTTTATTATTTTATTTTATTTTGTTTTTTAATTTTTATTTTTTACTTCTCTTTTTTCTAAGAAGGTACTTGTTTCTGCCCTGAGGTAGGGAGGCTAGCTCAAGATCACAGTGGTCTTTAAAATGGACCTGTGGAGATGTATGCTAGGAAAATGGCTTCAGGGCTTTCTTACCACAAAGTGCAGCATAATTCTGAATGCTCTCAAAATATGTTCCAGCACGCTTGCATCTCTACAAACATTTTGTCATACGCAGAGCTGTCGTTTTGGTGGATGTGTATTGCATGTTGGGAAGATGGCCTGTGTTAAAATCCTGAAATGCCTGTTTAAAATACTGCAATACATCGGTTCTCTTGACATTTAAAGTGCTTCTTATATTTGCTGAAAGGCAAATATCTTTGATCAGCATCAGTTATGGAGGTTTTGAGCCATTTGCATAAAACGCACTGGTAAGATAAGAGACCTGATTCTCTAGCCACTGCACTCCCCCCCCACCTTTTTTTTATTTGTACTTAGAACTGTGCTGTTTTAATGAAATCTCAGAGGATTTCCATCAGATTTTTTCACTGTACTGTTGACTACTACACCTAATATCCATCCACCTCTCTCTTAGCAACCCTGAAACAAATACATCCAGGTGAAAATGAGGAGGAAACTTGCTCGAAGACCCCAGAAGTCCCATGTGCTCCTTCAGTGATTGTTCAGAGGCTGTAACTTAAGAGAAGGTGGGAAGGAGTCTGCATAAGAAGCTTTGGGGATGTCGGGGAATGTGTATATCTCAGAAATGCCAAGCTGTCACCTCTCCTTCATATCTGATTTAGATTTCCAAATAGGATGCTTCAGATGACATTTGATTTCCTGGTATTCAGTTGAACCACAAAGTTGTGGTGTTGAAACCATAAGCTGATGGCAGCATGTATAATTAATAACCTTAATTTTCTTACTCGCCAACTTCAAAGAGATCATCTTTTACTGTTTGAGTTAAGTTTATAAGGTGGTTGACAGTTAATTGTCTGCCAGGTGATGTGGCCAGACTCAGGCTGTGAACGGAAGGAAGGCTGAGCTTCTGCTTTGTTGGTACGTCCAGATAGTTTGGTATCCTGAACGAGTTCTGAGGAGTATCATTTTGCCATAGACAAAGGAAAACTACAGAGTTGTGGAAATTTGTTATGCTACTTTTCCGTGGCTACCTACTCAGTCTTATGTTTGTAACACTTTAGTGTATCCATACCAAAATCATACAAACATTTAATTTTTTTTCTTATTGTCTGTCTTGCTGCCTGACCTTCCATGTACATGATGCTGTAGTACTTTGGGAAGTACTGCCATTGCAGTCTAAATTTACTTTCACAAAGTTATATTGATTTCATCACTTGTGGGTCGTCGTCTCCCATAACACCTCGTGATCTTGAACAACCGTGTTGCCAGAAGAAGTGACTGGGGACGGAAGTTCGGTGTAGAAATGACCTCGGTCAGGAAAAGTCCTTTTGAGTGTTCAGAGAGAAGTGGCAGAGCTGCAGTTGTGTGTGGGCTAGAGCACCCCTCGGAGCATCCAGCTGCTCCATTTTAATGTGCTCATCAGCTTATCTGATCAGGCCTTGTACATGTTCAGTGGATAACACTAAATTCCACTGTTGATCAAGAAACAAATCATGACTCTTTTGCAGATCCACTTACACTGGCTGTGTTCTTGAGCAGGTATTGTTAGTTGAGTCACTAACTGTCTTGTCATTCAGAAGTGATTATTTTCTGTAATGCTCACTGGACTCAATAAAATGAAGGCTTTTTTCGAGCCAAAGTTTTTAGTTTTGTTCAGAGCCTTTTAAGAGCTGCCCATTGCTGAGCCTAGATTCCTGGATCCTGTCTGCAGTGCTGCTCGTTTGCTTTGTGCAGTACTGCTGTTTTGCGTGCCTAGGCCAAAAGTTGCTTGTTCCATTTCAGAAATGAAATGAAAATGCATGAAGTGACTTTGTGGGTGGGTGTGAATCTAGACGGTGGAGCATGTGAGGAAGAGGACAAGGGACGCTTGGTTGATCTTCCTTTGAAAGGCACGTTTCAAGGGAACGTTGTCTCTACTGTGTTATGTAATTTGTTTCTACTGCTTGTTCCTCCTTACTAAATAGTTCAGATCTGACTGCATCAAGCAAGAGCAGAATGAGAATTCCTGAGGTGAGGCAAGTATGCGTTGTCTTTAGATTGTGCTTATCCTGTTCCTAACCTCATTGTTAGTGGTAACTGAAATAAAACATACTATGCTGAGACTTGGTTGTTCCTGAGCAATTTCTGCAGAATCTTTATCTCCTGCTCCTCTCTGTCTTCTAGAGATCGATTGTGTGCCTTAGCTGGAGCTAACCAGTTGCACGTGCCACCAAAATTCACTAGTAACTGTTCTGCTTATTCATTCAGAGTTCAAATGTCTCATATCAGACTCACCAAGAGAAACAAAAATCCTCATACTAAGTTTGAGATTCAAGGAAAACCCAAGAGTCTGCTAGAAACATTAGAAAATAAAAAACAAAAAAATCAAGCAACTGTCTTCCGTGCCTGTGGCTTGGAAATACCATTACGTGAAGTGAAAAACTATCCACAGCATAAGCTTTATGGCCAGTGTAAGAGTTCTGCAAACGGATTGCATTAAACATGTGTGTTTCATTTTCTTTGTGTCAGAAATATTTGCTACTAAAACCAGTCCAGGTGAGCCGCCATGGTTTTTGAAGGAACTTTAGTTACCTCTTGTTGTAATGCTGAAAATGAAATAGAAAAAGTTTACTGTAACTGGAGCTTTTCTCGCTAAGATTTCCGTTATAACTAAGAACAAAGTCAATTGTCTTTTTATTACAGCTGAATCTTGCCAGGCTAGCTAGTCTTTTCAATGACTTCAGTACTTTTCCTTCATAATTACTAGATTTTAGCCATACGAAAAATGGAAAGATTCAGTACCTAACGTGGTTAAGTGCCTCTGTAAATAGGCAAAATCCTTGAATAACTGCTGATGTGACTAAGCAAATCTGAATACGAGGAGACCTTAGCTTTCCATCCTTTTTTGGAATGGTCAGCTTATATGGCTGTTAAAGACATGAACGCATTCAGGGTGTCAGAGTTTAAAGCTGACATCACAAAGCTGGAGAAGGCTGACAGAAAACAAATGCTTTATTGATTATTGGACTCCAAATTGGAAATGGCCCATTCTAGCTCCAGAGTGCCAGTGTGCAAGTTATTGTCTCGGTCTTCTAGCTGTCTTGATTGTGGCTAATTCCTTTTTGTCTCAGTTTACTTCATAGAATCGTAGAACAGCGTGGGTTGGAAGGGACCTTAAAGCTCATCTGGTTCCAACCCCCCTGCCATGGGCAGGGACACCTTTTACTGGATCAGGTTGCCCAAAGCCCCATCCAGCCTGGACTTAAACACTTCAACATAGACAGATGTCTGCATTTCCAAAACAACCCTAAGTGGTTTTCAGAATGGCAGCAAAGAGCAGCTGCAGATGGGCTGATCTACCAGGGATGAAAGAGGAGGAGGCAAGGCGTGGAGCAATTTTAAACAGTGAAACCAAGAGGGTCCAGTCTTCCAGGCAGAGAAAGAACACCTGGGATTTGGAGAAAACCAGAAGTGTGGCAGTAGTTCTGAGACTGAACTGCCAGGACCCACCTGCCCTGCAGAACTGGAGCAGGGCTACCAGGACGCATCCTGCTGGGGATGGGAGTGTAGAAGGAAGGCGATGGCAGAGTGGTTGGCTGTCTTGTTGGATGAGCTGGTCTGCTGGCAGCATCCTTCTTGGCAGCCTAAGCACTGTCACCGGGGTGACAGGGATTGTAATAAATTTCTTCTGGTAATTTAAGCACTGTAGCATAGGAAACAGACTCATCTGCAGGATGTCTTGCTGCTGTGTACTGTGAGACTGAAAAGCAGCTTTGCCAGTATTTTCCCGTGAGAGAGCCACTTGAGAGTGTTGTCCTATGGCTTGCGTGCTGCTGGAGCTAAATGCTCCCTTGGCTATAGAGCTAGATGGTAGCTGTGTGCTGTGCTGCTGCTGGAGGATGCAGGTGTGTTATTAATGCTATCTGTTGGAGCTGCTGGCCTAGGAAGCACAGACTAATGCTGACAACAATAATCGTAGCATTATTTATTCTTAAGTTCAGATTTCAGGATTTTGCTCATCTTCAGTAGTCTCACTGCAAGATGATGTTTACAAATCATTGCTCGGTATTAGTTTAATCAGCAGTTGTGCAGCTAGGAAAAGACATATTGTCTTAACTGTGAATCCGGATCACCTACATCAGGACTGTCTGTCCAGTCCATAAGTGCTGTATTAGCTAACATAGATCTTTGAAATATCCCTTGCTGGATTTGCTGTGAATGCCAAGCCTCATGACTGTGGGCTGACCAGATGCTTTAATATCTCATTTTGGGATTTTACTGTGGGTTTTCAGTGTGATTCACCTAAACTTGCACAGACTGCCAGCCAGCAACATGGAGAAATGCTGAAGAGGAGGGGCAGTCATTTAAGCTGCTGCTCAGATGAGTCATTCAAAGAGAGGCAATGAAACTTTGAGCTGGAATATTCAAGCTGAGTAGCAAAAAGAGTTGTTGTTGTGGGTGTCTTTCAGTTTAGAACATGATTTTTATTATTCCCTGTTTCCCCTTTGTACTGCTTTTTAATTTGTTTTTGCTTTTAAGGGTGTGAGTACAAACAGTAGCATGTGTTTGTAAATACTTGAGTTCTGCAAAGGTTCTCAACACATTGAATATTGTTAGAATTAGGAGAATTGTGTGCAGATGTACATTTGCAGGTAAATATCAAATGTTAATACAATATAAATCACAGTACAGACCTGAAACCAGAGAAATAATGTGTTAGAAACAGTCCTTCCACTGCCTCAAACTTCATTGAGAAACACCCTACAGGTGTCATCTAATCCATTTATTTTAAGTTCTGTGTTAATTCTGTGTCTTCTAAATCTCTAATAATATCTTACTAGGAGTAGTGTTACTGATGAGAGGTGGCTTATGCTTTCTTCTGCAACTTTTAAAAACATGTTGTTTAGCCAGAAATTGAGCGAAACTTTATCCTGCTGACTTGCAGAGGATTTCTAGATGATGCTATACTTGCCCCTTTGCCTGTCAGACTAAAACACAACAGGATGTTTGTTCTTTCCCAGTGCTGTATTTGGGTGTTAGCGGGCTGGTTGGGTACTTGTCTATAGCGCTTTCCTCCACTCATGGCTAGTTCTTGCTATTAGGTAAGGCTTAATAGCTGTGGCTGATAAAGGTAGGAAGATTCTGTTTCCACATGCCATTGTGAGAGGTGAGAGATGCTCCCTGAAGAGGATGCTCTAGGTTGTAGCTTGTGTTTCCAGAGCAAGGCTGGAGTGGGCAGGAATGGAGCAAGAACACTAAGCTATATGAAAAACCGTGCAGTTAATTTTTGTGCTAACCAAACTAAGCAAAGATTTGACTCTGTTACTGATGGTTACATTTAGTTCTGGTGGGAAAGTGATTTGTGCACAGCTTTCCACTGGTGATAGTGGAAGCACAATTCAGTAGAAAAAATGAAGACTCAGGATAAAACAAGGCATGATGTTTTACCCACCCCCCAGTTCCTGCTTTTCTGTGTAGACTCAATGGGACCTAGAGGAAATTTCCACTTTCAGGTAGTGTAGTTTCTGTTGGAGACGTCTTGGAAACGGGTAAAATTTAAAGAAGCTGTGCTGCAGAGACAGTGCATCTGTCAGATCTCTGCTTGTTCTTTAGGATAGGCTAATAGTCGTGGTGTAGGTGCTAGCTGAGTGTATGGGCTCGGGAGGAAAATTGTTATCTTGGGTGCAGCTTTGACTGTGAAAGCAGCAGTTCAACGCATATGGTCTGCAAGCAGTATTTATACGTGCCGCATGTGTTCTGAATTAAAGCACATTCTTCCCTCTCCCCACATTCCTGAAATCCCACAGCAGAGATTTGTCCTGTATTTCTCTCTAAAATTTGGCTGTAAAGCAGTTACAGTGGGAGAGGAAAGATTCAACCTGGTGCCTGGCCCCAGGAAGCCATAGTGGTTGTTCCCGTATTTTCCTCCTTTAGTCATACGTGTTGTATTTGTCAGGTGTTGGCTTTGCTTGCATCTGAGGCTGTGAGGGAGCTGGGTAATGAACACAGAGCAGTCCCATGCAGGATAATGGATGTGTCCAACGTGGAAGCATTCTGAAGACTCAGGACAGGCTGATTAAAAGCATCATAGATTATTCATGCTATTTTTGGCATCACCTGCTGATCTGGCAAACGAAGGGAGCATTATGGAAAAAGTATTTCTATACTTTTGCCTTTTCTGTCCAGATAGCTGGTTGTCCAGGGTCTGAAGCTGACATGAATATAAAGGTGTTTTGAATTTCCTATGTACAATGAAGGTCTTTGTCTAAGAGAATTTTTTTCAAGCCTTCCATGTCTGTTTGACAGTTATTTTCTGCTCTGAGTTCATCTGATGCCATTCCAGTTTCATTCTTCCGGCTCTATTACCCAGTTACAAGTTGGCCAGCAATTCATTATGTAAATGAGTAATTCTATGAGTGTGAAGTTTGATGACGAAATTACCAGATGAATTCTAATAAGGCAGCTTGGGCACGGAATAAGCAATGCAGTGTTACTGTCTGCAACATTTGCAAAGGGACCACCTACAGAAAGTGAGGGGTTGGGCAGAGAAGGGAGAGTGAGCAGATGGAGGTGCAGGAGCCCTGGGTGCCCCCGAAGGACAGCGGTGCAGTGCAGACCGCAGCCGGTCTGGCTGCCGCTCAAGGCCTGCCCGGCTGCACAGCAGCTGGACTGGGCTGTGCCGTGAGCAGCGAGCAGCGTGGGCTGGCCGCGGGGAGGAAGGAGGGACGCCTGACCCTTGGCGGATAAAAAGCCATGAGAGTCTTTTGTCATTGCACCCCTTGTGGGCAGCTTGCTTCCAGTAGGATTTCTTGCTGGCATGCTCTGAGAGGATCAGCTGTTGTATGTGTTATCATTTGCTTATCATGTTCTTGAAGGGATTGCCCTAGTTCAGAGAGAAAGTTAGGGCTTCTGATTTTCTGCCTGATTGTCTAAATGTGACTTAAGGCAGCTGTGTTACAGTATGCTCTCACAGGGCTCCTACGTACCAGTTGATGCCTCGGTCCTAACTATTTAAACAATACACCATCCTGCCCAGTAAAGAGTATAATATAGACTTTTGGAAAAATACTTCTACCCTGATACTAAATCATGTTCTAGAAACATGAGCTCATGCTTCAGACTTAGAAGAGACCATGATAAGACAGGACTGAACTCCTGCAGCTACTTTGTCTCTCTAACTCTTGCAAGCATTTCATATGAGATGCACTAAGGATCTGAATGATTTATTGCCATGGATTCTACAGGGAAAAGTGGTATGAGCCTGAAGAGTTAGTTGTACCAGAGCCTGCTTCAGATGCCAGTACAGTATGAATATTTGCTGTAAAAGCCTAGATCCCTAGTCCAAAAAATTAAAATATACTTTGATCCTTATCTGGTGAGGAAAGTACTGAATTATCTGGGACTTCCTTCCTTACTGGACTTGCTTTTATGTAGCAGAATCTTAGGAAATGTAAAGGAAAGAGAAGAAGTCCCATTCATATTCATTAATGAAATTTCTTCATACTGTATTTTTATTGCTTGTTTTTTTTACTAGTTCTAAGCCAGTTACTATTGCTCTGCCTAAAACAGTTTGTGTATGTTGATATTAGGAGAGTTAATAACAATTTCAGAACCCCTGTTAATATCAGTCATTTCAATGATTGCATTTGCATTCTAGTCCTGTTTCAGACTGCACCTGAAAATCTAATATTCAGGTTCTAAACAGTTACGTAGATGGGATCTCAGGTGACAAGGATCAAAACACTAGCAAGCTCGTTTACATTTACATTGCCTGGATACTGCAGGTGCCGGTTCAGTGGCAGCTCCTCATAAGACAGGACAGAAATTCTCCTTGTGCATTAAATGGCTTTTGATAAACACAGATGAAAAGAAAACTAGCCTGTACAGAACTACACTAGTCAATAAATTGTGCAGAGCAAATAGGATCTGTGCTTAAGAATTGTAGAGAGAGATGATGCCTGTTAGGCAGACATTTAAATGCTGTTCCAGCCCAGCCTTCAGCCTCCTCCATAAAGCCGGCGTGTCAGATTAGGAAGGTGGTCTTTCACTTTCTCCTCTTGTTCATACAATTTTTCTACAGCTAAGTTGAGGGTAGAAAAAAAGCAGTAAAAATTATATTTTTGCCATGAAAATATGGCATGTATTGAAATGCATGGGGCAAAAAGGCAAGCCTGAAAAAATGTGAGGGCAGCAGAATCTGAATGAGGAGGGAAGAACTGTTACCTTCTGGTTGCGTCCTCTACTGGGAGTACTACAACTTCAGATCATGGGCATTCTGTGCTTGGGCTTGCTGTGTGAGCAGCCTCTGTTATGGGGCCAATTTTCTGCATGAATTTGAAGCCTCATGTGCCGAATGTATTTTGCAAGTTAATTAGAATGCTTTTTGTTGTTGTTATTGTTGTTTCCAGAGTGTCAGCAGTGCTCTCAATAGTGTAAAGCATTCATTATTCCCTCCATGTCCTCTTTCCCAGACCATCTCCACTTAGCTATATGAAATCTGTAAATTGTCTGAAGTGACGGTAGTTGTCCAGCTGATTGAAAAATGACTATATGAGGCTGCAATATGGTCCGATTTCCCAGAACAGAAGGTCCATAGGTGTGTGGGCTTACTCTTCCGTACACTAACAACTTCCCTTACTTAGTATCAGTGACTCGATAAGATCAGCTCTTTGCTAAAGCTACCTTTTACCTTTAATCCTCTTCCCTTCTCAAAAGGCTCCTGCTGGTAGTGCTCTATCCCCACTCTCACTGTTCTTACTCCAGGGGCTGGCAGTGGAGACAGCAACAGAAGCACCGTGCAGAGCTGTAGCTGGCTCTGGCTAGAGGATTGTGCTCTTAGCCCATGGTGTGCTGTGGATCTGGAGGTGGGAACAGCTGAGCAAATTTGCTCATGCTGCCACAAAGGACAGGAGAAAATAGTTACCATTGAGGGAGATGCATCTAGTGCCAAATTTCAGCTGAGAGCAAGACTTTTTTTTGCATATGTTTGAATTATTGTAGAGGTTCTCAGATTATCCTTGCATGTATGCCAGAAAGATAGGGACAGCAAGAAATTTGTAGGTTTAGTTTCATCTTACTATGACACAGAATTAATAGTTTTAGTGCTGGAATATAGGCCATTTAAAGAGGTCATGTACAAATGTTAATTTTCCCAGATTAGTCCAGTGATTTGCTTGCTGTTGTGGTTTAGCCCCGGTAGGCAGCTAAGTGCCCCACAGCCGCTCGCTCACCCTCCCCAGGTGGGATGGGGAGAGAATCAGAAAGGTAAAAGTACGAGAACTCATGGGTTGAGATAAAGACAGTTTACTAGGTAAAGCAAAAGCAGCGCGCGCAAGTAAAGCAAAACAAGGAATTCTTTCGCTACTTCCCATGGGCAGGCAGGTGTTCAGCCACTGCCAGGAAAGCAGGGCTCATCACGCGTAATGGTTTCTTGGGAAGACAAACGCCATCACTCCCAACGTCCCCCCCTTCCTCCTTCTTTACCCCAGCTTTTATGGCTGAGCATGATGTCATATAGTGTGGAATATCTCTTTGGTCAGTCTGGGTCACCTGCCCTGGCTGTATCTCCTCCCAGCTCCTTGTGCACCCCCAGCCTCCTCGCTGACAGGGCAGCACAAGAAGCAAAAAAGTCCTTGGCTCTATGTAAATACTGCTCTGCAACAACCAAAAACATCGCCACTGTTTTCATCAAAAATCCAAAACACAGCATTGTGTGAGCCTCTATGAAGAAAATTAACTCTGTCCCAGCCAAAACCATGACACTTGCTTAGAACCTGTTCCAGCAGGAAGAAAAGGAACAACATGTAGGAAGAAAAAAAAACATTTTAACTTTGTCATGTAAATAAAACCTTCCTCATTCTCTTTACTGTCTGTATGAATGTGAAAGCAGAACACCATGTGTTAATATATGTGAACCAAGAAGGAACACACGTCTAGTGTAGATCATATTTCCTATGCTCAGTTGGTCTGTGTGTGTGTGTGTGTGTGTGTGTGTGTTAATATTCGGATATTTTGCTATCTGTTTGTATTCAGATCTAAAATAAGCCACGAACAATGCTATTATCTGTAGAGGTAGTATGAAGATGTCATACAGTTATTGGGCCTTGCCATGTTATTGGTGAAGGTGTATTAACAGTTGTCAGTTCTGCTGCTTTCTTATTTATCCAGATTGTTTGCATTAGGCGAAACAAAAATCTCAAGGATTTCCAAACAGAATTGCTGAAGTAAAGAAATTCTGTCCATACTGTTTGGATGATGTGATTCTTGGGTTTATTTATTTAGCTTTAAGCCTTACTTTCTGAAGATCTGAGGTTTATGGGACTACTTTGTCAGTCCTCTTATAACTGTTTTTTAATTCATTGTCCAATTTGGAGGCAAGTTGAAAAGTCAGTCTGTTTTGTTACTGTTTCTCAGTTTTTGTTACTGTTTTGTCAGTTTTGTTAAAATTGCCTAAATAGGAGTTCCTCTGAATGCTTCCTGTGAAAAACATAGAAAATAATTGTTACTTGTTTTGCGAGCTCTTGGCCAGCTAAAGCACACCCATCTCTTGGCTAGTCAGGGATTTTTTACCTTTTAAAAATGAAAAAAATAGAGATGGGAGTGGGGATGTGGTAGGAGGGAGGGAACTGGAAACATGATGGGGCAGCTGCGGATGTTGTATAGGGCTGAGCAGAAAATGAGGGATGTTATCAAAGAGATGCTGTAAAGATAACAAGAGTGGCCTTTGGGTTGCAATCAGTAAGGGATTGTAGGAAGGGATCAAGGAAACCATGGTGAGGCAGTGTAAGAGACATAGGAAATACAGGTTTGCGGCTCCTTCTCCTCTTAAAACTATGGTGCAGGTTTCAGATTCAGGTTTTATTTTGTGATTGGCTATTTCTTATTCTTAAGTAATTTTACAGAAGGTTTTGTTACTTTTTTTTTTTTAACACAGTACAGTTACTCCTCTATTGACTGAAGCAGGGCAGTTATTTTACAGGGTATAAGTGTTGGAGCTTAAAAGTGCCCCTATTTTAGCTAATAAACTTCTGTTCAGATTTAAGCGGATTATAAAATATTGAAGGGCGATGTTCCACCTATCACTTGGAGAATACTGGCAGCCAGCTGCAATGCCTGGACTTGACTCTTCCAAAACACAGGTCCAAGCTAGGACATGTGGCAAATATTAAAATGAGAATCAGGATCTACTTCCCAAAACAATACTACAAGTGAGGATTGTACTGAGCAATCAGTCCTTCACCAGAGAAACACCACACAGGCTGAGGAACTCTTTTTCTGTGGGGATGGTTGGGTCTGTACCTTTCCCCGTTCCCTGAATGGAGCAGTGGGATTCTTCTGCTGCTTTTGTCTTCTCTAGCTGGAGTTCTGTGTTACACTGAAGTTCAAAGTACAGCAGATGATGACAATGCTTGATAAGTCAGGCAAGGATTTTTTGGTTTAACAGATCTTGTGCTGGTATTAACAAAACAAAATGTGTCTCTACCGGAAAATCTCATTTAAAAAAATAAAAAAAAAAGTGGTTAATATATGAACTGGTAAATTTAAGACTGTTTAGTGAGGAAATACCAGCTTTTCATGGGACTATAATTCTTTCCGTATAACTGTAATCTGTTAGCTTCAAATCTGCACAAGCCCGGCAGGTGTTGTCCTGCCTGGAGTCACAAAGGTAACTCTGCATTTTACTGCCCTGTCATCCTGGTTACAGGCACTGTGGAAAGCTCCTGGAGGCGGCTTCGGACTTTGAGCTGTGTTCAGTCTGGCTTGGATGCAGTACCTGCACATTAAAGCAGCGCTGCACCTGAACCAGAAGGCTTGGCAGGAGCAGTCCTGTCTGTGGCGCAGTTGATCCAGAACTGCTTAACATACTCTGTACCCAGCTGTACACGTGTGTGTGCTGTTGGAGACTGAGACCAGACTGTAGGAGCTGTGAGACAGGATGTACCACAGCTGTCGTGTGTGCTGCCACATCTGGTATTTGGGACGTGCTGGAAAAGAGTCAGCAGCATTCATTTGAATATTAATAAACTTAACCTGGGACACGCAGAGGATACTTGACTTTTAACAAGAACTCTGATGTAGACAATTTCTAAATGTATAGTGCATCTTCCATGGCTACATATGTAAACTAGTATTTTTAGAAATAATCAGTGCTCCTGTTATGTTACTCTCTTGTCTCCATCCTCCTTTTAATGTGCAGCATTTGTCTTCCTCTAGCAATACAACAGCTCCCTGAGAAAGAGAGAATTAAGAGGTTGTTTGTTCAGGGTAATTTTTTAATTTGCATACTCTCAGAACTCATTGCAAATGTCCACAAGCTTTGAATAGTCAGTCCTGAATATTCAAATAAAATACAGCTGTCAAAAGAAAATGTGAAACCCCCTAACTTCTGTTCTAGAAACATGAGAGGCTAGTAATGATCTGAGTACTCAAGTAAGCTTTGCAAACTGAAGCACTGATCTCTAATTTCAGGTAGTTCTTGTATTCTGTAGTAAATTATCATTATTTTGCATACAGTGATCTTTTTGTTTCGTAATGCATTCAGATATGCATTTGCTCATGGAACCTGCATTTTCATGCAGTTTAAATAGATCTTGGTGGTTGTATTTGTAGATGATTCTAGCTGGTCTGAGACTTCTGTACATATTTCCTGATTTTGAATTGTGTTTGGAGTTCTGCAGCTATATATCATCAGCAGACCTTGATGAACCTGTTCATAAAGCAGTGTTTGTTTACGCTCTGCTATGGTTGTTTCTTTGTGAAAACTGTAGCCAGGAAACTACAGGGATGTGCTGGCACAGTGCCTGCATGTCGACAAGTGAAAGCTCTTTTCTCCCCAGGGCGGGCGCTGACCGGGAGGCTTGAAGCCAGCGCTGGCATCGCTGAACGTCGGGGGGGCAGGAGGGCAGTAACAGGAGAAGCTGCCAGGAGGGGAGGGGTCTCTCCCTGCCGTCATCCGCTGGCTCCTGGCTGCAGGATGCAGAGGAGGGGAGAGGAGAGAGTTGTCTGGTTCCTCCCACTGGCCAGGGCATGTTGTCTGCAGGTTTTTGTTTGTTTGGTGCTGTTTTTTTTGTTTTTTGTTTTGTTTTGTTTTTAAACTCTAACAGAGAAAATGGGCTAAGTTTTTCTGCCCTGATTGGTCCAGTTTGTTGGCAGTGGCATGGTTTGATGAAACCAAAGGGAGTCCGGACTGGTAGGGGACCTGCATGTCTTGAAGTCCGTGTGCGATTCATCCCGAAGTTGGCTCTTTCTCCTTGAAAAGTGTCACTGGATGCAAATGAATGCTATGGACTTCTCGTCTGTTTCCCTCAGTGCTTCACTGCAGCTTTACTCACCATTGCAAGGAGATTTAATGGGAGGGGGAACTTGACTCATTAGTATGTTAACGAAGGATTGGAAGGTCCTTTGCAAGGTGAAGCTCCAAGAGTATCTTGCTGTTTTCACGGGTCTCTGCGTCTGGGGCTCTGTGTACAGATGTGAGGCACAATCTGCCCAAAAAAGGATAAGGCAGACGTGGAGATGAGAAGCAAAACAGTTAGTGCAAAAAAAGCACCAAACCTGTTGAAAGAATGAAAAGCATAGAAGTGGTCGTATTTGAGGAGATATAAGTAAGAGCAAATAAGGTGGACATGCAAAAAGAACAGATGGCCTGTTCTTACTCACGTTGACCCAAGATTTCAAGAGGAACTAAGGTCCCAGTCAGTGTAATTGAGATGTAAGATAGAGAGTAAATAAAATTATGTACAACTGGTCAGTGGTACTTGCTGCTGAATCAGAGCATAATCCAAGAAACAATTGGGCACCAGCATTTAATATCAGAGTTGTGTTTTTGGAGGGAGTTTAAATCCTTCTGTTTCAGGGTAGATCTGGGCAAAAACATTTATTGCATTGATTACCACATATCTGACTCCCCAGCAGTTTTTTCTTCCAGCTGTGGGAGGAGGAGGAGTTCTGGTGCCGTCTTCCCTTAGAAATAAGAAACTGAAGTAGAATTTTGTGAGGTTTGACCTAATACAGTACTGCTGTTGTTCCTGGAAGGTATGATGCAGAGACTGAAAAAGTGCAGGAGATTTTTCCAGCTCTTTGTATTACGTTGAGGATGCAAAGAGCCACAGGTTAGAAAACACCTGCTGTTCGTTTGTCCTGTCTGTAGCAAAGCATTATCCTTTTGTTGTTTTAATCTTCTTAAAAGGAATCGATAGGCTTTTCTTACCTGGGATCACTGGTAAATTAATATGATTTTTATTGTAGAATGACTCTTTTGATTATGGTATGTGAAAATCAGAAATGTGAAGTTTACTGAAGCGTGGGAAGATTTTGTCTGCGTTGGGACTGGAAAGCCGCTCTTTGTCTCATTTCTTCAGCTGCAGCTGCTGGCTCCCTGCCTTTCCTTTCCCTTTCCTCTTCCAGAGGGTGATTCTCTCCATTTCCTGTTTGCAGATTTTTTCCCTTGATATGGTGTCTTCATTCCAATGCTAAAATAACTTGTGAATGCCTCTTTTGGAGAGGAAATAGATGATGAGAATGCTTTTTACTTATTTTGTTAAAGGGCTCTGGGGAGCACAATGTGTGGAGAGGGTTCTGCATAAACTGGAAACAAGGAGGAAGGAAGGAAGGTGGTTTTTTTTCAGGAGAAAAATTAGCAAAAATCTTCCTTCAATTAAGATTAATAGTTTTTTCTGATGGGCTCTGAATGCTGTGTTTGTATTCAAATTAAGTGGTTTCCAGGAGTAGATGTGGGGAGGGGATAAGAACTCTTTACAGCAAGGACATTGAGCATGTGGGCTGCTGAACTATGTGCTGTTTGTCAGTCTCCTCACTGTCTTGTTTTCTTCTGTCACCCGGAGCCTGTGGTCCCCATGTGTGCAGAGCTTGGGGATGACGGTTCTGTTTCCTCAGCGCTGTGAGATGGACGCAGCGCTCCATGAGCACGCGCCGGAGCTGGACGGGCCGCTCCCTGCGTCCCTGCTGCAGCCGCGGGCGCATCCCGGCAGGGCAGGTGCGCTTCTGGCGGCGGATCTCTCAGGGCAGCAATGGTCGGCTCAGTACAGCAGGCGCGGGGCTGCTCCGGGGTGCTCTGATGCCCTGCGGCCAGCCTTTTTTTTTTCCTTTTGTGAAGTTGCACCTGTGGTGGTGGTGGTTTTTGTGTGTGTGGTTGTTTTTTTTTTCTTTTTTTTTTTTCCTGCTAGGAACTGATGTTCATCTGTGTTTCTGTACAACCTGGAAGTACGGCAGAACCTTCACATGTGTTTTGTTTAGATTGCTTTTTCTCCATTTTTCTCACAGGGGGTCATTTTTCTTCTTGGGAAACGGGAAAGCTATTTGTCGCTGTACCTGTAGCTGAGGAGTTTGTTACTTCTTGTCCTACAGCCTCTGTGTGTGTAGGATGGGATGTAGAGAGAATTGCACTACATGGTGCCCTTTGAACCTTGGAAACAGAAACCATAGTAATTCCTCTCTTCTGTAGGCTGTGGGAAACTCGTCTGCATTGACCATAGCATCCATCCCCCTTCTGCCTTTTCATTAAAACTCTTTACACAACTGAATTTTGGGTTTCTGGGCTGAATTGACATTCTGCAGTGTGTTCCTGTTATGCCTTCTATACAGGTAGTATGCATTTTGAGAAAAGAGGTGACAGGCTTCTACCTTTGTGTAAAGCATGAGATGTTAGATACGCCTACGCACAATGTGAAGTTCCCTTGCTGGCTGCTGTGTATTTGTGCCCTCATCCTTGATAACTGCATTAGGCAGGCATATTTGTCCTGGGCCTGTGAAACCAGCCTTGTTGGCCTGAAAGGCCCCCATCAGAGATGTGCTGCATCAAACTGCCTCTGTCATGAAGCAGTAAAGAAAGTAATTAAATGATAATTTGGGGGGGGGGGGGGGGTGCGGGGACAGGACTTAAAAGTAAACACCATGATTTAGGTGACAGCATGCTCACTGCTTGGACAACTCATGCTTTATGGCTGCTGCATATTTCTTAGTTCTTTGTATTTTCTTTGATTTAAAGCATCATGCTAGTAATCTAATTAACATTGAATTGGGTTTCCAGTACAGTAGCTTGTTTGGTTCAATAAGTACACATTTCTACAAAAGGTTAATGAAAAGAATTTTGCTTTCATCGAATTCATTAAAACTGGGTCTACAATCAACGCTCCCTAATGGAAAAGGGATTAAATATTCATGTCTATAAATTTCTCATGTCATTTCTGATTTTCCTTAATCACTGCCTCTGCCAATGTACTGGGTTCTGAAAGTGTCTGCAAGCTCTAATGAAATATCAGTTTGGATATTAATTGGAGATTTATCCTGTTTAAGTAAAAAGACCTCCACATATGTACACTTAATATATCTTGAGCACAGATTTCTATTGCAGACAGGGACAAATAGTGATGAGGTCTTACCCATGAATGCAATACTAGGAGCCAATCTTAAGGAGCAGTATTATGTTCTTAAAGCACGTTTTACTACAGTATAACTTTTTATCTTCTGTTGTGCATCTTTCTTTGTGCTATTGAAATAGCTTTGAGTGAACCAAGAGCACAGCAAAGTTTGGATCATAGCGTTATGAGCTGGACATGAAGATAAAACTTGAATAATGGGCATCAAAGATGCTTGTTAAAGATTCAAGACTTTTTTATAACATAGTGTCCAGAGGTATGTGCTACACCTGAGCATTTGAGTAAATATGGAGTTGTGATTTCTGTGGTCTCTTTCTCAGTAGGTCTCAAGGAAGTTCTGGATATCCCTTGAGCAGAGGCTTTGCCATTGCTTTATGTGTGAGCAGGATATATTTCTGCGGTTCTTGCTTTGTGTGTGGGTTCTTGATATCCTAGCTGAGGAAAATGCAAAAGCTCTGTTTGGTAACACTTTGCAGCTGCACATTGATGTTGCTGATGTAGGAATGGAAGTGCATAGTGACAAGAGATTGAAGTTACTTTGAAGGTGTTGCACAGTCCCATGAATGATTTCTGTGGAAAGGAAGGAAGAAAGAAAAATTTTCTTCTAAACGTGTTCGAAATGATGAGTGTCTTGGCTTAGTCTAAGAAGTGCATATATGTGCTGGTACTCCCACTGTGTTAAATTTGACTACTTATTAGGCCATAGTCTGATTCTCACCTTTGATCGCAAAGCACAGAACACTCTCCCTTCCCTTAGGAAGGCAAACTTCAGAATTCTGAATTGGGCATCCTGGTTCAAAAATGATTCTGTAGTTGAAACAGAATGGTGTTTACATGCTACTGTAAATTGGAGACCTGACTTTCCAGTGGTAATACGGGTGTGAGATGGGTTGATGAATCAACAGACAATGTTTGCTGCACCCAGCAAGTGGGGCAATGCTGGGCCGTGTTTACATTGAGGGATGCATGTGGACAAGGGAGATTTTGCTCCCATCTTGAGTTTTGTGTAGTGTTTCATTGCATCTTGAGCTTTTGATACATTTTGTTCTCTACTAGTACAGTGTTTATATTGGACTCCCTGGTGAGAACTTTTGAGAAAGGAAGCGTATTCTTTGTGTGCTCTGTGAGCCAAGGGAGTAGAAATGGAGGTCTCAAGAGAAAGAGCATTTGGTTATAAGAGGATTGGTATAAGTAATTTGCTGAGTCCAAGGGAAAGCTTTGTCTAAATAGTAATTACCATCCCTGGTCTCCGGAGCACGTCAGAGGCCTTGCAAAGGTCAAGGAAGTCATCATACAGTGGTGATAAGCGACTGGCTGGGCAGTCACAAAGCAAGCTGTAACGTTGGGTTTTTCTGATTATAGCTAGCATGACCAAAGAAACCTGAATGTGATCATATTGTGTCCACCAGTGTGAGGTGACTGGCAGATGTGGTATTTGTGACTTCAACCAATTAAGTAATTGGCATTTCTTCCTTTTGTTTTTTCAGGCATACTTCCGACAGGGCGTGGCCCTTCAGTATCTCGGACGTCATGCAGATGCACTGGCAGCGTTTGCATCGGGGCTGGCTCAGGATCCCAAGAGTCTCCAGCTTCTTGTTGGCATGGTCGAGGCTGCCATGAAATCTCCCATGCGAGGTAAGCACCAGGAGATTTTCTCAGGTGATCTGCTGCTGAGATACTTGGAGGCAGTAGTTTCAGTCCGTTGGCGAGTCTGAGGGGGAGAGAATCTGGAGGCCTGAAGGGATAGATTTCAGGATTTGACTTTTCTGCTGAGTCAGCAGGTGTCGAGAAGAGAGCCCAAAGTAGGAGGAGGAATAAAAGAAAAAAATAGTCTTCTGATTCAGTGGGACAGCAAGATGGTGACACCACATTCAAGAGGCACTGGAGGTGAATCAAACTGGTATTGTGTAACATTTCCAGTTAAATCCTTGCTGGTTTGTCTTTCATCCAGTATTGGTGCAGATGGAGAGAAATGCACTACTGTGGCCCTGGGTTTATTATTACTTGGAGCAATTTTCCACAGTGCTCTAGTGCTTGGCCATTGGGCACAGGGAGTCTTAAATGCTCAGGGCCAGAGTTTGCCCAGCAGAGCGCTCCAGCAGCTTTTCCACAGTATTAACATCTCTCAAAACACAATGTTCCAGAAGGCAAAAACCTGCTCTGCTAATTCACTTATATTTGGGAAGAATGTTAACATTAACATGGACCTTGAAGTAGTAGTGTTTATACACTGTTTTGCCTCTTTCATAATTTCCCCATTTCCAGGGGCAAAGATTTTCCTGTCTGGAGGAAGGTGGTAGTATCCTCTTTGCTCTGTTGCGCTGTTTCTCTTGCAAGCTCTTTGTTGTTGTTGTCCTAATGGTATTTCCTGGGTGGAACATGATAATTCTCATCTTCAGCAGATGCTGCTGGGGGACCCAGGACTTAGGGGTCAAAAAGCACTGAAATGAAAAAATATTTCTGTTAGTGTTTCCTTTTTTTTTTTTTTTTACAGTGTTTTTCTTCATCCTTCAGAATGAATTAATCTAGAAGTTTCTGTCCTATATAGCAGTTTACGTGTGAAGCTAATTTCATTGGTACCCAAGGGTACTGTGGCTGCTGCTTAGAATGCAGGTGATACAGTATTTCTATGTAAGCATCCCCATATTTGTCTGAATGATCTCATTGTCCTGTAATACTGCAGCTGTATATTTATATTGCTGCTCCCTACTGTGCTTCTCAGTGTTATTGCTTTCCAGTTGTTATCCTTCCACTGAGTGGTTTGGCAGATTTTAGATTAGCTTTGCTTATAAAGTACTAGTTTTAATTTGTGTGTGTGTATGCAGTCCTACTGCAATGAATATTCAGGATCTTAGTCCCACTGAGCTAGGCACTCTGCAAACACTTGTGAAGTTGTTACATGTCATGCTGACCCCCTTTACAAGAGCTTGCTGCCTAGGAAAGACATAGAAGATTTGTTCGGGTATTATGGTGTAAAACCAGTCCCTTGTAATTTGATTCCACCAGGATAACTCATTATTGGAAGCTGTGGATAGACTGATGTGAGTGGTAGCTTCCAGGATACTTGCATTCAGAGAAAGAAGAGGAGTAACTGGAAAGGCAAAAGGGTTATAAGCATTAGTGATGTGCAAAAGATTATTAAATGCAGACACTGAGGGATTCAGGGAGCATAGGTCCACAGTATGTAGAGATGAAGCTGAAACTCCCTTCCACAGTAAATGAATCACTGCTGCTGCATCTCTCACCTGGCTGTGGCTATGTCTCTTCCCTTGCTGTTTGCTGTTGTTCGAGAAGTAATGACTTCCATGTCTGCCTTTCCATTACCACACTAGTTCTCCCTTTCCTATTGACTTTAGGGTTGCCAGGAGCCCTTCCCTTGTGCTTTCCTCTCTCTCCCTATGTTTGCCTGCATTACCTGTCTAGGATTTTAAGCTCCATAAGACAGGAACTGAATTTGCACCTGCTGTTGCAGTGCCATGCCTGTTAACTGTGCTCTATCAGCAGTAATCAGTTTTGTGTCCTGGTGGCAAGTTACAGCAACTATTTCTGTCCTCTTATGTCTGCATTTAATCCCAGGATCTAACTGGATATTGTTAACTGGCATACTCGCACTGTTTGCATCTTCAGGGAAGTGTTAAAAGTCCTCTTTTGTAGTTCTTTTATACACGTAGTGATTGTAGAGAGGCAGAGATGATGAAGACAGGGAGCACGTGGCTTTCTGAGCTTGCTGTGGTAATGTTGATTCAGGTGAGAGCATCTAATCCAGAAATCCCGCTTGGTCATAAGTTTTGAAAACTAACTCAGCGTGGTCAGGTGGAGTGCAGCAAACGCTGGAGTCCTGTTAAATTGATGTCCTTACTGAAACATGCAGCCAAGATGTTTTATCATTTGGATGATAAAAGCAATTAGACCCATTGTTACTGTCTATCAGGTCCAGTGCTGTTGTTCTGCAGGTGTACCTTCAGCTCCTGGCTGCTAGTGAGAGCAGGTAAGGTTCTGGGTTGAGCAGCTTCTTTCTGCAGTTTTTGTCACCTCTCTTGGCACCTATTGTGTGCTGCAGTATGTGAACAGGCACAGACTTTTCAAACGTTCAGCTGAAGTTTGTGCTGAAGGAGCAGAAACTACCGCAAATCCACTGCTGGTGGCCCATTTCCAATCTCCTGTGAAACTTTACAGGTGTTTTCTGTATTCTTTCTGCCATTAGACCAGTCTTCAGACCTCAATGTGAGACTGCTCTGCATTCTTGTGCTGTCTTCTTGAAGTCGTTTCTGCAAGGAAAGCATCAACTTGCTTGTTGACCTCACCTGTCTTGATGTGCTTGTACTGGGTATTAGATGAGGTGTTTAAGCTGTGAATTCCTGTGATTAATCTTTGTTTGATTTGGGCAGTCTGGCCCTTAACTCGTGTCATTTGGTTACCAAAAATGAAGATGAGGTGTTAGGCAGATTTCTAGATGCAAATAACTTAGTTTATTGAGTAACTCGGCTTTCCTTCTTGTATTTTAGCGTCCCTGGAGCCTACCTATCAACAATTGCAGAAGATGAAGCTGGACAAGAGCCCCTTTGTTGTGGTGTCTGTGATTGGCCAGGAACTTCTGACTGCAGGCCATCATGGGGCCTCTGTGGTTGTGCTAGAAGCTGCCCTGAAGATTGGCACTTGCAGCCTAAAGCTGCGGGGATCGGTGTTCTCTGCACTGAGCAGTGCTTACTGGTCCCTTGGGAATACAGAGAAAAGCACCGGATATATGCAGCAGGACTTGGACGTAGCCAAGACTTTAGGTAGAGTTCTCGTTTCACTCATTTGAATGCTGGATTGGTGCAGATAGAACAAATTAATAGTTGTGTTAATGGTCAGCATCTCTCTATAATGCTCAGGTTTCTGTGGGATTTCACAAACTACTAAATCAAATGTAAAATTTCAGAAATCTGCCAACTATGGGCTTTTGCAGCCCTGTTTACCTATATGTGTGAAGGGGCGGATGACTGATAAATATGCTAAGGTTTTACAGGATCCTCTAATTCTCTGGTGTCTTGTATATGAGGACTGGTCTTACCTTCTGTGGAGATGTGCTCAAAACCTTAAGTGAATCTTAAATGAAGCAATCTGTTTTGTTTGTTTTTTTTTTTCTCAAGAATTAGATAGAAAAAGATAGTCAGTCTGAGCTCCTGAGGCAGTTGCCAGGGAACAAGAAAAGACAGCAGTAGATGTATTTTGTGTCTGAGCTGAGCTGAAGAATTGCTTTCTGGGGAAAGCTGGCATGCTCTTTACTTGTTTTAAGCCTGGACCATTCACTTGTTTTCAGAAAGAGATTGCTATTGTCAAACAAATAATAAACATGGAAGAATGAGGGGTTACCAGGTGTCAGATCAAAGAGGAAATTAACACAATTCTAAAAATAGGTTGAAGGTTACTGTAGAAGTTTCTGAAGGCAAGGGAAGAGGATGGGAGGTTTGGCTGTGTATTAAATATGAGGATGAGTTTGTTCTGATCTGGAGCATCACTTGTACAGTGTGTTCTAGTTTTTCTGCTGGACGCTTCCAGTGACCCCTTTGTTAGCTAACCTTTGTTTTGTTTGCATGTGACTCAGGTGACCAGACGGGAGAATGCCGAGCTCATGGAAATCTGGGCTCCGCATTCTTCTCCAAAGGAAATTATCGGGAGGCCCTTACTAACCACAGACATCAGCTGGTGCTCGCCATGAAACTCAAGGACAGAGAGGTAGGAAGCTTATTAAATAGACTGAACTGGGAATCAGTGCTGCATGGTTTTCTAAAAAGATACGATCACATCAAGAAACCTTGTCTGTCTGCCCTGTTATTTTGAGAATTCAGAAGCTCTGTGATTTGTCTTTCCAGCCTCACACTTGTCTTTTTTTTTAATGGAAATTGTATGTTCCAGTAGATACAGTATGTATATGCAAGTGGCAGGATGCTTGGTTTGTACTTTTGCTTCCCCTTGCCTCTAGTCTCCACGTGACTTTGAGCAAGTTGTTCTGCCACTGTCTCCCTGCCTGTCCATTTTGCACACTGTACATAGGCTCCAGGTAGAGGCTGTTGCTGAGTAGGTGTCGATACAACATCTCTGCAGTTGAGCCCTGGCTGTCATCAGCTCTCGTTTTCCCTCTGGTGTATGTACTACCGATTCGAACTCTACTAGGGTACATCCTGTGTTGCGCCTTCTCCAGACAAGTAATGAGCTAGGTCCCTGCCCCAAACATTCACAATCTCCATAAAATATGCTTTGTTTAAAAAGTACTGAAAAGAAAAATAATCCATACAAACCTTAAAATACAGTGTTGTGTAAAGCGTAGGGGTTGTTTGGGCTGGATCTGATTTGTCTTAACCATTTACCATTCAGCTCCCCAAGTGTTATGCTGGGCTTCCTGCCAGTCCAGGGAAGCATGATTCGTGGACTGAAGAGTCTGTCCCAAGAGATTTCCACTGAAAGTTCACTATAAGGACAGAATCATAATTTTAGTGCAGATTACAGAAACAAAAGGTTTCCTTTCCTCATCCAGTGGATTCCCTTCTACTGTGAATGGGAAAGCAAAGGGCTTGTAGGTTGCATGGCAGATGAAGGGAGTGGCTAGAGGCAGCAGGGCTGGTGTGAGTTCATGCAAATGTGAGTAGTTTTGGGGAGATGCAAAAACTGGGGAAACAGGTTTCCCACTGGTGACTCGTTGAAAAGATCAATTTAAAATAGTCAAGTGCTTTGCTGAAGTGTTGTTTTGTGATTTAAATATCAAGTAACCCTTGTTGTGATGTATCTTTCAGCAGGTTGTGGAAGGACTGTGATTAGGGGAGGGACCTGCAAAATGTTTTCATGATTATTTTACCAGCTGGAAAATCTCATGAATCACTCCTGATTTCCCTGTTTCTGTTCATGCAAGAAGCTGTTACTCATCATTGTTTTTATAGTCTTCTTGATTAGGAGTCCCTGTTCTTGCTAAGAGTCTAATCTGCGTAGCTGCTCCTACTCCGTGGTGTTTCTCTAAGCAGCAGATGCCCTCCTCCAGTTGTGGGGAGGGGGATTGAAGAGGGAAATAGCAGGAAGCTCATTGTACTGGTACTTGGTGAGAACACAGCAGCCTGCGCACACCAGAGCCCGTGAACTGGCCCAGGGAAGCAAGTGCTGATCTATTCCACTGACTTCAGGCTGCTGATCTAAACAGATCCCAATGGTCAATCTGGGAGGAATCCAGAGGTTGAAGTCTAATCGTGATAGTTCTTAGTTTATGACACATCTGGGTACATAATTAACAGTTATTGACAACAAATGACTGCTTGGTTTAGAAAGAAAACTGAGCTGCTTGGATTTCCTGTAGGATGTAACCACAGGAAATTAATTTGGCGCTTTTTTGTGATGTCATCTTGACCACAGAGCTTCCTCTGAACAAAAAGCTGTTTTTCTTGGCCTCCTTTGCAGACATTTTTATAATGCAAATATTATAAAGTTGCAGTAGTGCTGATGTGAATTCCACCAGAAGGGAATTTGGTGTATGACTGTAATGAGGTAATTGTTTTACCTCCAGCTGTCCAGCTTAGAAGGTTTTAAAAAAAAAAAAAAAACTCCTTTGTATGTGAGGCTGCTGTCCTCAGAGTGAGCATTGGTTTCTGAGGCTGCTGAAGCAAATATTTGTACCAGGGGCTTCTGCTGGGTTGAGTAGCCCGTAAACTCAGGGGGAATTTGCAGAGGAGCTGGCTGTAACATTTAGGTGTCTCCTCTTCCACATAAGCCTTTAGGAGGGCAACTTTGTCAGTTGAGTAGGGAATCATCTAAGCTGCTCAGGTGCACTGAAGATTTAATTTTTTTTTTTCTCCCTGGCATAGGGAGTCTGTGCATCTCCTTTAACAAGCACTGTATTGTACCGATCACAATCCATATGTCCAGATAGGTCATCCTCTCTTTGCAGTCACATTGCGGAGGAAAAGCTCAGGCTGGTTTCTGGTACTTGTGCACATAGAAAGAATAGAGCAGAAATAGCTGGGATTTGGCATACCTCTAGTGTCTTTAAGAGAGACCTTGGGGTATTGAACATATACATGTATTTTTCTTCTATGCAGATGAGTGAGAAGACTAGTTCTTAATAATACACTGTAATAGGCACTGTGAAGTAGGCATCTCCAGAGTGTCATTTCAATGCTTTCAATCACTGTTAAGTGATGGATTTTTGGACCAGCTGCAGTGGCTGGTCAAGAAACTCAGATAAGCCAATTTTGAGATCTTTTTTTTTTTGAGACAGAATAGCAGACATAAGAGTGTAGTTGATTCAGGAAGCTAGAACTCATAAGGGACCTTGTCTTTCTTTCCATGTGTTCTTTGGGTTCCTGTGGAGCTTAGCAGATGATCATTGTGGTCAGTGGGATACCATCCTAAAAAGGATGACAGCAGGAGATGCAAGTAGAAGAAAGGATGGTAAGCAGGACCATGTAGAAGGACAGTTGCCTCTCTTCTGATGGAGGTGAGTGCAGGAGTTGAACTCCTGAGATTATTTAGGTGCAGTTAAAGAGGAAATTGCAGCACAGCTTGGTAGTCTGTCATTTGTCTGTGAAGAAGAAGCGGAGCAGATTTCAGCGTGGGCTGTCTTGGCCTGCTACAGACTCTGGGATTGTACTCAAGTTGAGAATCCCGATGAGGTCTGTGCTGCTGCTCTTACAATGATGTTTCCTATACTGGCTGAAGTAAAGCTGCCGTGCATATCTATTCACGCTTCAGTCATGCCACTTGGCAGCGTGGGTATTGCCAGACCGTTCCTTTGCAGTCCCTAGGTAAAGAGCATAAAGTTTGACCATACCTTCCTAAGGAGTGGGATGCTGTGCAGCTCGTTTGAACATGGAGCAACCACAAGGGCTGGTGACCAGCAGGACATAGCGCTGCATGTGTGCATGGTAGGGAGCTCGTCTTTGGGCAGATCCATTAACTATAGTTCCGACTAAGACCTATCTAACTTATGTGCAGAGATGGAGTCACAACACTGGTTGGCTGGTGGGGCCCCTAGGTACAGGCTTGTCTTTTCCTTACTTTTTCAGAGCCAGCTGCAGGCTGTTATAGTTTAACTGCTTCTCTCCTGAAATAATGGCGTATGGTCCAGTGCAGGGATTGGTACTCCTAAACAAGGACAAAAGGGTTTGCAGTCTAAGCCAACCAGGTATGGTGGAATGAAATGTTGACTTTGTTTCCTTGCTGTTAGAATATGTGTAGGTAAAGAGTTAAAGCTGTATCCTACACCAGCAATAGCCTCGCATTCTTGTGACATTTCATATTTTATGTTACAAAAATGTCAGTGCACGTTGTTGGTCAGCGTGCCAAGGACAATACTTACTGGCAAATTGGGCTGCTGCCCAACTGGAAAAAAAAATCCAGTTTTTATGTAGTGCCCATGAAAGGGCAGGAATGTTTACAATGAGAGATTCCCTAAACCAGCAGCCAAGGTAGTCTTTGTGTGTAGGAGGAAGAGTGACAGGTTATATTAAGAAGGAAGACCGGGGTTGCATTATTTTAGCTCATCATCTTTTTCATGTCACAGAAGCTGGCTCTGATGAGCATTAGAATCTTGTAGGCTGTGAGTTTTTCCTGAGAGAGGGCTAAAGCCTACAGTTATACTTGTACAGGATTTCTAATAGAAGAGTTACTTTTCTGCACCAAAGGAGTTACAGTAGGGAAGGACTTGAAGCTGAACATATTTAGGCTAGAAATAAGATAAAAATTTTAATGGTGGAGGTGATCTGATGTTGGCAGTCTTTCTGGGACATTAAATAAGAACTAGTTATCTGTCAGCGTGCAGTTGCACAAAACAAAGCTGCGGACATGATTGAGGAACCATTGCGAAATGTTTAGTCTAAGCTAGTAGACTAAATTCAGTAAGGCTGTTACTTGCTTCTGCACGGTTGAATTGGAGCTAACTGTGGGTGATCTCTCAGGATGGGTTAGAGTGGCTCTTTCTAATGACTGTTTTTCACCTGTGTTCGTTCCAAATCATTTAATTTGGAAAACTACTACTTGAGAGAGTATTTTGAAGCTGTGAGGGCTGATAAGCAGGAATTAAAAGGAACAGGAAGGCTGTGGAGCAAGGTGCTTGTTACTGAGCAGTGGAACCCCTTCTCAGGCTCAGTGTTCATGCCCTCATGCCGCACTTGAATTCTGCCTTGCAAAGGCCACCAACACCGCAGAGTCTCCACAGCGTAACAGCTCCCCTCTCTCTTGGGCAGTCAGACGCCTTCTATTACAGCCCTGCATTTAAAAATAGCAGGGCAACGAGGCAAAATCATAAACTAACCGTAATAAAATTAGTGCTTGTGTGAAAGTGCATTGCCAGCACTGAGCTTTTGGGAAGCACGGTGTTGCCAGCAAGCCACTGGGTGCTGGCAGCTTCTGTGTGTGTGCTGGCCGGCGTGTTCGGAGCTGAACGGAGCCTTACATTAAAGACGCAGCATCCCTCTTCACTGGGTGTGGATGAATGGAAGGAGCTGGGTTAGGAAGAGGATTGTTCATGATCCTGAACTCTCCCTGGGGGTTGGGATGATGGTGCAGTTAGATGACGTAGGCCCCTTTTCTGCTGCCCCTTTTCTCAGCGAGCATGACTGCAGGGAGCGCAAGGGGCCCAGAGGGAGAGCAGAGGACAGATGGACCGACTCTGCCTGTGCCAGCTTGCCCCTTCATTGACTCAGGATGCCCAACAGCTTGCAGTGCTCAATCTCAGCTGGGTTTTGCAGGGTTCCCCCCACCTCCACTCTAGAGGCAGGTATTTCTGGAATGAGTAGGTGCAGAACTGGCTGGGATTCAGTGTCCTCCTCTTACTAGCCATTTGTTTCTATGGCCGCTGGCTGCTGCTCTTGGTGTCGTCATTAACATGTGGCTCTGAGAATCATCTGCAGCAGGTGTGTATGTTCGGTAACTAGACTCAGTAGCAACACTGTTCAGTAACTTATTACTAAATAAGTAAATTTTACTGTCATGAGATGCTTTTTCAGAACTGTTGCTGTGCAGTGGAAAAGGAGGTGCTGTGCTGGGAGCCAAAGATGCCTTTGCTCATTCTGAGCCTGCTGAAGACTAAATGCCTATCAACTTGTATTTATACCTGTCCTTGACTGTATGATTGTTCTGTGCGGGTTTCATTTGAAATAAAGCCCATCAAGAGCAAAAGGAGCATCTAGCTAAATGTCCTGCTGCATCTGTCTTTCAGACATGTCTAATGTATGCAGTAGATTTCTGCATTTTAAACTGAGAAGATCTGTCCAGTTTTGAGTGCAGGACTTTGACTTGCGCAGGTGAAATGCAAGCTCTCAGAGTTGGAAGAGGCAACATTTTGCCAAGGTTTTCTTGCAGCTAAACAAATCAAATAACCCTCATCTGCCATGAGGCTTGCTCCTTCCTTTGCACTGTTAGATGATCACATTGGACATAAGTCATTTCAGAAGGATGACGAGTGCATCGAGTGACACAAAAGACGCCTAGGTTGGAATTTGCCATCCCACTAATCTTATTAACTTGTAAAGTTCTAGAGAAAAGTTTCCTTTCTGATCAGGGGCTCCAGTCATGCAGTTCATGCACATTATGGCAGAAAATCTTGAGCTGTGAAGTGTTGTCTGTGTGGTTTTTGTACCAGTCACCAAAATCCCAAGTAAGTGAGAAGGAATTGTGAAGTACTCTAATGATTTGCTCATTTCGGGGTACTTTGACCTTTGTACAGCCATTAAACAGCTTGTCCTGTTTGCAACTATTTGGGCTCTGTTTCCCACTTCTACAAGGCAGCTTGTCATGAAAACTGTATTATGATCAAAGGCAGGTTATTTGTTTGATTGTTAGCTTTTTTCTGCCCGTGTGAAGTTTCCCTTGCTTTGACTTGCAAGTTATTCTGACTTAAAATCCATATAACAGGAGAGGTCCCAGGAAACTGTTGTGAAAATTGAGTTGTTTTCTGAGACGTTGATGTTCAATGATCTGTTGGAGCATTGGACAGTCAGCAACGGCATGAAATTCAGCAAAGGTTAATGCTGGGTGCTGCACCTGGGACGGAGTAATGCCAGGCACAGGGACAGATTGGGAGACGAGTGGCTGGAGAGCAGCCTTGCAGAAAGAGATCTGGAGGTGCTGGTCAGCAGCAGGCTCAACGTGAGCCAGTAGTGTGCCGTGGCAGCCAAGAAGGCAAACTGCATTTTGGGGTGCATTAAACACAGCACAGCCAGCTGGTCAAAACAGATGATTCTCCCACTATATTTAGCGTTGGTGCAGCCTCGCCTTGAATATTGCGTGCAGTTCTGGTCTTCACAATCTAAAAAGGATGTTAAGGTCCTTGAAAGCATCCAGAGGAGGGCAGCAGAGCTGGTAGAAGCTGGAGGGCATGTCCAGACATGGAGCTCTGGACGCATTGCAGAACAAAGCACATATGACATTTCATTTATCAAATTGCATAATTACTAGTAATCATGTAGACATATCACCAGATGTAACAGAATGGAAGGTAAAAATAAGAAGTCTTCTTTTATAACTATTGCTGCACCTAACAAACTGAAGTAGAGTATTAGAGTGAAGTTATGCCTCACATCCATTTTGAGTTCTGTGAAGGAATCAAGGAGCATATGGACAGTTCTGGTATGCTTGGTATCAGATTTCCAAAAGGCAGTGGACTTGACTTAGCTCACTAGGATTAGTTTGGCTGAGAGAGTATAATATCATGAATCTGTATGTTTTTTTTAAAAAAAAAAACACTAAATAATCAGTGTTGCAGTGAGTCAGCTTTATGAGAAAAGCTTTTCTGAGATCTCTGCTTTTCAACATAATGATACATGATCTAGAAAAGGGGAGGAAGAGTGAAGTGACAATGTTGGTGATCATGTATATTATCATTGTAATACAATGAAAGCTTGCAGTTCAAAGTTGCAAAACCGAAGGCCGTTAAAACTAAAATACAGCTTTGTCTCAAGTAATCTTTCATTGACAAATATACTCAGAGAGGTAGCTGTATAGGCCCCCCGAGTTGTTATACTTGACTGTTGGTTTCCCCTGATGCTGGTTTCCACAGGGTTGAAACCCAGCCCAAAAGTGTAAGAACATTCCTCAAGAGAAGGTGAAGGGGATGCACAGAAACTGAGAAGCCAATTTAATATGGGTCATAACTAATGAAAAAAGGGGCTCAGGGGAAAGGAATGAAAACATCCAGAAGTGCGGGTGAGCGAACAAGAGGATAACACAAAGCGTCATTAGTATTGTGATTTGCTCCTGTCTACTGGACTTAGTCAGAGACAGGGTGTCAAGCTAGATGGCCTTTTGGTCTATTCCACTGCAGCTGTTTCCGTGTTCTTACAAGGCTTCCTGTGAACACAGTGCACTTCTCAGAAAGGCTTTGCCTTTTTGTGAATACTGGGCTTGCAAAGATGGGGTGTAAGTGGCTTCTAGCTGCTACCTGTGGTTAAGCACCGTGTCCAGCACATCAGCTCAGATTACAAATAGTCTTTTTTAGAGACACCATACAATTGTGTGCCCTTATAAAGACTGCAACCACTTCCAGTCCTTATGGGTCTCTGGCAGACAGGTTTTTAAAGCTTCACTTGTGTAGTTTTGAAACGTCAAGAAACCTACTGACCTGTTGTCAGACTAAGCCAGAAAAAGTGTAAGGCAGAGTTTATATTTGGTGCAGCTTCAGCAGATTTTTTTCAGAAAGGTTGAATATGTGTAGGAAAAGGGGATGCTGAAGATGATAGAACTGTGTTGTTAAGTGGCATAGATGAAAGGTGTTTATTAAGCAGGCTTTTTGGGGGGTTTCTTTGTCATCTTACTTGCAGTTCTATGACAATTCTTGTATGACAGAGGAAACATCAGAATGCAGAAATTTCCATTGTAAAGAGAAACCATGGGCTCAAAGTCCAGGAGACTCAAGAAGCTGGTTAGGTGCTACAATTTCTCCTGCAATGACAGCATTGCTGTGGAGCTGACTGAGACTAGAGACCTTTGCTGGTATCAGAGGATTGTTATAATGGAAGGTTGTCAGGAATAACAGGCTGCTGTGTATGACAGGGATGTGTTAAGCCTCTGGAGGAGGAGCGTTAAAGAAATATGATTGCTGTGACAGACGTAATCTGCGTCTGTATTCAGTTGGGAATTTGCAGATTGTGCAACTGTCTGAACATCCTTTGTGTGCAGCTCAGCTGCTGGTGGCTATTCAGGTTTGAAATTCTAGTAGCTTTTCCCAGTCCCCTTTGAAAGCATGTCTGAGCCAGCAATGAAACTCAGCATAAAGCTTCCTACATTTTGTAAGCTACAGCTACTTACTGTCAGGCTGTGCAAGTCAAAGATCAAATTTCACTTTCTTATTTCCAGAAGGAGATGGAGTCGGGAAGATAGATCATTTCTTTCTACTGAAATCTGTAAAGCCAGGATTTTCTGTCTCTTCCTGAAGGGAGCAAAATGTTTTCCAGGTGTCCTTCCTGTTGTGCTTTGTCTGTACAAGCCACATCTTTACTAAATAGCAAAGCTGTAAGTATTTAATCTTTTGTCTGAACAACTTGTGTGTATTATGGTACAGGGTAAAAGAGTTTTTTTTCATGTTCCTTGCCCATCATTTTAGAAATTTATGTTTTGCTGAGTTAGGTAAGGAAAAGAACTGGAGCACGGTCTGCATTAGAAGTGGCACAACTGTCCTTAGAGACTGTCTCCATTCTTCCTAAAATATGGCCTATGGGACCCGCCTGTGGGCTCTGAACCTTGCCTGCAGCGATCTGAGATGGTCATGCAAAGGCTGGGGTTCTGGCTATGCCATAAACTGGTCACCTTTGCTGCTGCGAGCTGAACAGTTCCAGGCAAACGTGTCAGGGTGTATCAGCTCTGTCTCGTGTGTGAGCAAGGTGTGTCTACCCCAGCTGAACTTCTTTCTGAATGAATGGTGTGAGAGCTTGCCTGAAATGTGGAATGCCTCCCTAGCTGCTTGTTGGCGCCCCTTCCTGGCCCAGGATGGTTTCTGTGTTCGGACTGTGCTCACAGCCACAGAGGTGGCAGCTGGCAGAGATGAAATTACAACTGTTTGTGCTTTGGTTGCAAGGGTCCCTGTGCTTGCAGTTGTGCTGTAGATTTGGCTGGAGGCGTGGGTCTGTGCATCCTTTCCTCTCTGGAGGAACCATCACAGGGCATGTCAACGTGGAGTGAGCTCATTGGAACATGTGCAGCTGATTAGTTGTGGGGCCAGGTTCTCCTTCTGGTTACCTTGTCAGGAGTCCAGAGTCCTTCCACAGCTGTGCAGACATTCCCAGGTTTGCACTGCTGCAGCCTGGCACTGAGATGAAGCTGAAGCAGAGCTCAAGCTCAATAGCAAGCACAGCTTTTCCTCACTGCCTCAGTGCCATTGCCTTACCTCACCAGCCGGGCTGCGAGCAGCTGGCATGTGACTGTGCTGTGCTGTGTCCTTGCGGAGTCAGTGGGAGCCTCTTCCTGCTGCTCTGCTGTTGCCCCTGTCTGTCATTGCAGGTCTCCTCGAAGCATGCTGAGTCACTTCACAGCAAGTTGCTTTTCCAGCTGTGCAGCAATGTCCTCGGTCCCGTTGCAGCTGCTTGGCCCCTGATGGAGAAGAGGTCATGTATTGCGTTATTGGAGTGTGCAGGGGTCTCTCTTTTCCCTTCAGGGCAGGCACAGCTGGCATCCTGCTATATGCCAGGCCCCAGCAGACATCTGTGGCTGCTAAGAGTACATGTGTTCAACAGGAATTGTCCATACTGTGTGATGGGGTTCTGGAAAAAGTCTTTTTCTGACTTTATATTGGTAACAGCTTCCATGCCTGTACCCAAAAAAGCTGCAGTAGCTAGCAAAGAGAGTACAGAATTGCACTGGTCTCTGTACTGGCATGCATGTTCAGGAGGCAAAGAATGATACTTCTTTGATATGGAATTTTTTCTCAATTAATTTGTTGTTCTTCAGTGTTCATATTGGTCATGATCAGTCTAGTGTGATTTTACCATAAAAGTTCATTTATGTGTTGAATAACTCTAAGGGTGACTCGCAGCTGATTCAGACTCCTCTAATGAGTTACCTGGCACTTCTGTCTATAGCTATGTGTTGTAGTGAGCTGTTGCCGAAATTGTTTTGTTACGCACGCTACATCTGATATTCATGTGGAGAAGTCCAGGAGAACAACTGTAAGAGCATAATCCACTACAAGGGGACTGGGGGGGCAATAAAGCAGCCAGAAACATTCATTGTCCTTCTCCCTCCAGAAGGGGTGGTGAACCTACCTGTCCCTTGCCTGTGCAGACTGGAGAGGTGTTGCATGGAAGGTGGTGGAAGGCTGTTTGTTGTTACTGATTTAATCCCTGCAGTTGCATCTGAACTGTCTGGCTTCTGTTGCGTGGCCATACACTATGCTGTACCTTCTGTTAGCTTGGTGTGGTTCAGGCCATCCTGGAAGGCTCTGGAATACCAACTCATTGAAGACAGGCTAGAGTCCTGTAGCCCGCCTTTCTTGCATGTCTCGTGGGGTGGGCTGGTCTGTTATTACCCCATTCCACTTCCCAGTCACAGCCAATGGTTAATGTGAATGAAATGTTGCTAATGTGTGCCATTTTCCTTACACTTGTGGATAGTTTTTAATGGAATTTGAGAAATGTGTGCAGTGAGGTAAAGATTCTTTTGGTTAGCTAACATGTGCTTGCAAAATCTCACTTGTATTAGGTTGTGATTTCTGTAGCACATCCTTGGGAGAACAGAAGGCACACCCAGACTGTCCATATTGCATAGTGAAGGAGACTCTTTCAGTGTCTGCATGTTCTTTCTGAGCAGTATCTTAACTGCTGCCAAGAAAACCCTTCTGTTTACCCTTCTGCTCATGTCTGCTCATTAGTCCCTTGGATGCAGAGCAGTGGGCTGGGTGCAGCTCCAATTCTGTGCAGAATTTAGCTTTGAATGGATTATCATTCATAGCAGGGGTCCTTTTCCATTGCAGTCCAGTAGCTTTCAGCCACTTTAAATTTCTCATAGGCCCAACTTTATCTCTTTCTCACTGAAAATTCTGAAGTGATCATCACTTGGTCACTTGCTTTGTTGTTTATGCTTCAGTATCATCAGTCACAGATGGAGCACAAAGAATCAAATTCATTCGTTCATTAATTGCAGCTTGAGGAAGCCCACAGCAGTATCTGTGTCTATTGCATTCGTGTGGGACTCAGCCATATGAAGAGTTTGTGTATCCCTGTCAGACTTTTTATAAAGGACAGATCTGAAAATCTTATGACCGCAGTTATGTTGTAATGTTTGCAAACAGTCTGGAAAATAAGAACAAGATACAAATATCTCACAAATGAAAACTGGAAAGCGTCTTCAGGCTAAAGCGAATTGTCACATACAAAAACATGGACTAAGATGTCAGACACAGTCTGTGGAGGCGAAAGTAGGATGATGCTGTGGTCAGTGACAGGGCTCTGCAGAAAACAAGCAGAAAAGGTACTTAAGTGTTTCTCTTCTTCTCTATCTTCTGTCCCATTTCCCCTTCTGCAGTGAAGCCGCTGCTTCAGAATAATTTATTATATAGTCTGCCACAGAGAAGCGGATTCTCTGCTGCCTGTAGCAATATGAATGGGAAAGGCTAACAGGAGAATATACTTTGTTCCTTATAGCTTTATCACATCTGACTGGAGTTCTAGAAGTAAGGAAGAGGCTGAGAAGGGCTTTGATAATTGATAATCTATATTAGCAGTTAATGCAGGCGCTGCTAATAGAAGTGTAGGAATGACAAGTTTAGGATGTGACCAATGCTACTGTATTAAGCAACAATTAGCTTTCCTTCTTAAGCTTTTTCAGGGGAAGAATTTGGAAACTATGGAAGAGATTCTTTTGTCAAGAAATTAGTGCGTCTCTTTGTTACTGATACCACAGAAATATCAAGAGACTACAACCCATTGCATAACCACTACCACTGTATATATGTATTGCAGAGGTGGTAACTTTGCAGGAGTGTCCTATTTTTATGAAGAAAAAAAAAAGAGAGAGAGAGAAAGAAAAGTATCATAAAGGTTGAGCAGCAAAAAGAGGAATGGGTGACTGCAGTACATATATATCCATAAACATTTTTAGTGCATGGGAGTACTTCTTCACTCTTATTTCTCCATTATACTTTCCATCTTTCTCTGGGGTCTTTTAAGGGATCTTTTGAGTCCTGGAGGTACTTTCAAGAAATTGAAACAAGCTGTTTTTTGATTCAACCTCTGCATGAGAAACAGCTTTCCAAATTCCATGACATTTTACACAGGATTTACAAACAACAGAATGCTTGATCAGGCTGCTAATTACTCAAGCAAAAGACTGCTCCCCGTCCCTGCTCTCCAAAGAAGTGAGAGACCAGCATCAGTTCCTAGGAACTCAGTGGAAAATTACCCACAGAAACCAGAAAATGGTAAAAAGATCAAGCCCTTGCAGTTCATGGGCTGGACAATTGCAAAAAGAAAGGGTTGTTTCCTTTGAAAGTTGTTGTTTGATCTGAACCCTTGATGAAGCCTAGCGTCACAGCCTTCTTGCTGGTCTAAAGCTGGTTTTAATATGCATTTTCATTACTACCAGGGAAAAAAGGACCCTGAGCAGGTATCAGGTTGGCAAGAGTCACTCACTGCCCAGTGTGCAGCTTGAGCCCTCAGTGTCCCAGTACTTTGCTGTCAGAAATGGGTATGGTCCAGATGCACAAATGGCTGGCTTCCTGGCTGGCAGCTGAGGTGGTGGGAAGGCCCAGCAGGATTTCCAGGGATCAGCCAGAAGGCTGAACTGAAGGAGGACGGGGCTCTACAGGGCTTCCCAGCACATGTCCTCGATCATTAGTGCATTGAGACTCACTGTGGCTTAAATGGTGGTGTTTGTGGTTTTTTTTTAAATGTGTTGTATAAGATATATGCCCTTTTATCGAAAGCCATGTTGTCACCTTCAGGACTGTGTAGGACCAAAGAGTTTGCTTGCTTCTTCAAGAGACCAGGACTAGTGCTTTCCCAGCTTTCTGAGGAGATGTTTGTGGATTCTGGTCCATGTTTTCCAGAATCATTGCTGATTTTGTACTAGGGTGATCTGATTAATAGAACTGAAACCTTAATACTGGCCACTTGCTAGGAGGACACAGCTGAGCAGAGGGTAGGACAGGCTGCTGAGGAAGGGATGTAAAGAAACCAGTACAGAGTTATCTGGGAGTGGGGCAGATTGGTTCTCCAGATTTCCTAACAGGACAGAAGCTTTATTTTTACCCCTACTGCCCTTGAAGTCTCAGGTTCTGCAGGTGTTGTGTTTGCAGCTTAATGAGAACTTGTGAGAGATTTGACTCAGTCTGCAGAGTGATTATATGTTTTCCTGAACACTTTTTGCAGCATTATTCAATTCACTAAAGTTCAGTCTTTGGCTGGCCCAGATGTTTGGCAGTGTTGTTGAGCATAGAAAATCACAGGCGTACTCTTTTCCAGTTCATATTGTTCCCATATATCCTTCTACTTCAAACAGCTGGTGTTTGAGAGGCCTCATTAACCGCTGGGACTCTAAATCTGACCTGTGGTGTAGGTATAGGTTCCAGTCTTGAAACCCTCATTAAAAAGTGCAGTGCTTGCCTTTGCCTCATTGATTTCAGCCTCTTGTTGCAGCTGGTAGTCTTGTTTCATTAGGAATCTGGGGTGAATACACATACCATGGAGGAGGGCTTGCTTTCTTGGAGGAAGGCTTTCTCACTCCATGTCAGAACCAGATTCTTTGCTGCAACAAAGAAGACCTGAGTACCAGCTGTTGGGAAACTGCTTACCACATGAGTTCATCTGAGGATTCTCGGTCTTCCAGGGCATTAGTGTTGCATTACATCTTAGACTGAAAAACCTGCCAAGATGAGAGGAGGAGTTCAGTGATGTAAGTACCATAGTGCTTGAGTGTTGAATAATTGGATTGGTATAACAGCATAAATTCATTGCCTTTCTCTTTGTTTTTAGCAGCTCTTTGTAGAGAAGGTCAGCTTGCCTGAATTCATACAGGCTTGCCCAGTTCAGATGTGATGGTATTAAGCAGAATGAAGGGAAATCTGACCAGAGCAGGAAATTTGGGAATGCATTGAAAGCCAAATGCTTTGTTTTGTCTGGACTTGTGACTCAAAAGGGAAATGTAATACTTCCTGAGGATCTCCTTTAAATGTCCCTACTTGACCTTCACACTACATGGATTTTAGCTGAAAGAAATGCAGCCTTCTGGTTTTACTTACCTCTCACAGTATCTGCAAAACCTAGTGCTCTGCTGTGGCCTGTACCCTGGTTATGGTAAAAGAAATGATGTGGAAACCTTGTGTAGGATCTTCAACTCAGGGATCAGCACTTTTTGTTTTTTTCAGAAGGTCCACCTCAGCTAAGGCTTTCCCGTATTGAGTTTCGCAGTAAAATGATATCCAGCTTTATGAGCAAGAGTAACTTTAGGATTGGCCCCTGCTCCAGAAGGACTGCACTGCAGGGGTGCTTTGGGAAGTACAAGGTTTGCTTGGAGGTTCCTGTGCAGGAAGAGGAACATGCAGGGTCAATGCCAGGGAGCTCAGCTGCACGTCTTGTGTGTCTGAGTGATTTCATCCAAGGATGACGGAGGTGTTAAGCCTTTGCTTGTGGCATGTGTAGTGGGAAGAGGTCCTTTCCCTGTGCAATACTGTTTATTACTGGCTAGGAAGTCTGGATTCTGCAGCCCTGCTTCTGATCATTGATGTTCAGTTTGCTGCAGTGCCTAGACCTGCAGTTATAGGGAATGAAATAAAGGTGTTTAGAGAGAGACGCATTGAAAATGGTAGTTTCTATGTAAAAGACTGAAACCTTCTACAAATAAATTGGATTTGATAGTTATTGATTCCAGTGTGTTTTTTTGTTTGTTTTGTTTTCCAGGAAATAATTACCTGAAAGCAAAGCTGTTCTTTCTTTCCATATACAGATAATCTAAAGGAGGAGAATATTGCCTGCTGCTTCCTCCTTGTTTTCAAAAGCATGCCATACAAGGGGAAAAGCTGGATGTGGTACTGACACATAGGCGTTACTTTTGAGGGAGGAGGGAAGGGCAACTTTGAATGTTGACGAGGCACCTGCTGTATTTGGGTGTGAAATTTGCACTAGTATACAAATCACTTATCTCCAGGGCTAGTTGTGGAATACTGGTGGATTCTAGGTAAGTGATAAAGGGGCTTAATAGAAGTGGAGATAAAATGCAATATACAGCCACCGTATCATTTTGGTAGGTCCCGAAAGTATTCATTCCTTTTTAGGCTGCTGTCCTGCTCGTGTGCTGCACAGCAGTGACACAGACCATATCTATAAAACAAACAGGGCTTACATGCAGAAGGAGCTTAAATGCTTACACAGTGTTACATTACTATTAGCCAACCTTTGTACATCCTTCAGAGAAAAGGTTTCTGTCAGATGTCAGCTTCATGTCTATGTCAGGTCAGTTCACATCCATTTCTTTCCCTCAGCTAGGTATAGTCCCAATGTCTCTTACGGCATATGTTTTAGTACCTCTCTGCCTCAGGACCCAAGCCTGGCTTCTCAGGAGTGATGTAAACAGGAACAATGAAAACTGGTTAAGGCTTCATGTCCCTACAGGCTGATATTAGCTGCAAACAGAGGGTGTATGTTCACATTCCTGTGCGTGTAAACTCAGAATATTGTTTAAACCCATCGACTGGAAAGGCTTCAGTTCAAAAAGGAGTGATATTCTTTCTAAAGACCTAGGACATTAGCACAAAGGCCATGCTGTTCCCAAGGTCAACTGTTGCTGACCCCTACAGCCAAACTTGGCTCCCTGAGCCCCTGCTCTAACAAGAGCATGAGCTCAGTAAGGCTCTCTGGTGAGTGCTGCAGTCAGGCTTTTAAATGTCACAAATGCTTGGTCTGCACTGCTCATTTCCTCACTTCAGCTGTAAAAGCTCAGTTACTGATCAGTCCTGACTGGTGTCTGTATTTGGGGATTAGGGCTACTGTATAGTGGGATACCAGGCACAGCATTTTCACCTTGCCCATTTTAGGATTATTATACAGTTCTCATTTAAGGAGGCTGTGCAATCAGTCAAAGAATTGTTTAAATGTAACATAATTGGGAAATGACTGTTCTCTGGCATGGGTGAAATATCTAAGGAACACATCTCTCCCAGTCACCAGGTCCCTATTAGTTGCCATTTTGTGATGCACATCTGTTTAACATCAGACTCTTTACCTTATTCAGCTGAAAAAAACCCTAAGCTGTCTGTTGCTCCCAGGAAAAAGAAGGCAACTTGAAACCTTTTTCAGAACTCCCTTCTGTGCCTCAACTCAGTGGCAGAAGAATCTGCTTTCTATTAAAGTGATAAATTGCATAATTGAAGGTATAAGCAACCCCCACTGTAAAATTTGTCTTTGTCAGATATATAAAACATTGATTTTCTTTGTTTGTTGATGCACAACCCCACTGGTATGAAGCTGTAATCTCCCATCACCCTGCTACCAAGCAGAAATTCATGCAAGCACAGCTGAAGTCTGTTGCACATACACAGCCAGTGCCAACCTTGTACGCACCACAACATACTGATGCTTATGCCAGTGCATACAGGAGTATCTCTACCCTGTTGGCCCAACTGTGTGAGCTGCTTAGAGTTCCCAGTAGTTACTGTTATGTGGAGGATTTTATTAAGTATACAGTGATGAATTTATCTTCCTGAGTCGTATTACTAACACCCTGAAGTGAGTCATTGGTATCCCCTAGCAGATGTAATCACCAAATTGCTCCCAAACACTGCTTTAATGTCAAGCTCTGCAGTTGTTCCATTGATTGCCCCTGAGAATACGTAGAGAGTACTGATATTTATCTTGCTGGAGAAGAGATGCTGCAACCAGCCCATGGGAAGCCAAAAGTACCGTAGGCTCTCCTCACGCAGGCTCCGAGATGATTGAGAAGTACCTCTCTCAGAGCACTCAGATCGGTTAGCAACTGAGACTGCTGCAGAATAAAACACACGGGAAGCATTGGTGGGAATGCCATATCGGAGAGTACAGGCAGACTTCCTGCATCTGTGTGCGTGGAAAGTTTTCTTCCCACATACAGCATGAGCAGTCTCTGTATCTGGCAAGTTTCTCTTGTGCAGAGTAAGTCTAAGATCTGCTGCTTTCTGTTTATGCCTGTTTTCCGTATCTGTAAGACATTAACATCATCTGAATCTCTGTCTAGATGGCTGTTTGCCATAGCTCATCTTGTTCAGCAGTCTGCATGTGTAAGTGTCCACTTTTAAATTTAGCAACACCAGGAGAGAACAGTTTGACTCCTCATGTTTCCGGAAAGGCATTTCCATTCTTTTGCCAGTTATGTCAGACGTGCTACTGGAGGTGGTGGCCTGTCTTCCAGAATTAGTTGAGGTTGCTGAGTCAGTTCTGCTTAGGGTTGCATTGTGCTGGGATTTAGTTTTGCCCAAAGTGGCCTAGCAGTGTGTTCTGTGCAGCATGGCATGTGTCACTCACCAGCAAGGTTAAGGGAGCCCTGATGCAACTTGAGGCCTGTATGAGGCCTCATGCAATATTTTGATATGGGCTTGTGCAAGGTGTCTGCATGTATGTATTTTTTTCTTCTTTCTCATTTTTTTTTTTTTCCAGAGAGATTAAATGTATACATGATATGGAATCATTTGCTGCTTCATGAAGAATGGTGTAAAAATTGTTTAATATTCAGAGTTAAAAAAAAATTGTGTTGGTTTTGTAGCGGCCTCCAAACAGGCCCCCCTCAGGCCTACTTGTAAGTAAAAGCCTTTCCTTGCTGCCATCCGCTGAAATGTTACTTCACGGCATAGCTCGAGAGCCGTTCCAGGGCCAACCCTCCTTGCTGTCGCCAGGAGCCTGAGGCGGAGCAGGGCCTCACAGGGGCAGCTGGGCCTGTTGGCAGCTTGCACTTCCTGGGCAGCCGGGCAGGGTTGCAGTGGGGCTGGCGCCTCAGCCAGCGCTGCCCTGCAGGAGCGGGGAGCTGCCGCCCTCGTGGGCACTCTGGTCCCCTGCTGCCCGGCTGGACACCGGGTCTTGCTGGTGGCGTGGAGTGGGAGGAGGAGTTGCAGGAGGTAGAAGTGAGCCGGGCATGACATAGCTCTGGGGGGTGTCCTGCAGAGGTAGTTTTGGAGCAAATGCAGATTTGGCTGCTGGTATTCTGAATCAAGGGCCTGTGCCTGAAGATGAACCCATTTTTTCCACATCGTTGCCCTGCAGGAAGCCTGTCTGCCCAGCTTGTCTCCAGCTGGCAACCCCATGTCTCTGGTGTTGCCAGCATGAGCTAGTGTTGGCTTCCCTGTAACAGCAGGAGTGATTTTTCCTTTTATGAGTGCTTGTGCTTCTGTAGAGACTGTAAATTGTTTATTTCTGGAGGGTTTAGCTGTTTTTCACTTCACCTGTGGTGCTTGCTTGCGGAAAAACACCTACCAAGCCCAAGCAACCATTTCAGTTTGTGGCAGCGTGTTCAGTAGCTTTGTCCTCAGCCTTTCACTAAGATGTATGTCACTGAAGAGATGCTGCTAGCTGCTCCCCTCTCTGGTCTGTGGTCATTACAGCAGCAAAAGTGACTTATTTCTACTTTATTATAGCATGTCTTGGCAGCATGGAATCCAGAGCTGTTCTCACCGTCTGTCTCCATGTGGGCTCTGTGGGACCGGGCCCAAGGCTTTCGTGTCCCATTTTTGTGTGGAGCGGTACTGCAGCCTCGCAGGGATGCCATGGAGCTTCCTTGCAGCAGCTGTTACTCTGCCTCTGGTGATCCTGCATCATCTCTTACGTTGCATGAAGTTCATCTGCAACACTAAGTGAAAAAAAAACAAGGCATTTTGAATGCTGGCAAGTTCTTCTAATTAAGCTAGCTGAAAGGATGCCTCAGAGAAAACAGATGCAGCTTGGTTATTTATGAGCTGGCCAAGAGGGAGCTTCCCTATAACTTCTGTATCTCCTGACCTATAAATTGTGTTTAATAGCTAATCTGTAAAGGCAAGCATCCAGAGAGCATGTCCAGGGTGAGGAAAAGCTCTCTAATTCATGTAGCTCCTGGGGGCAGATGTATGACTTTGCAGGGAAAAGGTGGCAGGACTTCCCAGCCTGATGCTGGGTGGGTTGGAGAAGTTCATCATGGCCACTCTAGGCACTGATGGGGAGCCACCAACATCCCTTAACTAGTCCAGCTGAGTAAGTAAGTGTTCTCCTTCCAACCTTGATGTCAGGTGTGTGTTCCTGTGCACTCATGGTGTGGGAGAAGCAGCTGCTTAAATCCATTAAAAAAAAGATGAGCTTGAATCTGCAAAGTCTTAGGTGAGTCTAGCCTTGCAGATCTTCCTACCTGCGCCTTGCTGTGGAGCTGTGGCCTGAGTCATCTCTTGTGTGTGCAGAGGAAGAGGCTCAATTTTTTACAGCTTGTCTTGCACTCCCCCAGGGTTAGGCTGGTGTCTTTAACAGTGGTACTGCGCTGAAGCCTCTCTCTAGTTCCATGGTGTTCAGATTGCAGATAGCTGGTTGGCATGACCTGCAGGATGCTTTCAGTTGCACCCCTTGCACTCACCACATGGAGTTCTATTTCATGGGAGAGCTTTTGGTGTCATGCCTAGGGTTATTACACCTAGAACAATGAAGTGTCCTTGCTCCTTAAACTAAAAGCACCAGTATTAGCTGCACTGGAGGGCAATCTAAGCCATAGTAAGAGGGGATTAGCAAAATAAAATAGAAGTATGCCACATAGGTTGCTCCAGCGGTTGAACTCAGAAAGCAAGAAGAGAAAGAACATGCCTTTCTTCCCAACAGTGAAACAGCCAGAGGGGCCCCACCTGCTTGCAGTCTGGTGATGTGGTCGAGCTGCTCTTCCCACAGTCACACCACTCAGTGCAAAGATTTTGCCTGTAAAGAAACAGGAAATTTGAGTAGGTGGTCAGGGATGCTCTGAATGTGTTGTGTGAACAGGAACGCTAGCCTGAAGATGCACTGGAAGTCCACAACCAAAGATAGGGAGAGGGTGAGACTGTCTCTTTGTTGATAGTATGCCATCTCAAATAGTGAGGACAAGTGTTCTGAGATGTGTATCAACATCTCAGGTGGAAGGGTGGACTGGATCTTTACTGAGCTCTGGTGCTAGGGCACAGTAAGGCTGGTCTCTGTGCAGTCTCACCTTGACTATTCTTTTCTGAAGGTCTTTCAAAAGATGGCTGTTGTGAAACTGGGTCACAGCAGCAGCTGGGTAGCAAAGGAAATGCATATGCTGGGGACCGTGGAGGTCTCAGGATCAGGGCTTTGGAGTGAACAGCCATGCTGAGGTAGCAGATGTACGCTGAGCAGAAGGAACGCAGCCCTGCTCTTGGCTCCTTGCCCTGCTGTATGGGTGTGTATACTCTGGCTTTGCCAGGTAGAAGGCAAGCCTGTGTCCTGGTAGATACAGTGGGCAAAAGAATCTGATTCTCAAATAATTTGCCTTGTTAGATACAGCTCTTTCTCAGTGGTAAGAACTCAGGTTTTCAAATAGCTGTATTTATTTAAGATATTCCCAGGGGACAGGGACTCCAGCTGCTGAAATCCTGTTGTCTTTGCTGCAGTCCCAGGGTTGTTTGGGGCTTAATAACAAATGATACTGCGATACAAGGACCTTGATGCTGCACAGTGAAAACTGTGCTCTTAGGAACATGGTATGATTGGCTAAACAGAAGAATATGAAGATGTTGGTGAGTGCATGCTAGCCTACTGGTTTGGCAAGATAAGCAACAGAGGCATCTCTCTGCTTAGTGCTGGCTGCAGGTGTTAAGTTTTCCAGCAGCGGTATTCAGTGCTGTTCAGCCTGGAAAGAAGAAACTGAGAAGTCCTCATGATGGCTCAGCGTGCTGCGTGGTTAGAGCATGTTACACATGCTGCTGGTCTCAGTGGACAGTGCTCTTTTGCACCAGCCTGCAGGGTCTGAGGAGTCTGTCACGCTGACATGAGCTTACTGGATGGAGGGTGGAACAGGGCAAGCATTCATCTGTGATGTCCTCTGCAGGTGAATATCATTACTTGTCTGCTTTCTCAAGAGCTGCCATACACAGGATTGTTTGCTATGTTAACAGGACTTGATGTAGATGTTAAAGTAGTTATGAGAGGTGACCTGAGGTGTGGCTAACTTTGGGGAAGTGCTGCTCTGTGAGACAGCTCTGGCTGGTCCATCCTGGCTCCTGGTGGAGTGCAGTTTTCTGCAGCCATTGCTTTCTCTGGTTCCTCAGTGGTCTGAGGCATCTTTGCCGTCCTTTCCCTCTACCAGTTACACACACACAGACACACTGTATGCTTCAGAGAAAAGCGGTAATCTTAGCACTGCTCTCCTGAGTCAACACCGTTCCTGCTGCCTCCACCTGGGCTGCCCTGAAGGATGTAGAAGAACTGCAGAGAGCAGTTTTTCTAGCTGACAGTCGCATTCTTTCTCCAGAATGGCCTTTCATGGCTGTGATTTCTGGGACTGGGGCCATCTGACTTATTTCGATGGGGACTTGTACTTACTTTTTCTCTCTTATCCCTGCAGGCAGCGTCCTCAGCACTGAGCAGTCTGGGCCATGTGTACACAGCCATTGGGGACTACCCAAATGCACTGGCTAGCCACAAGCAGTGTGTCCTCCTTGCAAAGCAGTCCAAAGATGAGCTCTCTGAGGCACGAGAGCTGGGCAACATGGGAGCAGTGTACATTGCAATGGGGGATTTTGAAAATGCAGTGCAGTGCCATGAACAACATCTTAAGATCGCCAAGGAGATGGGGAACAAGCGGGAGGAAGCCCGAGCCTACAGCAACCTCGGCAGTGCTTACCACTACCGGAGAAACTTCGACAAAGCCATGTCCTACCACAACTATGTGCTGGAGTTGGCCCAGGAGTTGGCTGAGAAAGCCATTGAGATGCGAGCTTACGCTGGCTTGGGCCATGCAGCTAGATGTATGCAGGACCTGGAGAGGGCTAAGCAGTACCATGAAGAACAGTTGCACATCGCTGAGAGCCTGCAGGACCGAGGTGCTGAAGGCAGAGCCTCCTCCAATTTAGGTAAGGCCCTGATGTGGAGCAGAATTTGTCAGGGAATGCAGTGACTATCAGAGCTGCTACCAGGATCCAAGAGGCTTACTGTGTGCTGTCTTTAGTTATCTCAGTTCTGCCAGAATATCTTCATAAAATAAACAGGCACTTGGCAGACTGTGTGCCGATGTAATGTGTCCCATGTTCAATTATTCACCTGCTCAGAAGGCACCAGAAAGCCCAAGGTTGTGGCAGAAGGCAATTGAGAAGGTACAGTACGTTTGAAGAGCCTATTCAGGTGTCAGAAAGAAACATAAGAAGTCTTGCACTAAGGCAAGAAGTGATGTGGTTTATTACCTGGCCATTACTTTGGGAGCTTGTCAGCTAGCTGCCTTGTAAGTTGGGAGACACATGGATCAAATCCTAACTAAGTTTCTGTTCAGAATGCACACATTAAAATAACAGAATGTAGGAGTCATGTGTTCTGCTAAGGAGACACATTGGCATCCTAGTGGCAGGCTGAGAAGGACTGAATTACATCAAAGTGAAGTCCATTCCTCCTCCTCTTTCACAGTGCCAGATGTGGAAGCGAACAAAGATATGTTTGCATCTCTGGCTATGAGATGTGGGAGTCTGTGCTGCTGTCATTGCAGCTGTTGTCAGGATATGTTCTGGCTGCACGACTCAGCTGGGTGTGTGTGGCTGTGCAGGGGTGGCAGAACAGGGCTGTTGCTGGTGTAACAAAATACGTGTCTGCTGGCAGCCCATGAATTTCAGCTCTTGGAGGCTGCCCCATGCTGTAAATTAGCTTCTGTTTCTGCCTGGCAGTTGGCACTTGGTTCATTTGTAGATGCTAATTGTACTCTGATGTTATCAACAGCAGGTAATTGAGAAGGGCTTGATGAATTACTTAATTTCTCATAATAGCTGACTCTTCAAGAGCTGAATGAAGAAGAGAAGGTGAACTGGAGAAAATGCAAGTCCTAGCTTTCTGATTAGTGTTGCGAATCTCCTCCTTTACACAAATTAGGGAAAATGTGTGAGGCAAAATGGATTTGAGGCAAACGTGCCTGTGGGGTGCTTAACATTACAGAGTGCTGAGCGTTGATAGCCTTTCCGTTAGTGTGACAGAGCACCCAGCAGGCAAGAGGGCTGGGAGGATGAAGCTTTGTGTCTGGCTTTGCCCGTATTTATGTAAGGGCTTTTGCCAAGTGCAACGGTTAGATGCTTCTCGCAAAGCACAAAGTACGTCCCCTGTCTCTGCCATTGTGGTGCTTGTCTTGGGGAGATGTGGAGTCATGAGGGATCCACTGGGCAGCGACAGGGACAGATAGGCCTGCATGGAGAAGAGGGACCTTGAATTGTCCAGGCAGGGAGCAGTGGGACCTGTAAACTCTGCATTCCTGGGGGAGATGGAGACGTCATCCTTGGCTGTGCTTGGGGAACGTACTGGCTTCCCAGCTTGTGGTTGGGATTGAGGGAATGTGCCTCTTGCTGTGGAGTTTATCTTAACGTGTTTTGTTTCCAGTGGAAGCTGACCAGCGTGCACAGACTGTTAGTAGTTACTGGGAGATGGCACAGCCGTGTTCAGCCATGAGCGCCTCTAAAAATGGGGTTGGACCTATTCTGAGCAGCACCAGCAAACCTCCAGAGTTCAGAACTAGTTTCATTAGCGTCTTCTCTGAAGCACTTGCTGCTTTCTGGAGAATTGCCCCAATTCTTTCTGAGCAAATCCAGGAAACTATGGAAATGCAGTCTTGGGAAATGGAAGCCGTCGCTCCGTTTTGTTTTTCTTAACCATGTCAGTCTGGTGAACTGTCTAGGGTTGTCCATATAGTCTCCTCCCATTTTTGTGAGTCTTTTGCTGTTGGGCGGACCACCTCTATTTACTAGAGAAAAGAGTTAATTCAAGATCTGTGGTGTTTCTTCTAGCTGCTGGTATGATCAGTGTAGTCTGGCTCTGTGTTACTCAGCACCATTTAAAAAAAAAAAAAACAACAACAATAACAAAAAACTGATACAGACATGTCGAGAGGAGACAGGTTTAACAGTTCCCTGTAAGTGCTCATACTTACAGTAGTTGTTTTGTCTCATCCCAGAACAAAACAAGCACTGCTGCAGAAGGAAGCAACTTGCTCTTGTTCCTCAGCTGTCATGGGTACTCGCGTTTTTAATTCTCCTACTGTTTTGCTGGCTCAAATCCAGTCAAGTTGGGACGAGAAAGTTCATCTTAATATGATTATTAGTCTTATGGTAGCTTTGGATTTAATGATACTTTCAACATGCAATTCCAGAAAATTTTGTTTTAAAGAAAAAAAAAAAGTGGTGCAGCAGAAAATGTTCTTCTTGTTTGGAGTCAAGCCTAAATATAACTGTAGGTTGGTATGCTGACTCAGCTGGTCTACACTTTGTATTAGAGTAGTTTTCCTAGCTTCAGAGTACAGGATCTCACGTTTCAGCTGTTACTTGGCTATTTTTCTATGTCCTCTCTGTCAGAGTTAAATTACACTGGAAAAAGAGAACGCTCAGTTCTTGTTGAGAAAGGCTATTACTGTTGTTAAAATGCATCCAGTACCAATTAAAGTCGAGTCTTAATTGTCTCTTTCATCTAATCCACATGCAAAACAAAACCTCATCAAAATAACCATGCTGACGGGCAAAAAATGTATCTAAATGTGTGTTTCCAAGCCAGAATGTTAGAGTTGGCCTCTTTGCTGAAGCAACAGAATTTTCTGTTTGCATTTTACTGATTTAGATGGAAAGCTCTCTTAAGCGTACTATCTAATGCTGAGCAAGACAGCCACAGAATATAACATAGCCCAGCTGCTGTAGTGCTCTGCAGGGAGATATAATGCGCTCTGTGACTCAGTAAGCAGAAGGTAATGGACTAAGGGCAAGTCACAAGTTATCAAGCCCTTCACAACAAGGAGATCTGGAGTTTAACCAGAAGTCTCAGATTGTCAACCTTTGCAAAGCAGATGGTGTTTCCAAATGCCAAGGCTCCACGTAGAGAGACGGCTTTTCAGGCTCTGCAGTGCTTAACAGTTCCTGCTGTGATGCACAGATGATGCTTCAGATTATTAATAAAACACAGTTTAAAGTCTCTGCCTAGGTGCTTAGCATCTTTTTGCAGTTACAAAGAACTTCTGTGCCTCTCTTTTATGTACTTGCTACTCAGTGTTGGATGGGCTGCCTAAATTAAGGTAGAAGCACGTATGCTTCATTTTGGTCTCTAGGACCTTGCTTTTATTTGCAAGTAAAGGAGATTACAGAAAATTTAGTCTAGTTTCACTGATAATCATTTCAAGTCCCCAAGTAGCTTGTAGGAGAAAGTAAAAGCCAATGTTGTATTTCATAGACAGGGAGAGGCTTTGTGCATCAGATATGCCCCTGGCAGATGCTGAAGCTGTGGCACCTCTGAAGACTCAGCTCTGCAATTCTGTGCAGTGAGTGTTATCTTGGGATGTGCCATGTCGGATGTACTGTTGGAGGGCTGATTATTCTTGGGTAAGAGCAACTGTTAGTTTTTCTTAATCACCACAGCAAATTCACTGAAAAAGTACAGCAATAAGAGGATGGCATTCTGGTTCTGCATGAAGAAAGTTTTTTCATTATGAAAAATTGTTTTTTCAGCATCTGTACTTCAAAGAGACTTTCTTGGGTGATGTTCAGTCTGTTTAATTTCCCACTCATCACTAAATAAAAAAATAATAAAAAAAAAAAACACAAAAGGTCAAATATTGTATTTAACAATGTCAAGACTAAGCATGTGAGAACAGTTATCTGAGAATTTCTGCAGAGTACTGAAACTACCCCCTCCAAAACTCAAACAAAAATAACTCCCTGAAAACCCTCACGTCTTTCTCTCTCCCTGGTACTCCAGGGGGAGGGGAGCTGTTTGGGGGGATAGTGTGTTCATGCATCAATTCTTATTTTGAAGTGTTTTACCTCAGTTAAGGTAAAACTGCAATATCCAGCTTGTAAAATTAGAATTATATTAATTTCAATGAATATGGGCTTGGGAATACATCAAAATTGTTAAATTCCTGCCTGTAGGGTCAGTATGTATTTCTAAACTTTAGCTACCTTTTACAGTCATTGTTATTGTCTCTAAAATGTCGCTTCCTAGAAGCAGCATAAAATGCTGGAAGATGAGGAAAGGTTTGAGTGGTCTGTACTAGACTTCAGGGCGCAAACCTGGGTTGCATTTGCGGCTTGTTCCTTTCAGTGGGTTCTGAGGTGGTGTAGTGAAGATGCAGGCGAGACTCATGAAGAGCACAGGTCACAAAATAATTGTTACATTTGGCCATCTCCGCCCCAGTTGCTTGAAGGACTGGGGAACTCACCCAAGACCCCCTTCCCTCATCTCTTACTGTCCGCAGGTGTCAGCCAGCTACCGGCTGTTGCATCAGAGCACATCCAGGCAGTGGATGCTGTTAGGCTTTCCCGTCAGCACCAAGGAGGGGCGGGGGTGTGGTTCTCCCACCCCATGGGTGAGCTTCAGAACCACTTTTGCTCTTTTTCAACTTTCAACATGTTTGCATTTCATTCCAAAAGAGCAGCTTCAGTCAAGAGTGATGTTATTTCAGTCTAAGCTGGAGGCCATGGCGCAGCTGCGACCCCATCACGACACAAAGGTTTGTTCGGCATTGGCTGACACTAACAGGAGACTGAAGCTCCCTTTGACTTCTGCTCTAATCTCCTGCCAGGCTCCAGCACAGGAACTGCAAACAGTTTTTCAAAGTTGGTCTGACGCTTTCCCTCTTCCCTTACCAATTTCTTGCCTGAATTGGAAAATCAGTGATTTGCATAGGCAGAACATGATCATTTTGCTGATGCTTTATACAGGTTTCTACCTAGGTCTAACTGTATTTGTCACTAAGGAAAGAAAAATGCTTGTGAATGAATGTAATTTGCGTTAATTTTGGTGCTTTACTTGGTATAAGGCAATAAAGGCTATCTCTGACTGTCTCCTCTCAAGTCTGCTAGGTTCTGGGCTTGGGTCTGTTCTGCTGTGTTCTTTGTGTGCTGCTCCAGGATGGAGTCCAGCTGCCTGACCAGAAGACTATCTGCTGCTTTGCAGTCAATGATTATAGATGTAAGAATGAGTCAGAATGCTGATGTTTTGAAGTGACAGTGTATTTCTGGGTCCTTCTTCCTTACACGGCCACGACAGATGGGTGACCACTCTAACAAACTAATGCAACAGCAGGCTTCGTGGATGAGGAGAGCACAGCTTTGTTCTCTGTTACACTACTTGGTTTTGTCTTACATATCTCCTGGTAAACATTTGCTCACTGTTCCTTCTCCTTTCTTGGCAGTAAAGAGGCTAACTAAAGCATGTAGAACTGTGAAGGCTTTATCCCCCATCCATCTACCTCATTTTCTGTCTCTTGAGGAATGCACAATGAGAATATATTTGGTAGGTGATGATTTTGGAGTCTGAGCCAGAACCTTTCCTTACTGGGCTATCCTTTGCAATTACCCCTGGCAAATGATGGAAATGTACCAGGAGGTGATGTGGCAGGTCTTTTCCAGGTTCCTCTATTCCCAAGAGTAACCTTAGTTTTTCAGATGGAATCATGGGAATCTGCTTGCGCAGGGCTTGTGACCGAGAGCAGCCTTTTTGGCAGACATGGTGTCCAGGGTGAAACTCCATCCATAGCTTCTCCAGAGGCTGGCAGCACTGGCTTTGTTTTAGTAACCTGTTGCCTTAATCTCTAGTCTGAATTTTACTTCTCTGGCTGGCATTTGCCTTTCGGAGCCATGCTCTGTATCTGACTTGCCATATTCCTCTCTCACTTTCCTTCACCTTCAGGTGGGATGGGAGAGGTTGATGTCCTACTGTCTTCAGCTCCAGGTGCTCTTTTCTTATCTATCCTCAAGTAAAATTTGAAGTGTCAGTGGGAGAAAGTCTGGGTTGAGTCATCATTCCTGATGCTATTCCTCTGCATTGAGTTCCTCCACGTTGAGGGAGAGAGGCAACTGCAGTGAAAATAGGACTTCTCAGTAACAGCCTCATCTTTCATGCACCATCCAGCACTCCTGTGGGCACAGCTCCTGCGTTGTCAATGGCATTTTAATGGTGACCACTGCACTGATGTTTGTTGTTCCTGACAGTGGAGACTTTTCAGGGTGATTAAGCTTTGGAGCTAAGCTATAGCATCCTATCTGCTCACTAGTGCCTCCTAAATGACCCTTGATACCAAAGATTTTTCCTCTGTCAAGTCAGGTGAGTATTTGCCAAAATAATATCTAATGCTACCAGAGATGTGATCTAAGGGATAAGAGGGCTGAGCTGGAAAAATGAGAGGAACTTTGTGGCAGGAGTAGAATTTGCATCTTAAGGTGATCCTGTGGTGATCCACAGGAGGTTGCTCAGCAAGAAATCCTGCTGTACTGCCCAAAGCATGGGGCACCAACAGCCCCAGGAAGATTGAGCATCTTATACGTAGCACACTGCAGTAGTCTGGCCTGAAGACTGTAAGAGCTAACAGATATGCTAGTACAAGAGCTATTTAGAAGGGTTTTTTAGGGTACAAGAGAAATTAAAAGCTAAAGTATGTATTTCACACTGAGCTTCTGACATTTTCTCAATACATTTTGTAATGCACTTGGCACTAAAAGTAGAAACTTGTATTCCACGCTGTTCCAGCACCTATTGCAAGGCAAGTAGCTCTGCAGATATCTTCCTCAGCCTAAATTTTCCCCTCTCAGTGCTATGTGGACAAGAAAAGTGCCAAATCACATGCCAGACCTGCCTGGGTGTCACTCAGTTTCTAAGATATCAACTTGGAAACCGAAGCTGATCTAGATCTGGGGAGATGGATGTTAAAGAAAGTAATTACTGCATGTCCATTGGAATTCCAGATGAGCAGAATCCCTTGCAGACCGTCTTTACAGGTGTCATTAAGTGTAATTTTTTTTTGCACCCTCCCATAGGAGGAAGGCCAGGGGCTGCAAGTGAGTCTGTTCTATTAGTGAATTTACTTTGTAATTCTTTGGTGCCTTTTATCCCCTTCACAGAAATTCAAATATGTCAGTGTTGGTAAGACTTTGGAGAATGACCCTTTGAGTCTCATGCTGTTAATCTGTCATCCTTTTATGGACAGATAAACACTCTGATATCTTGCTCTGTCCATGTAGGGGAATTCCAGCTTCCCAATCAGCAAAAGAAACAATGAAAGTAAAATAACAAGGCCCTTTTTTTATTTTGTACAGCTGTGCTGTGCATGAAAAAAGTAGTAGGGGTGGACTACAGCTTTCTACAGCTGGCAGATGAGCAAATTCAAGGGCCTGGTGGGCAACTGCTGCCATTGGCATGATGGAGACAGCAAGTCTCCCTTGGGATGATGGCTGAACTCCAAAACCTGCTCGGTGTGGAGGCAGGGCCTCTTGTGATCACGCTGCTGCTTACCATTTCGCATTCCTGCTCAGTTTGCTGCAAACCCACTCCTATTTTTCAGCAGTGACAAATCACAGTCATTTCAAAACCACCTATGCATATGAAACATGGCAGTGAGGCTTCCTTTTTCTCAGTGCTGTCAGAACTGCTAACAAACTTAGGACACTGTGTGGAGCAGGGCAGGGCACAAACCCAGTATGAGAGTTTCCAGAGGGCTGGTACATTAAAACTGCTGACATTTTCCTGTGGCAGCTTGAGTGCCACATGTGCTAGGTTTGGATCCCTGAGGTCTGAAACACTGCCTTGCATGCTCTCCTAAGCATGGAGACAGGACTCTTCCTTAAGCAATAATCCTGTTCTTCAAAACCCATGATAAAGCCCAAAATGAACCTCTCTCTTTTGTAAGAGCCATCTGGTCTGTTTCTTGGCAATTGTTGTTTTGTTGCCAAATATTGCAGCCTTAGCCTGCATTGTGCAGAAGGTGAGACAGAAGTGAAGCAGCCCATGCATCTCTGGCAGACTGTGTCCCCATAACCTCTCTAAGGTCTATGTGGTTGGATGTTTCCAGCCATGTGGTGTGAAAGATTGGTGTGCTATTCTGAGTTCCTCCAGGTGTCTGACCTTCCAGCCAGTCTTCCTTCTGCCTGTCCTGTTACTCTGTGTTTGAGCCTTTTTGTGCAGCCTCTTGGTTTGCATCTTCAAACCTCAGCAGTGCTGTTGTGGCTGGTAGCTCTTGTATGTTTCCTGGTGACGTTTTTCCTACTCTGTTCCGTAAGAATTAAGGCTATGTTTTAGTTCTCACTGTGACACACTTGGGGTTAATAATGCAGAGTAATACATAAGGAGGTGATCTATGAATGTCCTTTCAATAGTGAGTCTTGCTGATAAGTTTATTCACATCCTGCAGCAGCCAGTTCTGCCAGGGATGTTATTGGTGATGTTGTGATTTGGTGGTATAACCATTTTTGGGAAGGTGGCCTAACAGCAAATAGTCTGTGTGCTGCAGAACACCGTGGCAGGGCAAGCTGCAATGCACAGAGACAATGTGTTTTTGTGGCAGCATGTGCTTTAACAATAAGGGATGTCCATGTCCCTGGTGTAGTTCCTTGGTCCATGAATGATTGTTGCTGACCTCAGTTACTCTCCCAGAAAAGCTGTAGAAGCTCAGAATTACCAGGGGAATCTGTGATTCAACTAAGAGAAGTGAAAGATGCATCCTGAGGCATCGAGTCCAGTCTCCTGTTATTGTACATGCCCTGTAATACTAACACCATGATTCATAAACTAAGCAAATTGCATTTTAACAGTAATGTTTTGGTTGCTTCACTATCCTACTCTAGGGCTGTTCTGGAGCTTCAGCACTCTGACAGTCAAAATCATTTCCAGGGTTGATTCCTCTCAGTAGTTATGCCAACATTGTTCTCTAAATCGCTAGTCTTTTGCATCCAACAGGAACTGCGTTTGTCTTTCCTTACTGGAAATACATCAGTTCACTGGATAGCTTCTTCTCTTTTGTTTCCAAATGATGACTCCCTACCCTTGTAGCAGAAATTCGTGCTATTAGTCTTGAAGTGTATGTCTTTGCATATTTTACTGTTGAACTTCATTACACTATTCTTGTTGCTCTTATACACAAGGTTGTCCAATCCTTCCTGCATAATATTCCTATCCTTCTCTGTGTCAACAGTGCTTCTTCACTGGGTTTCAGTGTATTTCATTGTAGCACTCACTTCGTTTGTGCCAAAGGCACTACTCAATAATTTTAATGTTTGTCCTCTTCTCTGCTTTCTGACTCTTAAAATAAGAAGTATCTCATCATTGAGCAAGTTATCTAGACAGTCAGCTGAATTCAGTTTTGCTTTTAACCTGTTTTCTGTTCTCCCTCCTTTTTACTGTCACTTCAAGCCGAGTGCTTTCCTACACCTGATTCCTCCAAGGAGGTGCAAAGCGGATCTGGTGGAGAACAACTGCATGTCTTGTCTCCTTGAGGAATCTGTCTGTTCAGCAGTAAAAGATTAGGAAACGTTTACTAGTCCACTTATTTTGGAAACCCTGGGTTTTCAGATATGGTTTGCAATGAGCTGTGTGTTCAGCTTTCTCACAGGTGAGGCTGCCACATTATATCATGCTGGCATGTGGAGATGCTGGCTGGAAGGAAAACCACGTCAGGAGGCGGGGCTGGGAGCGCAAATGCCGGCCTCCTTGAGGCAGTGCTGGTTCTGCCTGCTTCCAGCTTGGACACTGCCTGCTGTATTCAGGGGGGAGATTTAGCTAATTCCATCTTTTGTAGTTGCTGCGGCAATGGGACATTTTTACAGTGACTGTTTTCCACAATTGTCTACCTTATTTAGCTTTGTGTCCAGTCCAGTTCCACCCCCTGTAGTTACTTGGTGCTTTTCCTGCAGAAGTCAGTGCCCTTTCCTGTGAGCGTTCAGCTGTGCGTGGCAGCCTGGCGCCCGTGAGCCCTGTGCTGGCCATGTTTGTGGACAGGAGAAGGAGGGCCAAAATATTTGTGTTGTCTCTGGCAGCTCACAGCACGGCTTGGCGTGCAGGGCGTCGCTTAGCTCAGTGCAGCTCATCCTTCCTGCCACTGCCTTCCCTCCTCATACTGCAGGGTAACGTCAGCATGCATCGGACAGAGAGCTGGTGATCGGGTAGAGCTGCGGGCCCAGCAGAGCTGAGGGAGAAGTTGGCCAGGAGCTATGCTAAGAAACCAGGGAGCTGGTCCTTTCTGCTGTCAGCTCTGCATTTGTTCACAGTTGTAGTGTGCAGGGAGAGAAATAAACGGTCGGCAGCAGCCAAGTGTTTGCTGTTTCAATCCTGTTTCATTCTGCCCATGTTTTCTCAATTGCCTTCTCCTGAAGCCTCGTGTTAGCAGTAAAGTAAGCAGAATTTTTGAATAACTTGTTTTGATACAAATACGGACAGTCCTGCCAGAAAGCTTCATGCTGATGTCATGGAGCTTGGGTTTTCGATCCTACATGAATTTAAGAACTGAATCTGCGAGGTCCAAATTGCCTTGGGAAAGCAAATTTCATCCCTCATGTTCCAGCCTCACTTGGAAAGCTGTCTGTCCTCAGGTTTCTCTGTGTAAGTAGAAAACCCGGGGAGGCTGATGCACGGGGCCTGGTCGCAGCATGCTGTCCTTACCGGTGGCTGGGGAAGGCAGCTGCTCCCTGACACTCCACATCTTTTCTTCCTCTTCTTGTTACGGAGATGGGGATTGGAAGCTGTTTTCTTTTAAGGTCAGGGAAGGACCTGAGGTCATCTTCCAGAACCAAGTAACTGTGTTTGCAGGGCCTCCGTCAGTAGCTCCTGGATCTCCAGGCCCGTTCATGAGTGTTTGCAAAGGAGCCACGTGTATTCATAGACAAAGTCTGATTAAAGCACAAGGTATAACATTGGCTGGAATTGGGGTGTTTTGACCTGTGCTGCGAATGGACGTTTACTGATGTCTGCTCAGGCAGGCATCTGTCTCAGGCTGCTGGAGCTGCATGGCAGCGTGTTGCTCTGTTTTGTCTTTGTTGATCAGTACTCTTTAAGCAGTAATTCAATGTTTTTGTCAGGTTGGTTGGGAATTTTTTTTCCACTGTCAGGGTTGGGCACGGCCTGTGGGAGAGGTGCGGTGGTCTGGTTTCCTGCCCTGACGTGGATGCTGGGCTGCATCCTTCACATGGAGAAGAGACTAGCTGTGGGCTGGAGCTGGTGGCGGAGCCAGTAGAGCTGGGTGCTCTGTCTGCCTGAGGTCTGGCCACATTGTGGTGACAGCATTTTGGGGGAGAGAATTGTCCTTTGCTGAGTTCTACAAGCTATGTGCTTCCTGCCCTGAAGTCTGTTTGGTTGGGAAATGGACCTGCAGTTGCCAGGGAAGTTTCTGCTCCTGGGAGAGATGGTGCTGTACCAGGAGGGAAGAGCACATCTTTGTGGGGCTGTCTTCTGCTGCTACACGATTGCTGTAGGCCTCCCTCTTTTCCTTGTCTTCCTCATCAAGGCCGAGTTTCTCTGCTCTTCCATCTGTTTCTGTGCTTGCCTTACTGAGATGCCATAGTGTAGATTATTTTAGTTATTGCTTCCACTTTGCCAAGTGTAGTAAATTGGTCTGTGCCTCCAGACACGTTTGAGCTTTCAGGCGTGACTTGGCCAGTGTGGAGGTCTGCAGCAGGGCCCACCACACCGCAGAGACGTTGATGTTCAGGACATCTGAACTGTTCTGTGGCCTTCGAAAGAAGGACTGTCTTGTCTTTTTGTATGCTTTTTGAGGGACATTCTAAGGGGGCCACTCTTTGCAGGTGTGAATCATTGGTAGATAACGGGCTTTGGGAGTGTGTGTGTGTGTGTTATATGTTCTGGCTTTGTTTAAAGAGAGAGAGAGTAAAGGCAGTTGTCTCAAATGAAGAGTCTGGAGTATGCAGAGCTCTGATCAGATTCGCGAGTATTTGGCCTCTGGATTATTGGCCATGGTCATTTACGCTGTCTTTGAGGTGTTGCACAGCCTGAGCTCCACCGGGAGGTTCTAGTCTGTCTTTCCCTGGAGCAGGACTCTCTTCCTGCTGTCTTTTCCTTGGTTTTGGCTCCAAACATCGTCACCCTTCTGTTCTGCTCATTATCTGCTCCAGACTATAGTCCATATGGTGCTGTTTACCAAACAGGCACTAGTCACTATTGCAGACAAGCCTCTGCTGGGCCCAGAGACATGACTTCTCCCACAGCAAAGCCCTGAACTGACCCTGGCTCTGTCCCAGCTTCCTGCCTGTGGACGGTTGTTTTCCTGCCCATGAAACCCAACCTTGGCCAAGAACGTCTGTCTTCTGTGCCTGGACTCATCTACAGGAGTGGGCCCCTCCTTTTGTTTGCGTAGGAGAGGCTTTGATTGCTGCTGTTGCGCTGATGTCCTGAGGCTGAGAAGGAGAGGTCCCACTGCACAACGGGGCACTCATACCAAGTTGTGGTCAAGAAAACAACAGCGTGTAGGATGCATGAGGAACAGAGTGAGAAAAAAATAACTTTTATCATGCAATTAGGTAAATAGATGACTGACCTTCTTCTTGAGTACTGTGTGCGATAATGATTCACAGAATCACAGAAACACAAGGTTGGAAAGGACCTTCAAGATCATCTAGTCCAACCGTCATCCTATCACCAATACTACCCACTAAGCTACTAAACCATATCTTGTAGCACCTTGTCCAGGCACTTCTTAAAAACCGCGAGGGTTGGTGACTCCACCACCTACCTGGTCAGGCCATTCCAGTGCCTGACCACTCTCTGAGAGAAAAAGTTTTTCCTGATATCTAATCTAAATTTCCCCAGGCGCAACTTGTGGCCATTTCCTCGAGTCCTATCATTAGTTATCTGATTGACTATCTCCAGATGAACACTGCAGAGTTAGAGGGCATATGGGGATAAGCACCACAGGTACTTTATCAGGATAAATCCTTCTTCAAAGAGAGGGTGACTATATTAGTATTGTTACTATAGGAAGATTTTAGTAACAGAAGATGAGGCAGAAAAGCAACTAAAATACTACATCATGTACAGAAAACACATGCAGAGCTCCTGTTCCCATTTCGCATAACAAGAACAAGATCTGACTGAATTTGAAAGACAAACTTGAATACTTTCTTGCTTAATGTGTTGTTTGTGTATGAGCTCTAAAGTCACCAGGTATCACTGAAGGAAAAAAAAGGTAGGACAGTTCAAAAACAGAATAGGCATTTTATAAGGACAAACTGTCCAGTTGTTGTGGTGAATGCCTGTTTCATGTGTAATATAAAACCTTCTCAGGGATTTGCCTGGTAAGAGCTAGGAACAAGTTCACTTGAGAAGGGCTGCACTGCATCAGCTGTGCCAGTTACGCATCAGGGTGCTGTGGGGAAGGGATGAGGTTGCCTGTAGAGAGCAAGGGGAAAGAGCCAGGCCACAGGCTGCCAACGGCTGGGTTGCAGAAAAGTCCTGGCATTGCAAGATGTTGCAGAAGCGTTACCATGATGGAGTGTTTTTGTTGAACCCATTTCTGTTATTTTTCAGGAATCATTCACCAGATGAAAGGTGACTATGACACTGCACTGCGGCTGCATAAGACACATCTGTCCATAGCTCAGGAGCTGAGTGATTATGCAGCCCAGGGCCGGGCCTATGGCAACATGGGCAATGCTTACAACGCTCTGGGCATGTATGACCAGGCTGTCAAGTACCATCGTCAGGAGCTGCAGATTTCTATGGAAGTAAATGACCGTGCCTCTCAAGCATCTACACATGGGAACTTAGCAGTTGCCTATCAAGCACTGGGTGCCCATGACCGTGCTCTGCAGCATTACCAAAATCATCTCAACATTGCCCGGGAGCTGCGAGACATCCAGAGCGAAGCACGGGCCCTCAGCAATTTGGGCAACTTCCACTGCTCACGTGGAGAGTACGTGCAGGCAGCCCCTTACTATGAGCAGTACCTGCGTTTGTCCCCAGAGCTGCAGGACATGGAAGGAGAGGGGAAAGTTTGCCATAACCTTGGCTATGCCCATTATTGCCTTGGGAACTATGAGGAGGCTGTTAAGTACTATGAGCAGGACCTTGCATTAGCAAAGGATCTTCATGACAAGCTGAGCCAAGCCAAAGCGTATTGCAACCTGGGCCTGGCCTTCAAAGCCTTGATGGACTTCAGCAAAGCAGAGGAGTGCCAGAAGTACCTGTTGTCGCTGGCCCAGTCTCTGAACAATTCCCAGGCCAAATTCCGAGCTCTGGGGAACTTGGGGGATATTTTTGTCTGTAAAAAAGACGTAAATGGTGCAATAAAATTTTATGAGCAGCAATTGAGCTTAGCCCATCATGCTAAAGACAGGAGACTGGAAGCCAGTGCCTATGCAGCCTTGGGCTCTGCCTACAGAATAATACAGAAGTGTGACAAGGCTTTAGGTTACCATACACAGGAGCTGGAGGTGTACCAGGAGCTGGGAGATGCGCCGGGTGAATGCAGAGCACACGGTCACCTTGCTGCAGTTTACATGTCACTTGGGAAGTACACCATGGCATTCAAGTGTTACGAAGAACAACTGGAGCTTGGGCAGAAGTTGAAGGACCCCAGCATAGAAGCCCAAGTGTATGGTAACATGGGCATTACCAAGATGAACATGAATGTCATGGAGGAAGCTATTGGCTACTTTGAACAGCAGCTGGCCATGCTGCAGCAGCTCAGTGGAAATGAATCCGTGTTAGATCGGGGCCGAGCATATGGTAACCTGGGAGATTGTTATGAAGCTCTGGGAGATTTTGAGGAAGCTATAAAGTATTATGAGCAGTACCTGTCTGTGGCGCAAAGCCTGAACCGCATGCAAGATCAGGCAAAGGCCTACCGGGGCCTGGGCAATGGGCACAGGTAAGGAGCACTGCATGTGTATTGCAACAAAAGGCAGTGAAATGCAGTGCATTAAAGCACCAAGAAAGGCATCTGTTGTTCAGTATTGCCAAGCGTTACATGCTGCGTGTAGCCTGCTCGATCCTGGTCCAGGTGTGTGCCTGTGAGCCCACCTGGCACTCAGGCTCTGTGCAGTAAGTTGCGCTTGACTCCCTGAGGGTGCGGGAAGTCAGTATGCTGCTGAGAGGAGCGTGTGAGGGGGAGCAGTGGTGGCCTTGCGCACGCGTGCTTGCCTAAAGGCACCTGCAAGAGATGTGCTTGTGTGTGCTGAGGGGAACCATTGGGGTACCAGAGGAGAGAGGTACAAGATGCATGCTGAAATGTGAGAAGGTGGCCTATGTGTGCATACCAGTGTAGGACACAGCGTGGGGAAGGGTGCGTGCTATTTAGGGGGCATGTGGGAATGCACAGATGGGAACTGAGTGTGAGAGAATGGGAGATACAGGCTGTGGGGCAGAAATGTGCATGCAAATCGGTTAGTTAAAAGCGAAGCTTGGTTGGCTTGTTGGGGGCTGTCTAAATATGTGGTAGAGGGCAGGGAAGGTTGATGTCTAGGCAAGTACAAACGGATGTGTTGTGTTACTGATTGAACGTGTTTGTGTGGCCATTGTACACATGCATGGGGATATGGCATAGGACCAAGTAATGGAATCCACTGGATGCTGGGAAGAAAATGATTTAGTCTGTGTTACTGGCTCAAATAATGGAGCTAATGTTGCTCCGCCCTTAGAGCAAAAAGTTTATAGGGTAGCAGAGGAAGGATGTTGATTCAAAGGTGCTGGGCATGACTGCTAGGGGGAAACATTTGCCTCTGCCTGAGAGATTTGAGATGGCCTCTAGAGGAACTGACAAAACATTTTATTTCAAAAAAATATTGGCAAAATAAATGGTTTTTTCATCCCTTCTAGAGCTATGGGAAGTTTGCAGCAGGCTTTGGTGTGCTTTGAGAAGAGGCTTGTGGTGGCACATGAGCTGGGGGAGGCGTTTAACAAAGCCCAGGCCTATGGGGAGCTGGGGAGCCTGCACAGCCAGCTGGGCAACTATGAACAAGCCATTTCTTGCCTGGAACGCCAGCTGAACATTGCGCGAGAGATGAAGGACCGAGCTCTGGAGAGTGATGCTGCCTGTGGCCTTGGTGGGGTCTACCAACAGATGGGAGAGTATGACACAGCCCTGCAGTATCACCAGCTAGACCTGCAGATTGCAGAGGAGACCAACAACCCCACTTGCCAAGGCCGAGCCTATGGGAACCTGGGCCTGACCTACGAGTCTTTGGGCACCTACGAGAGGGCAGTAGTTTATCAGGAGCAGCATCTCAGCATTGCAGCGCAAATGAACGATCTTGTAGCCAAGACTGTGTCCTACAGCAGTCTGGGGAGGACTCATCATGCCTTGCAGAACTACTCTCAGGCTGTGATGTATCTGCAGGAAGGTAAGAGGTTGAATCATCCAACCTAGCTTGTTGTGATAGGTGCAGGGGAATAGGAGGGAGGCCTGAAGACATGGAGAGAAGTGAGGTACTGTGAGTGTGGCACTAAGAGGATGTGTTTGGCAGTGACTTTGATGCAGTAGCTCTTGCAGATATCCATAGCTACTGTTGAGCATCCGTGTGAGTAGCTGCCCAATCAGGTTGTTCTGGTCAGCACGCCATGTCAGTCAGAGCCTTCCTGGCATCCTGTGGAGAGAGCATTGCAGAGCAGTCTGTGCCTTCCTGGGGCCTTCTCATCCAACTCTGCGCTTGAAGCCAGACCGCATCTAGTGAGAGTCTTTGTAAAGTTTGTTTGTGCCTGAGCGTAGAAGATGTAAACCTTCTCTATAGACAACACTGCATCCCAGGAATTGGCTACACAGGTGAGGGTGGACCCAGCCTAGATTAGATCTGGAACTGATGTGTGCTGAGCTGTGCTCTGCTGATCGCCACCTAACTTTTCTTTCTGAGTTCCAACGGGAGTGAGACCAGAAGGTGAGTGTCCTCTAAGCTGTGAACGAAAACAACTCATGCTTGGTAGGGAGGTGAGGGAGGTGCAGCCCTCAGTGTCCGGAATCCATCTGCCCGCTGCTGGGCACCAGGGCCAGTGCTGACCTCCAGGTTGCACTGCTGCAAGAGATTCCAGTGTGCAAGCAGTATCTGTTCAAGGTGGTGAATCTCTGGAGGAGATGAGCAGTGTAGTTGGAGTGTGTGAAGCTAGAAGCTGAAGGATTCATTACATCAGTAAGTCTGTTTTTTCTGAAACTGACTTTGATAGGTCAACCAACATGCTGAGAGAGTTCAATTAAATTGGAAATGGAGAAATTATATACAGCTCCTTCACCTGGAAGAATGCAGAATTCCTGAAAAACCCGTAAATGCTGGTTGCTGCTGAGCTGCATGGTCATGGCCAGCGCTTCCATTCCCCAGTCTGTAGGAAACTTGAGGTGTATAAGAAGAGGCATCCTTGTTGGCAGCAGGGCCCACGGAGTTGAGAGGCTTGGAGTGTGATGGAAGCAGGGGACAAGAAGGTGCTGCTGGAAGTGAAACGAGCTCTAAGTTGCTCATGCCAGGACCCTGCTCTCTGCTCCGGCTCAGTAGATAAACTGTGTGGAGCCTGCCAGGATGCTGGGAGAGCTGGTGGGAAATGAGCAAGGAATGTAGCAAGAGCCTCTTCTCTGGCAATGTTTGGTAGCTCAGTACAGTTTTGATTGTGTGGCTTTTAAGGTTTAAAAGTCAAAATTCCTGGTGGGAGCATACTGAGTGTGTCTCAGGGGACTACACCTTAATCTCACTTGGGTTGGGTCTTGGTCCATGGAAGCATCTGTCTTGCTTAGGCATCTCTCATGCTGGTGTTGATTTGAGTGAAAGCAGCTGCTGCCCAGCACTGCTGCAGTCGACATCTCACTGCTCTGTATCACTGCCGTCTCTGTCTGCTGCGGGCACCATGGAGGTGCAGGGCCCACCTGAGCCAGCAGCTGAGGCAGGAGAAATGCTGCACCCAGCTGCCAAAACCACTTCTCCCCCTGGCACTCTCTCACTCTGACTCCTTTTCAGGACTGAGGCTGGCAGAGCAGCTGGGACGCAGAGAAGATGAGGCCAAAATCCGCCACGGCCTTGGCCTTTCCCTCTGGGCAAGTGGGAACCTGGAGGAGTCTCAGCACCAGGTATTCTGTGGTCTGCCCCATGTTTGTAGGCTTGTGTCCTCTGAGCCCTGTGGGTCATTTCTGTCCTCGGCGGAGGAAATGTATGGTGCATCCTGGGGCAGGGTGTGTAACACACTGAGCCCACTCAGGCCCATGTGCCTTCCTGCTCCATCCCAAGTCACCTGCCCTCTGCCGGGGATGCTGACATCCTGAGGGGCTGTCTGAGCCTGACCTCTCCTGCCTGATGGTATGGTGGCCCTGGATCCTGCTCTCCCAGCCAGTGCTGCCTGCTGTGTCTGTCAGGGAGTCACCATGGCTGTTTTCCCTCCCAGCTGTACCGGGCCTCGGCACTGTTTGAAACCATCCGACATGAGGTGCAGCTGAGCACTGATTACAAGCTGTCACTCTTCGATCTGCAGACATCTTCCTATCAGGCCCTGCAGCGAGTACTTGTCAGCCTCGGTAAGAGACGCCATCAGCTGCTCAGTCTGAACTCCAAGCTAATGCCAGAGTTTGACTGAAGGTGCAGGGAACTAGTTCATGCTACAGCCTTTGCTTCTTATCTGTCTGATGAAGCACAGCGTTTGTTTGCAAGGACAGGAATAAGGGTTTCCTACTTTGGGTTTCAGGCACCTGTGGATAGTCTTCCGTGCTTTCTCCATTCGTTTGCCTTTCTGTGACTCATTTCCCCATACATCATGTTAGTGCTTGCAGCCCAGATGATCTGTGGGACCGTATGCCAGTGCAGGGACTACTCTTTCCAGAAATAAGTGCTGTGACACTGTTTCCCTAGACCTTTGTTTGGGTTGGGATAGCAGCTGTCCCTGTTCCTGCACAGTGCACTGCAGACCACGTTGGTGTCAGGTCTGAGAGATGGCTTTGTCTTTTCAGGTCACCATGATGAAGCTTTGGCAGTAGCAGAGAGAGGACGGACAAGGGCATTTGCTGACCTGCTCGTGGAACGCCAGACTGGACAGCAGGACTCTGATCCCTATTCTCCGGTGACCATTGACCAGGTCCTGGAGACAGTGAATGGCCAGAGGGGACTTGTTCTCTACTACTCACTGGCTGCAGGTTACCTGTACAGCTGGCTGCTGGCTCCTGGGGCAGGTGAGGTCCTTTTTGGAGGTGAGAGCCTATGAACAAACCAAACAAAAGGAGAATTGTACCATTTGCAGCTAGAAATGAGTCTGGGACCAAAGTGAATGTAGAAGGGAATCCTTTGGATCTAGAACCTTGGAGCTGAATAGACTAGAAACAGTGGCATAGTCACAGCGCTAACGACATAGAAGTGCTTATTTGGGGTTTTGGCATTCACCTGGAGACAGAAATGTTTTATTTCAGGTGTTTAATATTCCCATTTTTCAACCTCCAATCTGTACGTTTTTCCCACACAGCAGTGTGGAGCAGTAATGAGATTCCAAATATATTGGCTCTGTGAGAATCTTCAGTGTATAAGAATGCCTACTTTAATTACATTTCTGTGCTTTATCCTTCCAAAAGCTTTTGACATTTATTCACTGAAGTGGATTGCAGAAAACAGAAGGGCGTCCCTGCTTCCTGATAAGCCATTGAACTGCCCAATCCTCTGAATTTGCCTCATATGAATGTGGAAACGCTTATCACAGAGGAGCAAGGAGGATTAATTTGAAGAGGATTGCTTTTTTGCAGACAGCTGTTTTTCATTATCTAATAAAGTGATGACTGTAAATTTTCATGAGTTCTTTCTGGATATAATTTAATAATTGCAGCCCTTCACCATAACAAAGCTAAAGAGATAAAAAGCACTATTCAGATTGCACCAAAAATGCTTTGGGAAGGGAAGCAGACATTCACACATGCCTGACTTCAGATGGTATGACAGTGATTGGAAGATACTCTTTTGAGGGATGTTTTGCAATATTGCCTGTATAAGTTTGAGATGATGTTGTCCTGCTATGCTTCCAGTCACTAACTGGCTCTTTAGTTCTGTATTTTGCACAATAAAATTCCAGTAATTCTATAGTATTAAGATCGAGCTGAGCATACTGAAATTATATGGATCAGAACTGCAGGATTTGCCACCAGGCTTCATAACCAGTTTCCTCCTTGCCCAACTGGATCTTATAGAAGAGCAGCTGCGCTCTCCGAGTACAGGAGTTTGTGACTGCCTCCTTGAAGGCACTGTCAGGTATTAGGAAGGAAAGGGACAGTGGTGCTTTGGTCTCCAACATGCAGGTTTCCTCTTGAACAGCTTTGCTGGGGAGCTCTTCAGTAGTGACTCCACGCCTTCTCATCTTGTTAGTGCTGGCAGAGAGTAGCTTCAATGGCAGCCCAGGATCCTCATTATCCCACTGAAATTGTGCCCTTAGAGCCTTTTCACTGGTTCTGTGTTTGCTACAGAAGGACCTGCTTTATTCGTTATTCCCCCACTCTTGCTAACTGATCTATGCTGTCAATGCAAACAGGGCATCCAAAGCAGCCTTTTACTGTTGATCACAGGCTGTGGCACTGTAGAATTAATTGTATCAGGAAGGTTATGCCAATCTGAGTGGGGGAAGGTTTTATCTGGAGTATTAGTTGAATTCTTACCAAAACAATGGTTGTTCTTTATATGGCTTATCCGTTGTGAAATGCTAACTTTTAACATTTTACTATGCATTAATTCGCCTTCTTTGTATATAATGTATTTTCATGCATATGAGTGAAATGAAAAACCTTTATGTGACATGAGGAGGTTGTGCTGTAGTAATAACATTTTTGTTCAGCGTTTGAGCCTTGTGTGTTCAATGTATGTGATCAGAGACTATTAATAGGTATTTTTCATGCACAGCTATTGAAATGTAACTTACACTGGTAGATGCTTGCATAAAAGATCTGCTTTATAATTTATATAAGACTGCTGCAATAGCAAATGCATTCTGAGCACCTCATAAAAGCACTGCTCTGCCTTTGTACCTTTGAGCTATCATCTGCAAAGTACAAAGCCAGATTTTAAAAACCAAGTTTTAATACAGAAGGCTGGAAAAGCCCTGTGGAGACATGGCACAGAATGCTTGACCCAGTTGTACTGGAAATGCCAAGTGCTACAGACTGTGCCACTTTACTGGACAGTTGCTGGCAGCGCTCTTCCTTCCCTGCAGAAATAACTTCACTATTCCTGTTCCTTGCAGGAATTCTGAAGTTTCACGAGTATTATCTGGGTGACAGCCTGACAGAAAATGCCGGGGATTTCCATGAAGCCAACAGCGTGACCCTGCAAACAGTAACAAACTCTGCACTAGAACAGTACATCTCAAGTGTGCGGGAGGCTCTGGGTGTGGATTCCTACTATACCCGGTAAGCTGGAGGTGGGGTTTGACATCCTAGTTCCCACTTTCTCACCAGAAGGCAGTTTGTAACAGCTTCAGCTAATGGGCTGAGAAGTTTGAGAACAGAGAGTCAGAGCAGGGGGCAAACTTTCATTACAGCAACAACAAAATGGCATTATTTATGTATCTGTGGCTATTTTTCTGCTGGAAATGTCCCTGTCCTGGTACGTTTTTTTGTGAGTGAGTCATACAGGGTAAAGGATGTGGCAACAGTTTAGCTTGTGGTTATAAGTGCAGCTTTACTACATAGTTTCCTTATTTTGACTGGGTTAATAACATATTGGCGGTTTTCAGGTCTGGTTTACTACTAGCACAGAGGAGACTTAAATGTTTGTGTTGGCTGATTTGTTAACCAGCCCCCCAAATTTATGTGAATTGAGGCTCTTTTAGTTATACCGTTTTTTTTAGTCTTTTGTAAACTGTTTTGCATTTTTATGCAGCAGTGAGATTTGTGAATGAAGCACTTTTGAGTCCCCAAGGCTGTGGACAAGTGTCTTCTTCCTCGTCCAGCTGTGATGGTGAAAGCACTAACAGTGCTGCCCCAGCCCCCACAAGCCATTAACAGCCTGTGTTAGAGGTCACCGCTATTCACACAGCTTTCTGAGAGCGACCCATTGTCCGCAGGGGCAATGCACACCCAAAACTGGTGTTCCAGGTGATAATGTCGGCCAAGAAAGAGGAAATGATGTCATTGATCCTTGAACTGATATAAGCTTAAGATTCTGTGGGAAACGGGGAACTTATTTTACTCTCCTAATTAATCCTTGTTCATCTTTTGTAATAGCTACTGTAGGCAGCAAATACCACTGTACACCTGACACTGCTTCAGAGTGCTAAAACCTAGCAGTCCATAACCATGGCATTTTCTTAAGAGGTGTAGACAGTGGAAAGCGAGCAGATTTGTGGCCTTATTTCACCTGGCCAGGTTGCAAAGGAGAAGGGAAGTAAACCACTCCCCAAAACAGGAGGGGGAAAAAAAAAAAAGAAAAGAAAAGAAACCATGCATTGGTATCCCAGACAAGAGAGGAAAGTTACTTGGTGTTAGAGAGGTGAAAGAGATGTCTGAGTTCAGATGGACAACAGGTATCTAGAAGAAGACTGATATGAGCCATTTTCTCCGCTTCACTGCCCTAGTCTCCAAGAAGGGAAGCTATGTCAGAGTGATCTGTGTGGTGTATGTAGCTTTGCAGCTAGGGGATAGATAAAGGGTTTTTGTTCCTTCAGGGTAGCTACGTAGCGATTTTCTCATCCTTTCTGTTTGTTCTACTGCTATATATAAATATTTTTGTGACTACAGCACTGATTATCCATCCCTAAGTGATGATATAAGATACGAAATGATTTGAAAAGATATATAGTACTACTCTGAAACCTTCTGGTGAACATGGTGTTTGTGCAGTGTTGGAGTCTGGAAGTTCCTTTGGAGCGTCACTAAAAAATTTAGTATTGCCATTGTGGGAGGATGAGCTCCGGTGATTCAGTGAGAGGAAGGATTCAGGGACGCAGAATCTTGCTAATGTGGTCCTTTGTATGTGTTACTGATATACTGGCAGTATCTGTAACACAGATTTTGAGCATGAACAGGTGACTTGTTGCTATTGTTAGCCAAAATGGTGGAACAGGCACAGTGAACCTAAGGTCAGCAGTCAGGTTAGACTTACGTTCTGACCCTCTCTGTCCTGAACTCAGTCTGAGCTTCTGTTTTCTGAAATCACCCACCAACCTCACAAGGGAATTGTCAGGATTGTGTCATTGGAGCTGCTGAGATGAATCTTTGCTTAACTCATAATGTTGAGACTCTTTTAAACCAGAAGGAGTACTGACAGCAGATGCCTCCCTCCAGTCATACCCACATCTGTGTGTATTGGACTTATAGTTGTGTCTCATCTGGATGCATTTTGGGTGTGTACTTTCTGACAAGGTGGACAACCTTGCACAGTTGTGAAGGTGGCTTTCTGAAGGGGAACATTTTTTTTTACAGCTCCCTGACTGGATTATTCATTTCACTGTGACCAATAACAAACTGCATGTTAGTCTAGGGTTTTTATTAAGTATTCTGAGAAAGTGCGATGGGATTCTAAACCAGCTGAGTACTCGAAGTCTAAGGGAATTGTCAGACAAAGGGGACTAGCTTCCTGCACATTAAAGCCCTGAGAAGCTGCTAGCACATAAGCACTGCCATCTGAATGATCATAATCATGAAATTATTGCTAACAAATAATGCTGCCTTTAAGGAAAGGCCTGTCCTTATTGGTGGTGATGTGTAGGGTTTTGGAGGCCTCACATTAAATCTGTTCTGTTAGCTTCAGTGACACCTCCTTAGGAGGTATGTTTTTCAAGTCTTGCTTGAAAATGAGCTGTGTGATTCCCGTTAAAGCAAATGTCAAAAGTTATTCTCTCCAGCCTTCATGTTTCCTGGGTTTTGCAGATGAGTTCTGGATGTTGATGCTTCATCCAGTTCTGTCTTGTACGTGTATGTGGACCATGAGCTCTGTTCTTTCTGGAAGAACAGAGTCACTCCCTCTGAGGTGTAAATACTGACGGGAAGGACAAGAAGAAAAAACAAGACTGAATTGGTTCCATCTACCCTTCTTTTAAAGGATCAGGGTTGCATTTTTCAGAAGGTTACATACATCTTGTAGGTATTGATGGTTGAATCTTATCCTTTAGATATGCATACATACAACTGAAATCTGCAGTTACTCCTCGTGTAACAGATTTGCAGATACTGTTTTCAGTTTTGTTCACCATTTGTCATCGCAGACTCTTTTCCTGGCAAAGGCAGTCCTTTAGTCTTCAGGTTCTGGGATGACTCTTTAATTTACCGTGATGTCAGCTTCCTCCTCTTTTCATGGTGATGGTAGTGGTATGTTCTTGGTTAAGGATTCTGGGTTTAATGCTTGTCTCTAAGATCAGTGGGCTGGTGTGGTATGATCACAGACAGAAGCTCTTTCCCCACTTCAAAATTATGTGCAGGGAATTAAACAAACAAATCTTGTCTGCTCCGTAAGGGTGAATGTCATGTTCTGCTTTGAAACACTTTCCCCACATGTATCAAGTGCTTCCCTACAGCATTGCTGACTACCACCATACTCCAGCACACCAGACCCCCAGGAGAAACTGGAAGCTGTTCTCTGCCTATCAGCAAAGAATAGAAGGAGTGAAATATGTATAGCATGCATGTGAAAACTTTTGTTTGACTCCGACTTCTTAGCTCATGGCCTGCTGAAGTGCACTGTAGTTGTGTGCTTTTCCATGGACATTTAAGTGCCATTGCCTTCCATAATGTTGTAAGCAAGTTTATAGGTACTGTTGCACCACCAAAGTGGCATATTTTCCCATTTTTTGCTCCTGGAGAGGAAAGGATGCTGTCATGAGGTGTGTCATTAGGATTTTGCTGTGGTAATGTTAGGTTCTACACTGCAGCCTTTGTACAGAAAATTGTTCATCTCAGCTGGTATAATTAAGCTAAAAGATAACGTACTTGCAAAAAATAGTATGAGAGACTTTGAAGTCTACTTGAACTTGTGTTGGGACAGATTCCTTTCTCTTCAGGGAGAGCATGTGACCTGCTCTCTTGGGTTCATGAACTCGAGATTTTTGCCTCTTGTAGGAGCTCCAAATATGCATCATGAGTGATACTCAAAACTGTGCCAGGACTCAAGACTCAGCATGCCTACAGCTGGAGGAAAAACATGCAGGAGACAGCTGTTGACATCCTTTTCTTCCCCCAGCCCTCCCCCCCCCCCTTTTTTTTTTTTTCCTGGCTGTTGTTCAGCTAGACCCATTTCAGTGTTCAAGAAGTGAATGGCTTTTGTCAGGGCTTATTCTCTCAGGTTATTGGATTATATTGACCTGGAAGTATATTTGTAAGATATCCTGTGGTCCATACAGCAACATATGTGGTTGCCTGCACAAGTATGTGTTGTACGTTAATTTGATTCATGTGCTCGTTATTGGAAAATGCCTCCGTGAGGAAAAGCTGTAAGTTGTCAGGAACCCAGCAAAAGGAAACAGAAGTGAGATGCAGGGCAGCTTTAGCAGGCAGCATAGCAGGTTTAGCTTACGTGTACAAATTCCAAGGCTTGTGAGGCACAAAGTGATATGCAAATTATTTATTAAATTAAAGGAAGGGGTTGTTAAAAAAAATTCACATACAGTAGTTGTTTGCTTTCTGCCTTTGCTAATATAGCATTTTGATGGAAAAATCTGCACTGAGATGGTAATTTAGATATTAACGTCAGAAGATGGAAAGTTTAGAAATTTTGGGCGCTATTTCTCTCTGTTGCTGCTGCCCTAGTGTCATTGATGGAGTCATTTTTTTGTCTCTGTGTTTCTTTCCCTGTTTGTATAATAGGAGCAGCAACACAGCTACCTTTTGTATATTGAACTTTGCCAGTGAAGGGAGCATACAGAGCTTGGAGTTGCTGTTGTGGAAAGGATGCACTAGCTTATGTTCTTAGGCAATTCAAGGGCTGAGTTGGTGGCTTTTTTCTTTTAAGCCTCAACTTTTCTGTGTTGTTCTGTAGCTTCAGAAGTCCTTACTCATTGCTGGGCACGGGAATTTGGGTCTCGTATTTCTGTTGTTGTATGTAATGCTTTAAACCCTTGAAGAATGCCCAGGGCAAGAGGAGGGTATGGGGCTGTTATCCTCTTGTATGCCTAACAGGAGAAGTGATGCAATCAAGGGACAATTTGACTTTAGCATTTGGCTGAGGTTGTCTGAAATCTATTTTCTCTCAAACTGGCTGAGCATTTATCACAAAGCTGTTGCGCTGTCCTGCACCAATGATTCCTTCAACCTGCTGTTCCTTTTGCAGAGCCTGTGCTAGCAGCGAGACTGAAAGTGAAGCTGGGGATATCATGGACCAACAGTTTGAGGAGATGAATAACAAGCTGAACTCAATGACTGATCCAACTGGCTTCCTGAGGATGGTCAGCAGGAACAACCTCTTGAACAGGTGAGAATACAGCGCTGCGCTGTGGGAATCAGTGAGCAGAATGAGATGTCTTGATGTGACCTCAGGGTGCATCTGATGACATTGTTAGTGGTGTCCCTTATTCCCCTGTGTTTTGAGGACACAGAGCAGCAAACTGATGCTCTCTGTCATGGTTGCAGTAACCATTCCTGTGGATATGTCTTCCCAACATCGGTGCTTGGGGAACATTAAGCATCTATCTTGGGAATAGGGTCTGCATGTTAGTATGTGCAGTGGTCTCTTTCTTCCCTTCTGAGCAGAGGGGCCCATAGGCTTTTCCCTTCAATCCTTTTCTTTTTGTGCTCATTTGGTACAGTGAGAATTTTTCCGTTTCTCAGGAGAGCTCCTGATGGGCTTGAGAATCCACTACCACCTAGCGTTGCATATGTGTCCAGCCTGGGAGAGGTACTTCAGGTGCCTGGTGTCATTCTACAGATACGTGACCTGTTGGGGCTTGGTTTTGTTCTACAGACGCAAATCTTACATGCGAAGGACGAAGAAACCCTTCCAGGTCCTGGAAGGGCATGGGGTCCTATTGCTTCTTTCTTCAGAAATACACGTTTTCGATACAAAGGAGGCAGAACAGCAACTGAAAGCATCATTGTGCCGCCTTCTGAGAGAGAGGGTCACAGGCAGTGAGCTGGACAGGACTGTGTATTTCTCTTAGGAGCTCAGTAGCTTGGTTTGGGAGATGTAGGGAGTGGCATCTTCATTGCATTTCCAGGTGAACTTCATAGCTTAAGGTGATAGCCAGTAACGATTTGTCTGCAATTGTTAACTGACAACTCTGTCCTGAGGGGCAGCCATTTCTAATTTCCTCTTCTCCTGGACAAGAGCTATTTCTGACTATCTGAACAATTGCAGGGGAAGTCTGTTTTTGTTTCTGCTGTCTGTGAGTTGTGGAACTTGGAGCTCTCTGCTTAGACACTTCTCGTGGAATTTGCTTCTGTGGATTTTAACTGTTGTACTAATTAGCTGGTAATATGCTGCATTTCTGAAGTTACAGGACTGTGCACTAGCTGAGCAGTCTCCACTCATTTTCTCTCTGATAGTTTGCTTAGGTCTCAGTCTTTCACAACACCGTGCTGTTTAGGGCAAGCATTCAAAACGAAAATTGAAGACAGAATTTTTCCAGTGTCACCACTTCTATAATGGAGAGATGCTACATGATGCAACCCAGGGTTTCTGGCTAGCTCTGTGTTCCAGTGTGGATTATGAGCACAGGATACTCGAGGCATTTCTCAGCTGGAGAAGAGAAAGGAATCAGCCTGCAGTACAGTGAGCAATCACTGGAGCTTATGAGCTGTAGCAGCAGCATCCCCATGAAACTGGGAGCTGCTTGTTGGCACCAACAACTGGCCTATTTTTCTTTCCACAATCCACATACATATCTATTCATGTTGCTGCAGTGGCGGTGAACTGTTGGTACTTGCTAGTTCAGGATCAAACAGGCAGATCCCCAGGCTTGCGGAAACATTTTGCCACTTTGTTGGGTGGCAAATTCCTCTCTGATTACATGGGGAAAATATGCTCTGATTCTGCTCCAGGGAATGCAGTCCTTAGTAACACTGTAGAGACCATCCGTGCGGCATCTATGTGTCTTTCTGCTCCTTGGGAGCCAAATGCATTTCCTTGAACCCACATCCAGGAGCTTACCTCAGGTGTCTTGTCAAGTAACTGGTCTGCAGCTGTTAGGAGAATCTCAGGGATGGGGGAACTTGAGCACTTCATTAAAAGCAACCTCACAAGAGCATCAGAAGGAGCACTAGAAGCAGCCATGACTTTGGTGTTCTCACAAACTGCACTGAGATGAAGAGAATGGCAAGACACTTCTGCGTGGCCTGCAGATGGGGGAATATCAGGGGGCTGTAGTGGTAAAGCTGATGCTGCCAAATCTGTTTTGTGCCTGGCTTGCTGAGTCCTGAATTCAGGGCAGGTGCTATAGTCCTGCCCAAACCTTTGAGTACCTACTGTACTTAGGTCTGCTCCAGCCCCACAGATGATGAAACTAGAGGCTACAGAGTCTAGAAGGGAACTGTAGCAAGCATTATCTGGCCTATTGCTATACTGCATGGTTCTTCCTAATCTAGCTGTGTAGAGAGTGGTGCAGCTCCTGGCATGCAGCACAGTGAGCTTGGGACAGCAAGGAGACATCCTTGAAAGAGCCCTGCAGCTTCAGGAATGAAGCAGATGAAGGTCTGCATGGAAGAGTGCAGATTAAGAAAGGAAAAGGCCGCAGGCAGCATTTCTGTGCACTGGCCTAGAGCTCTAACAAGGAACTGTGAGCTCTCAGACTTCGGGTAAACAACAGAACTGAACGCGTAGCAAGAGTATGAGCTGTGATCTTGCAGCTCCAGTCTCCAGCTCACCTCCTCTGTGCAGTTGTTTTTCTGCCAGCTAATACTGGCATGAGTTCAATTAGCTGTAGGTCAATGGTGAGTGGATTGTTGCTGCTGTGGTGCTTCAGTGGGTGGTAACATCGTGGCTCACAAACAGTGAGTCAAGGTATGGCCTCTTTTTGCCTTGGCTTCTGCACTGCAGGGCACAAAGTGGAGTAGGGCTGTTGGCAGTTGAGAGTAAGAGCTTGCCTTTTCTACTGCCAAGGCAGGCCCTGCATTCCTCATGTGGGGTCTGAATGCAGTGTTCACATCTTGTGATTCAACGTTGGAGATCCTCAAGGGAGTTTGCATGGCTTGGGGCCAGCGTGAGTTCCTTCACGCACAGGAATTGCGTATGCTGTTAAGGTCCCATGTCAAAATGAAGCCCTAGAGATGCTGGGACTGTTTGGAGCCATCCAGCCTCCAATTCTGGTGATGAACAGGTGACTGAAAGGAAGCCCTTGGTTTGGGGTGGGTGCCCTCTGGCTGCTGTCATCAGGTAACCTGGTGATTCTGGCTTTTAAGCAGAGAATAGTATTGATTTTTTGGCAGCTCTGCTTAGAAAAGCAAAAATGCTTGGGTTTGGCAGTTAACTTAAGGAACTTCTGAGAAGAAGTGGACTTTGGAGGAGAAAGAGATGTTGAAGGGACACTGCAGTGATCTCAGTACTGTCCAGTAGCTGGCTAAGCTGTTGATGCCACTGATAGAGCTCTCCCAAGGTAGTCTCAGTTGCTCATGTCTTATGCAGCTTCTGTTTTCTCTGTTCTGTAGGGCTTTTAGACTCTTTTGTTGGGTTTCCAAATTAAAATCTGATTTCTTCCCTGCTCATCATCTTGTGCTCAGGCAATAGATGTGATCAACGCCAGCACCTGAATATAGCTCCCCCACCTTTTCTTTGGCCTCTCCACCACCATGGGGGACACAGTTTGTCCTCCTTCCTGTAGAGAACATGTGAATCAGCCTTGCCACTGTTCAAGTGTAAAATATACTTCCCTGAGGGCAATTTTTGCAATGCAGCTTAGTGAGAGTTTGTAAAAGGCAAATTCGGAGGTAAGGAGTAATAAAACTTTAGATGCAAATTCACTTCTGACAAGGACATTATTATTCCCCAACCCACCTAGCTTGTTTTTTTCTGGCAGAGTCAGCATGCTAAGGGTCTGTGGCCTGTCCCACACCACAGTGGGAGATTTCCAGAGCAAGCTCAGTGCCCTGATAAGAGTAAAGTCCCCATGAATCCATCCAAAATATAGCAGAAGGTGGTTACAATTCACATGGAGCCTCAGAAGAAGTAAAAACGTGGCTATTGCACAGATACTGTTTCATCTTTTTGCTCAGGGTTTTATACTGGTGATCATCATGTGATGTCTGAGCATATCTCCCTTCTCCTTTTGGTGTGGGACCCTGCCTTTGTGTTGATTTTGGCCCTGTTAGCTGTGTTTATGTCGGGGTGCAGGGAGGGCCAGCTGCGCCCTAATGGAACGGGAGCCAGGTTCCAAGTGCAGTAGCAGGGCCAGGGCTGTGCCAGCAGGACCCCATTCCACAGTACCCAGTGGAGTGAGTAGTGCAGACCTGGGGATGACAGCCAGGGTCAACGGAGAGTCCAGATCGTCAGGCAGGTGCATGGTAATGAGACAGGTCGGAAATCAGGAATGCAGGCGTGCAGATCAGGATCAGGTCCAGTGATGGTAACTGGGGTCAGACCCAGCCCACTGATGGCTGTGCAGGTCCATCGGGAGGGGCAGGTCTGACGGGTGTTAGCTGGCAGGTCAGGGTCTGCGTTAGCAGGGTTTGTGTGCAGGCACAGGCAGGGCTGCAATGGAGCTGGAGACAAGCATACCTATGATGTAGCTCAAGCAGAAACTGAAGGCCCAGGCCCCAGCTTAAATGGACCTCCTGGGCCAATGGGCAGGGCATGTCAGGTGGAGGCCACCATTCAGGTTGGTCAGGGCTGTTAAAGTCTATTAATGCCCTCAGAGGTCTGACAGCTTGCCCTGGAGAACCATGCAGCTGACCCCTCAGGAGCAGAAGGATGAGGGCGTACCAGGGATGCTGGCTGGCCAAGGACAAAGTGCAAGGTCTTTGGAAGACAGATAGGAAAACAGAGGCTGGAGAGTTTCATATCTGCCTGGTTCTGTACCATATGGGGGCAGCACTGTGGCTGCCCAAGTACAGACCACACAAGCAGAGAGTGCTGGGTGGTCTGTAGGTTTTGTGCAACCACTGGTGGGTTTTGGAGATAATTGTGGGTGCTTGAAAGCATCCACAGGCAGTTCATATCTGAATGTTTTTTTGGAGCTTCCCATAGCTTGGTATTGTGAGTGTGTCAAGGCCCTGAATGCGGATACGGGGCTGCATCTCTAGGAAAGGTCTTTGAGGCAGGCTTGCAGAGTGACAGGTCTGATAGATATCCATTTGTCCAAAGGCTATCAGACCACTGCAGTGGTAAGTCGGACGCTCAACCCTCCAGAATGGCTGTGCTTAGCCACAAGTAGTATTTGACTTGTCCAGAGTCCTAACGAATGCCAAGGCAAAAGCAACTCTGCGCTGATTGCAGTATGAACTGCTCCTTCCTGCCTGTGCCCAGCTACGTTTGTCCTCTGCAAGCAAAGTGAGGCCTTGAGAGGCTGGTGGTTTGCCAAATTAGTCTGAGCTCAAGGCTTGTATGACTAGGGTTTTCTCCCCCTTTCTCTGCGGATGTCATGGGATCATTGCTTTGTTCCTGCACCTCCAACACAAAGGGCGGAAGCAGAGTTAGCACTGATATATGCAGGCAGTCCTGAGTCCCAGTTTGTGCTGTTTCTTCTGCTTGCTGCAGGTCAGGCTGCCTTCTACAAAGGATTATAAATAAGCAGCACTGCAGAGTCTGTGCAGGGACTCCAAATGAGAGATTTTATTGTTCCAGAAATCAGGGGAGGGAACACTGCAAGAGCAGGGTAGAAATGTTCAGACCTGCTGCTGTGCGGCACTGGCCCTTTGTAGGAGAGGTGTTTGCCTGAAAGATTCAAAAGTCTCCCTCTTATCGCATTGAAATCACCTAGACTCGGATGCTTAACAGGCCACGTGGAGAGCTGTTTGTTTGCACTGGTTTGGGAGGAAAGGGAGAGAGATGGCCAGGGCTCCAGGTTTGCTCTGCCTGCTACAAAAGATCTCTGTCCAGCCTCTCCCTATGGATTTTCTCACTCTCCTTTGTGTCTGCAAACACACAGGCAAAGGATGTGAAAGATTTATGATACTCCTTTGGTTTTGTTCTAATAAAAACCAATCTGAGTGGTGAAGGGATAAATCTAGAGCTGCTTGGCTGTGCAAACAAGATGAAGGAGGCTCTGCTGATTAGAGTAATCAAGCTCCTATCCCCTGCAATAAATTAGTCTGTTAACATTGCTTAATACAGAAGACTAGGCTGGCGAGTGCCACCTACTGGCAAATAGCTGCTTCTTAGGAAGGTCAGGACTGTTGAGATTGGACTGGTGCTCTTTGTGCTGCCTCGTTCCTGTATAAGCGGTGGGGTATCCATGCCCTTCCTCACTAGTATATCAGACAGAATATGGTAGAGGTATGTGCTTTAAGCACAGGGATCGGGACGCTAGGAATACATGGGATTGAGAAGGCACAGTTTTTATTTCCTGATCAGATTTTAAAATCTGTGCTATATAGTGTGGAAACAGCTGGGCACTGCAAAGTGCACTTGGCTCAGCTGCTGGAATGAAGCTAGGCAGAAGGATCAGAGGGGAGGACACAGTGCTGAATCCATCCTGATGCTGCCAAGAAACTTACTATCGCACAAGTCACCTAGTCAAGTTTTCAACAGCGCTGAGTAGCTGCAGTGTACTCGTGCTTTCACCAGCATCCCTGTTTGTATAGGAGAGCAAGGACAGTTGGACACCAGGCTTCCATTTGCATTCTTAAATTACTCCTGTTGGCCTGTAAGGTATGAAACCCTTGTTAGTGGGGAGCATGGGTGGTAGCATAATTTTTTCTTTAGTGAATAGATTTTAGACATGATGTAAGCTGGGTCTGGAGACTGATTACAGCAGCTGAGGAGAGAAAGGGAGGGGAGAAAGAAATTTTCTGAATCTGTTTGTTGGTATGTGGCAGAAAAGGTCAGGGAAATGTCTCAGGACTGTGGTTTGTTGGTGGTAGAAGGTGTGCACTTGAGTGCAGTATTTTTACTTACCTTGTCTTTTCTTGCGTGTTGGCTTAATGTGTGAGTATGAAGAGACACGGTACAGTTATGTATGCCTGTAGTAGATATGCAATCAACTGTACTAATATCTCATTGATTGACCTATCTATTGGAGATTTAGTTATGTTTTGATTTCCTGCATGTGCAAATACTTTCTGCTTTTATTTCTTTTGTATAATTGATCCAGGCAAGAGCTAAAGCTAAGGAACAGAGATAAGGCATTTCTCTGAGTAAAAATTCTTAACAAAAGACATTGCAGACTAGTGTTCTGATGAAGCATGAGAGGTTGGTCATGAATCCAGGAAACTATAGCTGCTTACCTGTCGTGTAAATTGGCAAAGGCACATGGCACTGGAAGGTGTTTGAGAGAGAGAGAACAGCACTGTGCTTCATAGAGACCAGGAATGGAAGGAGGCTTTCTCTGTGTTGGCAGCATCAGAGCATGATCTGGACTGGGATTACATGGAACCCTGCACTGAATGCGTTTGGCACCATGAGGACAATGGGGCATGTGTTCCCTCATGGGTGGCCTTTTATGCATGAGATTTATTGTTTTCATTACTGGACAGCCCCAGTGGTGACTCTGGTTGCACTTTAGACATTGTACTACCATTACTGTTAAATGTCTCATTTCCCACCCTTCCTCTTTTTTTAAGGGCCACCTGTTAAAACTTTCTGGAAAATTATTCTTTTCACATGAAATGGTTGTTCATGGAACCATGCCAAGGATAATCTTTCTGGGGAGCACAGCTGCTGGATTAGAGAGACCAGAGTGGAGCAACATCATTTCCTCAACAGGGCAATAAATTTTTGCACCCATGCCATCTCAGTCTCCTCAGAGGGCTGGTGTTTGGTGATGCCCAAGTGGTTATGCCAGGAAAACATGTGCAAAGCTCTGTCTGTTGGAAAATGGGCGCCGGGTCAGCTTTCACGTAACATTCACTAACCACTTGGTGATGAGAGTACCTCCAAGTCTCTGGAGAACGGGGTGATGGTACAATAATTCTTATGTGGAAGAGCTGTGTGTAGCTCTCACACAATGTGTACGTACCCTTCGTGACTGAAAGTGACTGCCAAATGGCCAACCAGTTGATATGAGTCTCTGTAGTCCAAAAGCCTAATGAAGGTCTGTACTAGACACTTGCAGCATCTATGAAGAAGGATGTGCAGACTGGGAAGTACAGAAATATGGCATGCATGTAGCATGAGATGAACACCCAGTACAGATAAATGACTGAAGCTCAAACGCCTAATTAGCATAGGTAATTATCACATTTAAAAGTGATCGATAGACTTCTGGTATACATGGAAGCTGATAAGGGAAGGCATACTGTTTTGGGAAGGACTGTATATAATGAAGGAATAGCTGCATGAATTCTTCAGATTTGGGCTCCTGGTCAGTGGCACACGCTGCTATTCTTGTCCCCAAAATGCCAGTAGCAGTTTTTAGGTGAGAGGGGGAGAGGGAGAGACAGGTCCTGTAAGGAGCAACTGACAGCTTGAACTTGGTAAGAGTGGAGGCTGGTGTAAGCATGCAGGAAAGCAGCTGACATACAGAGGTTCTGGGAAGATAAGGAGGGCTACTGAGTGTGCAGTGAGGGGTGTTCAAAAATTAATGGTGATGTTTGGAAGACTTATTGGTGCTTAAGGAAAGCAGAGCTGAGAAGGGCTGCTGTCAGTGATGGGAAAGATTTTGTTGAGTCTGTGGGGGGGCTGGGGGCTGGGCGTTGGTTTTGTTTGTTACTTTAAAACAGGGCCAGATTAATTCCCTTTGGCTGCTTGCATGAAGAAAAAGTCATCAGGAAACTAAACCAGCTCTGCTGGGGTGGAGGGAAAAGGAACTGTGTAGTGGCATTTGGGTGGTGCTTGGAGGCAGCTTTGTGACTGAGTTTTGGCAGTGAATGCTGTAAGAGAGTGACTGGAGATGGACAGCGAATAAAGGAAACCTTAGTTTATACTGCCATTGCCCCATGGAACAGGAAAGAGGGAGCAAAGCAACATTGCAGCAAATGAGAAAGCTGGCAGGAAAATGGGTTTCAGATCCGCTGTCTTGCTGGAAATGTGGAGTCTAACCTGCTTACACAACTCAGGATATTTTCAGAGGCAGTGCCTGAAAGGTACAGACAGCTCTGACTTCATAGTGCCATCCAGAGGAGTGACAGCAAGTGCAGGCATAATCTTCATGTCTTGTTGCTTGCCTGTTTTCATATTTCTTTTCATTTCCATGCTAGATTAATTGGTGGAAATGCCCAGTGTAAATCTCCCTTTGATTGTAGTCAATTGTTAATGGGTCTTATGTTTGCCTGCACACCATTGCAACTCATAGGTATGTAATAAATGCTGTGAACAGCACTTCGGGCACTTGATTTTGTAGAGAAACTCCACAGCAATGCAAGCTGCTGTCTGAAGCTGGTTTACTCTGTCATTATTGTCATTGTTCATTGTTTTGTGAAGCTGAGTGGAAGAATGAAGCTCTGGCATGAAGCATCTTATAGAGCACAGTCCTCTGTTTGGATGAACTGAGACTGGCTCATTGTCAGCATTATGAAGTCAGGGCAACCTGCTGTGGACCTCCGATTTCTGCAACTAACCTCTCACTTGCCTTTTGCCAACAGGAGCTGTCAGAGCATGACCAGTCTATTCAGCAGTACCATGTCTCCTGTTAAGGATGGAACATCATCTCTTCCAAGGAGGCAGACTTCCTTCACCAAACCCCCGCTCCGTGCACTCTACGACTTATTGATAGGACCCATGGAAGGAGTAAGCCTGTAGCGCGGACAGATGTAAAGATTCACTTACCAAAATCGCCTGTCGTGTGGGAAAGCAAGAATAGACAGCCTGGGGAGTTTTTCTGAGGCATGGTGGTTTCCACTTGATCTTCTCAGATGGCAAGACCAGATATGCTGGGAGGTGGAAACAAGGGATGTTGCTGATGATACCACTTCCAGTCAGCTGCCAAAGTATAATGCTTTTGATGAAGGAAGTGTATCCTTTATTCACTAACGCTAATTGGCAAACTTGGCAGATCTACTTAGGGACAAACAGGTCAGGGAGAGTGAAAAACTGTTCTGAGTATGGAAAAGATTCATCTGAATCAAGGCTGACCACAGCCCTAGGTTCAGTGGACAGGGGAGTTAGCCTTATGTGTGCCCATGCTGTGCAATTTAGCAGTGTGAGCCTTCTGCCTGCATCTGAAATGACAAAGGAGCAGCTTTTTGCTGTTTTAATGGTTCAGCCAGTTTATGCATCTGTTCCTCTCCCCTTGGAACGTAAAAATGCCTGTGTACCTTCCTCCCCAGTAGAAAAAAAGAAGTGTATATTTTGTATTTACCCTCCTTGCCCATGGGATTCCCTCCTTCTTCCACCCAACCACCCCCACATTTATCCACATTCCTCCTTGGGGATCTCAGAGTTTGACATGCTATCTCCAACCACCTCTGCAGTCTCTCTGGAGGTAGGGTGTCATGCTCTGGGTGTACACTCTGCTGTGTGAGTGCGGGAGACCTAGGGGAAGAGGAAGAGGGGATGGATGGTTGTCCTGAGGAAAGGTGGTGTCCTGGCTGCTGCCTCCTGAGGGAAGGCAGTTGCTGTCAGACAGAGTGGGGATAGCAAGTTACTCCAGGCACTGTCTACGTACAAAAGATGACATGTATCTAAGTTTCTGCTAACACCAACAAACAAAGCTGCTGTGGTCACATGGAGGAATATATAGCCTGGAGCAGACATGATGAGATTTCACAGCACTCTCAGAATAGAGGATTTTACGAGGCTTGCCAGCTCTCTTCTCACTTGTAATTTATTGGACATCTCAGCTCTACCACTATTTGTATGTCTTTAGGTTCTGGACAAGTTTGCATTATCTTTGCCTGCCCTTGAATTTCAAAACTTAAAGGAAGCTAATGATAAAGTCAGTAAAAATCAGTAAATCTTTATTTATTTCTTATAAATTCTATGTTCAAATACCAAAATAATTGAGGTGAAAGTAGCATCAGAGACTACCACTAAGTTGCTACTTCTCTTCAGTCAGTTGTATCCTTCAGCTGCCCTTTTGCTCATTTCCCATCTGACCTGTAAATTCTAGGTTAGGGACCATGATGTAAATAGTGTTTGCATGGCATTATCCCTGGTGCAGGCAGGCATGCATCAGAAAAGTAACCCATACAGTGAAGGTCATGACTTTTCTTACGCTTGTCCTTGGGTAAGATAAACATTTTCTGTTAGCACAACACTTGAACAGATTCCATGGTGCCTTCTACATTCTTGCTGTGAAATCCTTCTCCCTGTTGCCAGCTCTGTTTTCTGTGACTGGTGCTCATCTTTTCTCCTGCATCTCCTTAAGGTCCTTTTTGCTGTGCCTGAAGGAGTTGCTGCATGTCCCTAAATCCCTAGTCCAAGCTCTGCCTTACACAGACTGCAGTGCCTTTTTAGTATTGGCAGTGTCCTTTTTAAAATTGAAGTGAGCAGGGCTGCAGGCTCTGGAGGCTTCTGATTTACTCTCCATATCTACTGCAAAGGTGTGTAAACTCATGCCCTCGTTATCCATTTGTAGTCTCCTTTTACTGCTGCTGAATGCGGGGCAGGCAGTGTCAGTGAACTGCCATCCCCTCCTTTTCCCTTTCTGTCCCTGTTTGTGTTGCCACAGTACCAGGAGCCCGGCCGCAGCCCTGGCGCACCATGTAACTCCACTGCTGTGTGGTACGGCACTGGCAGCCTGCTGTAGCCAGATGAGCTGGGGCTGGCATCTCTGCATCCCATTGATGGGTGCTTTGATAGGGAGGTGGACATGCTCCTGGCGGGTGCCAGCAGCTGTGGGTGGGAGCTGCCGACGGGGCTGTTCTCGCACCCTGCTCCCCGCCTGGTTCATGGCTGGTGCGCAAGCACCTGACCTGGGCTCTGCTCTGGCCGTGGCTGCTGCTGCACGGCAGGTGTGGGCCAGGGCCTCATTCAGTGCCACTGAATCAAAGTGGTGTTTGCAAGCACAAAGGAAGCTGCTGCTCGGCTTTCTTCATTGACCTGGGTGACCAAAACTCAGATACCACTTCACTTACTTCATTGAGGAGGGGGCCTGCTACGACTGAAGTGTCTTAAGATGCACTGTCTGCTGTTGTCCCTGCATCTCAACTCAGGCTTTCCCCAGGAGAAGCAGGATCAGTTCCATCCCAGCAACGCTGCTGTGGTGCTCACTCTTCCTGCAGTTGCTGTCACGTGTATGTGCCAGGCTGTCTGTGGGGCTGTCTGCGTGTCCTGCACGGGGGCTTCAGTTTCACAGAGCAGTAAGATGACAGGAGAAACCAAAAAGTCCTGGCTCTGTTGTGCAGGATCTCTGGAAGAGGTGAAGTCAGTAGAGAATTGGTCTTCTCTAAATTTGTATCCAGCTGGATGAACAGATGGAAATGTCGCAATTCTGGCCCAGTGAGAGTCACAACCAGTTCTATCTTCGGTTACTTTAAAGGCTGCTGTGACGCTTTAATCTTGTCTGCAGAAGTTAGCTTTGTTGTGGAGGTGTAACTTCTGTGTACCGTGGCCTTTGTTAGCTGGTGTCAGCCATCCTACAGTTGCACTGCCAGTCCTGGGGAGTGGGGCCTCCTGATCCAGGAGGTGGCACCTCCATCCTCTTTGCAGGGTGAGGAGGTCAGCCCTATTTCTGGGTTTTCTCTCTCATCTTATACAATGTTCTTGAGAAAGCTTCACCTGGGAGTTTAACACCCACTATAGTGTAAATAGGTATGACAGGCTGGGAGGAAATCTTCATGGGAAGCTCCAGGAGCCCTGCTTTTCCTTCCAGGCCAGGACGCATTGTGGTTGGGCATTACTTGGCCAGTTTGTGTGACTGATGCTCCAAGTTGGTATGGCTCCAAGTATAAGATACCATAGGGCTTGGCAGGGCTTTTAGAGAGCAAAATTAGCAGATACACGATCCTTACTAGCCCATGTTCTACAAAAATGCAGTCCAGGTATTGTATGTGGTTTGGCTGTCCCATTACAATGGAAACTTCCAATTACAGTGACACTAGCTGCAAGCAGGGGACCTGTCCAAGCCAGCAGCTGTCATGAGACCTAACCCTGCACAGCCATACTCCCTTCAAGTGCAGCACCAGAGACTTTTCCACCTTTGTGACAAATCACCAATGAGCCTATATCATTGCTGTGAACGAGAGCACAAGTTCCTGTGGTTGGCAGTTCAAACTACTCTCTTCTTACTAAAGACTTTTTTGTTAGAACTCAACCTAAAATTAGTTCTTGGAGATATTTGAAATGCAAATGATCTTCATATTTTTATTACTATTTCTATTAACATACATACAGCCATTGTGGGGAGAAGAAATATTAAACTCTAGAGGTTTTCCATACAAAATGAAAATTCTGCTAGGCTTATGTCACTCTTGCTCAGATGCTCTGATTGTGTTGCTGACAGCTAAAGCTACTGGAGCAGAAGGTAAAATGGAATATATATTCAAAACATAAAAAAAAAAAAAATTAAAAAGAAGCAAACAAAAAACATTTCTGGAAAACAATAACCCCCCTGGTGGGAAGCTGCTGCATGTCAACTTGGGCTCTGCAGAAAGAGGCAAGGCTGAATGGGGGCTGGTATATTTAGCTGCATAGCACGCATCCTGGTTCACCACAGGCAGCGAGTGCTGGGGAGGCATCCCTCGAGGCTGCTGATGTTGTAAACAGCGTGTCATGTTGGAGCAGACATGGTTCAGAGGAAGGCTCCCAAGGCTGCTCTGTGTCAGAGATGGCCCTGCATCTTTGTCTCCAGTCTGTGGGCAGGGTGAGCTCCAGAGCTGTAAAAAGGATAGGAGAAACAGCAAGAGGTCAGCAACTATTCTTAACTCCTTTTAAATGAAAATTTTATTATCCTTCAGCAGTTTTGTTCCCACTTCAAAAGCCAAAAAGCCATTGAAAGTGCCTTGCTGTCTCTCTTCATCTTTATATTGCTGACGTTCTCCCTTATAGGTGACCTGTTTTTTGGTATTTCTGACTCGCTCCCAACTCTCTTTGAAGGAAACCACCAGGCTGATATTTCTGTTTCTTAATAACGTTCATTCATCTTTGCTGCTTCCTGAGAGCTAAAGCTTGAGACTGACTGCAAATTCCTGTTATTCTTTGATTGCTAGCGAGATGGGGTCAGTGTATCTCAAGTTAATCCTCAGCTATCAGTACATCACAGTGCAGTCTGGTAGTCTGCTCCAGCTAGACCCTGAAGAAGGTGGAGAGGAAGAATGGTGTTAGGACCAGGGTGGGTTTGTCTGAGCTCCCTATATAAAACCTGACACGAGTAGTAAAATTCACCGACTGCACAATAGCCATTACTTTTCTGTTGGATTGTGATTATTCAGTATGTCTGCACTTCAGAATTTTCTGACGTTACTCAGGCACCTCCTGTGTTTTAAAAGTTTTGTTTCCATTAGACATTTCATGGTAGTAGTTCACCGTTTGCAGTAAAATAAAGAAGATTCTTCTGTCCTATGTTAAATGGAAACTCAACTGAAAGAAGTTTTCTTTAAAGCAGGGATTTCAAAGGAATTAACACTTGATAACAGAAAAAGAGGTGGAACATAGGTGTTACTTCTTCCAAAAAGAACGTATGTAACTAGCACCTCAGAGGTTTGGGGGAGTTATTATTTATGAAATATGAGCCATGTGTTTGAAAAATACACTTCCTTTTCTGCGGTTCTGTTGAAGCCCCAGAATTTCCATCAGGAAGAGGTCATGTTTGGAGACATTGGAATCTAGTTCAGAAATCTACTCAGAATGGATTTAAGCAGTTTCATTTTCACTTACTGAGTATCCTAAGTAACTGTTTTTCTCCTGTCAAAACAAATATTTGCTACATCTGATGGAGATTAAATGGTTTAAAATTAAAATTCTCATAAGAACTTATAGTCCTGCATATTAGGTACTTGTCTCCATCCTGCAGTGAACACTGCTAAGTTAGCTTGTCTTTGGGAACATCAAGCAGTCCAGAGGAAAACATAGCAACACTAGTTGACACTAGTTATCTCCAAAACTATGTCAAGTTGAGGACTTAGTCTTACCCAAGCTTGTGCTAAAGGTTTCACCTTCAAGCAAATGGTTTATTTACCAGGCCAAGATACAGCTGCTAATCCACCTTAAAGGTGTACAATTGCTTAGAAGTGTACTGCCATTTTGCATTAGTCCTTTAGACTTTTTTTTTCTACTGCAGGTGTTTAAGCTGGAGCAAATTAAGTGCTTTGAAGTTTCCCTTTCCTGAGGCGATAACTAATTATTTTTACACTACACAAGATTAAAAAAAAAAAAAAGAAAAATCTGCCTGGTTATGGTCCTCCTGGGCAGTGTGCTCTAGGTGTCCCTACTTGAGCAGTGGGGTTGGACCAGATGACCTCCAGATGTCACTTCCAACCTCAGCCATTCTGTTATTCTGTGAAATAAGACTGGAATTCCCAGTTATGTGGGACCAGCAGCAGTTGCCACTGTGTGTGCCCGGTTGCATCTTTTCTGTTTATTAATGTCTCTGTCTCACGTCTCCGTCCATAAGATACTTTCTGTTTAAGCCTGTGTGTGACTGTGACTCTGGGTTGATTACAGTGTCAAGTGTCTTGAAGTGCAGGCCATACATACAGTCTGTTTGTGGATCATTTATTTTTGTATGGGAGGTTGCTGTTTTGAAGTTCAATACTAGAAAGAGCATTCTCTTTCAAAGGATGAGGTACTAATAATATTCACAAGGCACAGGTGGTTGGGGATGATAAAGAGTGTACACTGAAGTGGAAGGAGTTGTACTGTGATGAGAGTAGGTCCCAGCAAACTTGCCTCAGCTGTGCGTTACCATGGAGATTTATACAGCATGTTGGTGGACTCGATGCCCGTTCATCAGAATGGGTTTGTTCATGCACAGATAAGCAACAGTCCAGCTTTACAGAACTGTCCAGTGCCACTGTGTGTCCACCAGTCATGGCATCTACGTTCACATGGAGGGTAATTCTGATGTGGATATTTCCAAACCATGGGGTCAGACTAGAGCCTGATGCTTTGAAAGTGCAGGCTGGGCACTGCTGGAGTGAAAGGACCAAACTGATTCTCTCTCTTTACTTTACAGGGCTTGATGCATTCCAGTGGGCCTGTTGGCCGCCACCGCCAGCTGATACTGGTTCTGGAGGGAGAACTGTACCTCATTCCTTTTGCTCTCCTGAAGGGCAGTTCCTCCAATGAGTACCTCTATGAGCGCTTCAGTCTCATTGCAGTGCCATCCATCCAGTCGCTGAATCCCGGCTCCAAGGTCTGACATTGCCTTATAAAACCTCTCATAGAACCTCTCCTCTGAGGTATAAGTTCCTATACATGCTGGAATAGCAGCAGTTTTGTCCTGCTACACCAGACAAAAGAATAGAAGCCACAAATGTACCACCTTCCCAAGGCACTCCCAGGGCTGATGAGCATGTTGAGCACCCCAGGTGTGTGTGAAGTACATTCTGGTGTAGTTTCTGCAGCACAACCCCAGGCATGCCAGGAAGGACAAGGAGAATGGATCATTTGGATATCCTCTTCTAAAGGGTAGCATGTCCTGGGGTGTGGAGCTACGTGGCAGACTGCAGAAATGTAGGTGTTTGTCCTCAGTGAATTAACTGTTCTATCACGTTCCTGGTATGTTTGCCATCTTTTCAGCTTTCTGTTTGGAGAAGGCTGTTAATGTCTCGTGACAGTGAAGCCATAAGGCAAAGCCAATACCACCAGCAAATCTTTCAGAAATACCTTCATACTGATGTATGGCAATGACCATCAGCTTTTCTAAGGCCCACATGTCCAGGAATAATGCCCTAAGTCACATCTGCTCTTACTGAGCAGTGTTCTGCTGCATGTCTTGCCTTGCAACCTGTTAAATGCAATCACTGGAACAGCAAAAGGGTCTGAATTTTTTCTGTTACTGATGTGGGGGTTAGGCTTTTCTGGTCAGTATCAAGCCCCAGCAGTCAGTTGCATGCAGCACCATGTTGCTGGCAGTGGAGATCCTGATCCTGATCCTTGAAATACAGGTGCCAGACAACAGTTAATGATTACAGATAATCCTCCTGTAAGGTGGGAAGCTGGGATCTTCTTTATACTTTTAGTTCTGCTACAGCCCTCCAGGGTGACCTGCGCTAAGTCTGTTCCTTTCTATTCTTATCTATTTATTCACCCAAGAAGTGGGGATAGAACTCCTTACTGGACTAAAGTGGAGATGTTCCTTGGAATAGTTAAATGGAATAAACTAATGAAATGTAGAGCTTTTTTATAATTATGATGACCAGACTTCCAGTTAGAGCCAAGGAGACAGGATGTTTTAGTACCAACACTTCAACAGACAGATCTTTGAACCCCATTTTCACTTTCTTTTTCTCCATAGTCCCATGTGAGGAAGAATACTCCTGCTTACTCCAGTTCTACCTCAATGGCAGCTGTCATAGGAAATCCCAAGCTCCCTTCAGCAGTTATGGACAGGTGGCTATGGGGACCTATGCCCTCTGCAGAAGAGGAAGCATATATGGTATCTGAGTTACTTGGCTGCCAACCCTTAGTTGGCAGTGCGGCAATAAAAGAGAGAGTCATGAGTGCCCTCACTCAGGCAGAATGTGTCCATTTTGCAACCCATGTCTCGTGGAAGCTGGCTGCTCTGGTCCTGACACCCAACACTGACAGCAATCCAGCCAGCAGCAAGAGTTCGTTTGGGAACCCCTACACAATCCCAGAATCCCTTCGGATGCAGGATGATGCCAGTGATGTGGAGAGCATCTCAGACTGTCCTCCTCTTCAGGAGTTTCTACTGACTGCAGCTGATGTTCTGGATCTGCGGCTTCCTGTTAAATTAGTGGTTCTTGGCTCTTACCAGGAATCCAACAGCAAAGTCACTGCTGATGGAGTCATTGGCTTGACAAGAGCATTCCTGGCTGCTGGGGCTCAGTGTGTCCTCGTGTCACTCTGGCCAGTTCCAGTGGCTGCTTCCAAAATGTTTGTACATGCCTTCTATTCCTCCCTCTTAAATGGGATGAAAGCCAGTGCAGCCCTTGGTGAAGCGATGAAAACTGTACAGAGCAGCAAGCAGTTCTCCCATCCATCCAACTGGGCAGGTAGGAAGAATCTGACTTTGATAAACAAGATGTGGTTTCTAGGAAGGGCTCTTATGCCAAATAGTTTGAGTTAAGCAGGGAGTGGTGATAGCAGGTAGCTGGGAGTAGCGTGTTCCCTGTGCTCACCCAGAATTCAGCTCTTGTGTTTCAGGCCCTGATTCAGCTGAGCGTGGCTGAAAGTCCATGTCATGGAAAAAAGCAGTATTTCACTGTATAGTAAGTGGGTTACAGATTAGGTATAATCTAAAGCAATTGCAAGGTGAAGTGAGTATCATTTAAAGAAATAGTGTGTGATGTAACAACTCCACTACACGTTTGAAATGTGTAGGGGCAAGTTTCTTGCTGCATACTTGGGATGGAATTAGCTGGAGAAAATTTACAGAACTTTTTTACTGAAAACGTAGCGAAACTCTAACAAGGACGCAAGAGTGGTACTTCTAGAAGTTGTAGCGGCAATCAGTAGCTATGATTTCCGTGCCATAAGCGTTGTAGGACTTACTGCTTTGTTCCTTTTAGGAGAAAGGTTTCCCTTGCTTCCACTGGAAATTTCTCAGCAGTGTAAGCCCCAGGGTAGAGTGCTGGAGCTTGCTCCTTCTCAGTTTGATTAACGAGTTGAGATTCATAAAGACCAACTCTTGGAGTTCAACAGTGTTGTTACTGGAATAATTGCAATTGAGCTGTATTTTTTTTTCCCAGCACAAGTCCTGTTTTTTGAAAGCTGCAAACATTCCCCAAATGTTTGTTTTTGCACAGGCAGCAGTATCATATTTTTTAGATTAGGCAGCTGTTGTGGGTATGGCTCTGACGTAAACTGAATGTAGCCAGAGGAGCAGGAAACTCACCACAGCTTGTTAAAATGAGCACTTGGAGTAAGTCTGACAGAGTGATTTCAGGCTTGTTGAGTCCAGTGTTAGGACATGATTCAGAGAGTACCAGATGGGAGCTGAGCTTAAGTTAGAGTCCACAGTTCAATTTGTATTTTATTTTCTTCTAAGACTTTGCTGTCTCAAAGGACAGAACCTTTAAAAAGAAAAAAAAAAAAAAAGTTACCACTTCCTAGGCAAAACAGAATGAGCATGGACACGGGTGCTTGGTATCACCACCAAGTAGGGGATTATACCCACTCAGACTCAATATTGCCCCTTCCATGATATGTAAGCAAGTTCATTACACACAATCCCTGGCTTCCACCTTTGACTCGCAGCGGTGAGTCTCAGACAGAGCACCAGAGCAAGGACAGGTAGCCACATACTTTGCAGATGAGAAGGGGCAGGCAGAGTTCCTTGTGCTGACATTTGGAGAAGGAAGCATTTATATGGTGCATAAGCCAAGGCAGGTTTTTGACTGAGACAGGGAAGGCTCTCACTTTCTGAGTTCTGTTTCTGCAAGCACTGTTTTGCATCTATTGATTTCTGCTGCTGTCAAGGAGATACGGGGCATGCTAGGACAAGTTTAGGTGCAAGACTGTTTTTCCACTTGCTTGAACAGGAATACGGTATTGATTTAATCAAGGATGATAGCAAGAAGCATCCAGAAGCTTTCTGGAAGTTCAGTCTATAGAACTGGGCAGTGAGTGGACAGCAGTCTGGGAAAAGAATATGACTGTGCAGGGTGCAGTAAACCATTGTTCCGTTAGTCTGAGAGGGCAGAGGATATCTGCTTCTGTTTTGCACGTTTCCTGTAACAAATGAGATTATCAGTCTGTCTCATTTCTGTCTTAATCTGTCTCAATTCTCAGTAAGTCTCTTATTCTGAACCCTGCAGGCTTCATGCTTATTGGGAGTGATATGAAGCTGAACAGCCCTTCTTCTCTAGTAGGACAGGCCCTGACTGAGATTCTGCAGCATCCTGAAAGGGCACGAGATGCCCTGCGTGTCCTGCTACATCTGGTAAGAGAAACACTACAGCACCCAGCAGGCACAGGAAGGGATGTTGCAGCCCATGTAGTAGTGAGATGATGTTACCTATGATATGTATCTGTAAATGAAGAATGGGAAGAGAAACACCCTGATGTGTAACCACTCACACTTGAATAAAAAGCTTCAACCCTTTTCTCCTACCGTAAGGTGTTATCTTGCTAAAACTCTGGGTCGGTGTGAAGAGAGCAGGACTCTTGATGGGGTCTCCAGAGCAGATACTAAGTCCTACATTGTGTTGTGACAAAATCCTCCCCAGACCCACCTGGTTTGCATGAGCTGTTGAATTGGGTATGTGCTTTAAAAATGACGTTATCATTGGGGTTAATTGTTTCTACAAGAAAATAGCTATTAACATTGCAAAGAAGCAGTCACAGAGATGCAGGACTAGTGACCGCGGTGTCTTTGCTTACTTGGAGATGAGGCACTTGTGTTCCCATATGTGGCAGTAGCCTGTTGTGGGGAGCAGCAGGACTGAGGTCAAGCTGCCAGATGATGAGAATAATTTCTCATAACTTTTAGTGCTTTTCTTTTCAGTGTGTCTTCTGTGGTCCCACAGGAATGTGGAATATCCATGGAATGATGGAAACCTATGAGTATTACTAGTCATCCCAGTTGCTGGGTTTTGTGGGCACATCTGTCTCTTTACTGTTTACCATATAGCTTCACACTCTTGCCTGGTAATGAGCAGTATACTCAAGAGACTGGAACATAAAAGTGAGTCATCTTGTGCAGAAAAATGCAGCAGTCAGGCTTATAGGAAGGAAATGATCCCAATCAAACTAATACTTAGTTTTCTGTGGCATTCATTTCCCCAGCATCCCAGAAAACAGTGACACTCATCACAGTGATTTTAAAGGTGTGAGAGTTGAGTTACTGGAGCCTCTGTTTTCAAGGGCACTAGCATTCTTCTGTATGTGACAGGCCAGGTTCAACATCAGCCTTGCTGTCCCTCAGCCCGTTGTTCCTTCATCTTTATTGTGTAAAACGAGGTGGTTAGTAAAAAATCTCTTAGAAAATATACTCATGCTGTATTTTCCCCACAGGTGGAGAAATCATTGCAGCGAATCCAGAACGGGCAGCACAACTCCATGTATACCTCCCAACAAAGCGTGGAGAATAAAGTTGGTGGCATCCCAGGCTGGCAGGCACTACTCACTGCAGTAGGATTTCGGTTGGACCCTCCAGCCAGCGGCCTTCCAGCAGCAGTGTTCTTCCCAACCTCTGACCCTGGTGAGCGACTGCAGCAGTGCAGCACCACCATACAGTCCCTCCTAGGTAAGAAGCAGGCCAGCCGTGTGCTCTGTTCTCATATGTCCAAGCAGATACCTACATTTCCCTGCCTTTCTTTGATGTAAGGCTGCAAAATGGTGTGGTTGATCTAGGTTTCTACAGCAATGAAATAAAAGCATTTAACAGGACAGATGTTCCAGAAGTAAATGTGTACTGAAAATTTTGTCATAGATTGGAATCATTTGCCACTGGGTCCAGTATCTATGAAGTATGATGTGACTCTTCCTTTTTTCCTGCTCTCAGTCAGAAACTGTATAATCAGATGCAAAGTTGGGAAAACCTTTTGTTTTCTGGAAATTGCTGCTGTTTCCAGAACCATTCAGTGATGGGAGAGAGAGGTTTTAGGAATTAGCTGAGGTTATGTTCTGTTCAGGTTGTTGCATTTCTAGCAGACAAGCAACAGGTATTGAACAGTCCCTGTTCCTGCTGATGTTTTTCAGGTTTGCCTAACCCTGCACTTCAGGCACTTTGTAAACTTATCACAGCTTCAGAAACAGGAGAACAGCTTATCAACAGGGTAAGTTGGGAGGTTTTTCTCCAGTACCAGTTTCCAAATGGTTCTTCCAAGGTTGGTAAATTCAGAAATGAACAGAATGGTTTATACTCTGGTTTGTCAGCCCCAGAGGCTGCTAGGAGACTTCAGGGTTGAAGTTCTAAACTTCCCTGTTTGTGTGAATGAAAGTATGTGTCCAGAAGAGAAAAATACAGGTTATGTTACTGCGCTGCATGGCCTTGGGTATCCCAGTTCAGTGACAGAAGTGAAAACGTAATATGTACGACAGTGAGGGGGAGGCAAAATACAGGAAATGAGTGGTAGAAGGACTAACTGTTTTTTGTCCATCCTATCCAGGGTCCACATTGGCTGGTCTTTGTCCACTGTAATTACTAACGCCCCAAGGAATACTTGACTTTGGACAATGCCAGGGTCTGTCAGAGAACTTGTCAAGCCTATGCTTCTCCTGGTTTGAGTGCTCATCTCTCTGCTGAAAGAATTCACCATCTTTAAAAGAGAGGCAGTGCTACCCGTGGCTGTGGGACTCCCACTGCCTCCCCATCTCCTTCACATTCCTCCCTCTTGCCAGTCTTTGTAGGATGTCTAGCAGAACCTAATCTTTCTCTGTGCCACCAGCCTGGCTTACATGTTTCTTACTGTCCTGATTGCTCCTCTAATGAGGTTTATCTTGGTCATTTGCTTGCTTTAGTAAATGAACACAGTACGTATAGTGAATAGGTGAACAGCTCATTTTCTTTTCTGCTTTCCCCATGCAGAAATGTTACAGGGAAGTACCATGGTGGGTCCCTGTGTAGTTTTAGAGGGCTCCCATTCACTGTGTCATGTTGACTCTATCAGCACAAAATACAAAATAACAGCTCCAGCTTTGCAATTATCCATTAAGAAGCCTGTTTTGTCCATCCGTTAGACTATGTCTGCTTCAAAGAAAGGGTTTCTTGTCACAATTTACAGTAGCACTTGGGATATTTCTAATGGATTGTCCTTTACGGCATTTTGCTTTCTTGCCTTCAGTCTTTTGTTAGTGCCTGAGACTTCTGTGGTCAAATAGCAGAGTTATTTTTTCCTCCTTACCACTAGAGGAAGGCCCACAGTAAATGGGATTTGATGTGTAGAGGTTGACATTCCAATAGATCTGAATGTGTGACAGCGTCCATGAGATTACTTCATCATTGTTGTCCTACCTCAGATAATTGAATCACCCAAGGAAAAACATTCAGATGGCTGTACACAACTAGCAAAAGATGCACTCGCCATTTCCTCAGCTGCCCCTTGCAATAAATATTGGCAGGGATATTGCATTGTTTTTGCAAATGTTCTTCTATAGCCCAAACCCTAGGCAGAATTTACTTTTGCACAAGAATCTATCTGGTTACAAGTTAGTATTTTTCAGCTTAGCTCTCCCATATTCTGCTGTTACTTGCTTTTCTCCCCTCCTTATTCTCAGCAGTTCAGCTGGTAAGCAGCTAAGGCTCTGCCTGTCCCAAAGGAGAGAAGATTTTGTTCAAACCTGAAGCATAGTTACTGACAGCTCAGTCAATGGGTGTTGCTTTTTTCTGCCTTTCCAGTAAGGGTGATTGGCGTTGTAAGAGAGCAGGTGCTCTTGGCATTAGTGAAGCAGCAAGTCAAGGATCTCTTGCTCTGGATAGAAAATGCTTATTTTTAGTGCAAAATGGAAGGCAGGAACCACAGAAGAAAGAACTCTGATACTACTACATGTACACGGAAAAGCTAGAGATTGCTGACTGCTTTAAGTGCCAATCATATATCGCAGAGAAAACAAGAGAAGGGCTTGTTTTATGTTCAGCCTTCTGCCAGAATGTGTGTTGGCCTGGGTATCTGCCTGCTATGTGTCTGAGTTGATTGTAATGAGCTGGGCACTCCCAGATTCCAGCTGCCTGTTCCCACACTGTTGGACTCCTAGTTCACAGCTCAAGCCATTTCCATTGCTCCCTTCTTTCTCAGAATAGAGCATCTTGCAGTCAGGATGCTGGTTTGCATGTGCATGTGTCACTGCACTGCAGGGCTCCCTATCACAGTCATTTTGTAGCACAGAATAACCTGTGTTCTTTCTTTCTTTTTCTCTTCTCTTTTCCTTCCTTGTTATATGCTGCCTGAAGGCTGTTAAAAATGTGGTGGGAATGGTGAGTATTACATGCACTGGGGAATGATGACACTGCTGTGCAGGATTAAATTCCTTGGTCACTGCAGAGCCATTTCCCTGAGCTGCAGGGTAGTGTCTTCACCCTACTTTCAGGCCTGGAATTTGCTCCATGGTGCTAATGTGGAAAAAAGACTGCGTAGGCTTTTGTGGGCTGGAAGAGATGGGTGGTCCTGAGGTTAGTTGGTCCCTGATTAATGGCTTTCTATCCTTCCTGCCCTGGCTGTGTTTTTGAGTTAGATGGGATCCTGGCACCTTAATTTGTGTCAGATCTTCATAAACACATTTTTTTCCTAAACTTTGCTACTTCTGTCTCTTGGGAACAGTTGAGACAATCCATTCCTGGGAGGCCATGGAGGTATTAGGAAAGTGTTCCATGGTTTTATATGACTTGTTTGCCCTGTTAAATGCAGAGAATGAGTTTCCTGGGATTCGCATAAGGAGCATGGCTCAGTCGTGGAATGGGCTTTAGCAGATGTCTGTGAGCAGCCCCTTTTCTTTCACTTCCCAGATTTTCCTGCTGTGCATCCTTCTTGCTCAGTTTCCACTGGCCATATCCCCAACCCTTTCTCCTGCTCTGTCTCTGGATTTGCTGCTGTTCAAGTTTGAATGTCATCGCTGTCCCTGGACTGCTCCCTCTGCTCAGACGTTTCATCTCACTGCTCTGTTCAGGAGCAGCAGCTGAGTGTATGGATGTACAGGGGAAGGGCTGTTTGCAGAGCATTTCCTTAGCTGTGACTGTCAGAAAAGCAGTGATTTGATTTGTAAGGAATGGCTAATGTTTGCATTGTTATTTTCAGCTACATCAAGTCCTGGTTCAACTTCAGGCAGGTGAGAAGGAACAAGATCTCTCCTCTGCACCAATCCAGGTTTCCATCAGTGTCCAGCTCTGGAGGCTTCCTGGCTGTCATGAGTTTCTGGCAGCTCTAGGTAGGAAAACACTTCTTTCCATTATCTTTCTAAAAGTATTGTTAGTGTCTCATATGGTGGCTTAAAGTTGTGATGAGGCTCACAGGTTTAGATTTGTTTGTCTGGGTTCTGTTTGGTCTCTGCATCTCTGGATGTGATCCGTGACTGCTCAGTACATCTCTACCAGTTCACATGCACAGAGCTCTCACTTGCTGGTTGGCCAGTGATAAGGATGAGTTTTTCTCTCATGCACCAAAACATCTCCTGAGTCAGCAGAATATTGATTTCAGGGTTTACAGCAGCTTGGTGTTGTCTCAAAGGACAGAACCTTTAAAAAGACTTCAGGATCCTGTTCCCCTGTTGTTCGTAATGCATACTTGTGAGTTTGATTGTGGCCTTCTACCTGAAGTGAACCAATCATTCCTTTGGCTGGGAAACCTGTGCAAGGGGCAAGGATAGGGCATATCATGGTGATAGTATGTACCAGGGTCTACATCCTACAGAAAAGGCAGATGAGAACTAGATATCAAACTAGATTTTATTCTGGCTTGGACCTTGCTTAGACTTAGGAGAAGGACATTGCAGGGAAGAGGCAACACTGCAGAAAGAGATGTCCAAGACTGCACGAGCAGCTCATAAAAGCCAGGCATCGTTCCTCTCACACATTTATGCCTCTTGCTGCTTATGCCTCATTTGCTAAATTCCAAGGTCTATGTTCTTCTTCAGACCCATTCCTGTGAGAAAGCTTTGGTTTAATGAATGAATGTTAGGGGCATGCGGGACCCTGTCACCTGAGATGCATTTAGTCCATCATTCCCTGATATTTTTGTATAATTTGCAGCTAAAATACTGACTAGTGCATTTGTGTGTATCAGTTTGGACCAGAGCGATTTGTGTATGTGTAAGTGTTCACAGTCCAGCCGCATAAGGGTCCCAAGAAGGTGTGCTAAATAGTAATGAACATAAACCAACAAAATGTATATTGTAGGTGAAGAGATGTCATTCCAGCACACTGCAGGATCTCACATCTTTTTGTTCTATGTGTGTTATAAGCAAGATGACGCTTGTTTAGGACATGGGATCTTTGTATGAGGTATTATTTTTTGCTCCATATTCCGCTACAGGTTTTGACCTTTGTGAAGTTGGGCAAGAGGAGGTGATTCTGAAAACTGGGAAACAAGCTAATAGGAGGACCATGCACTTTGCTCTACAGTCCTTGCTGGCACTTTTTGGTAAAGATACTTACAGTAGTTTTTGCTCCTATACTACCTGATGATTTGATCAGAATGGCTTATATTGAAATCTCACACTCTTACCTTTTGCAGACATCATACATTCATCATACATGCATCATAGACCATACCTCATACAACAAGTGCAGCAAATGTTATTTTTATGTGGAAAACAAACACTAAGCTTTGACTGAGGTCAAAGCTGGGAATAGACTCCAGCAACTGGAAGATTTTGAGATATAAAATCCTAATCAATTGACAAGTTCCTAAAGTTTTCCTCCAGGATACTTGGTCTGAGATTCCTGGCTATGCATTTCCTGGGCTGTGTACATTATTTTTCTCATCTAAGTAGTAGGTTGTTGTTGTTTTTTTTTTCCTTTTGAAGTAGCGTAGTGCATGTTTTATAACATTTCCTCTTAATTCTAATAAGAACATTACCTGGTTTTATTTAATTTTACTGTGTATCTATGAGAATGCTTGTACTTTTTTTTTCTTTTTTCTTTTTTTTTTTTTAAGATTCTACAGAGCTGCCTAAGCGCCTTAGCCTGGACAGTTCCTCATCACTAGAGTCACTGGCTTCTGCTCAGTCTATTTCCAACCCTGTACCCCAGTATCAAAACCCACCGTTCTCTCCTACGTGTCCAGACAGCATCGCATCAGATGCCATTTCTGTGTATAGCCTGAGCTCTATTGCCTCTTCCATGAGTTTTGTTTCCAAGCCAGAGAACATGCCGGATGGTGTGGGACACAGAGGGCGCCAGGACTACGAGAGGCCAAAGAACATCTATCCACACAGGTCTGCAGTACAGAGCCAGTTGTCACCACAAACCAGCACTGTAGCCAGCAAAGATGAGGAAGAGTATGAAGGTTTTTCTATAATCAGCAATGAGCCTTTGGCCAGTTATCAAGAAAATATAAAAACAAGATTTTCCCCTGATCACAAACAGCCCCAAACTGGTCAGACTGGAGGTATTAAAGAGCCTGTCAATTCCAAAGGGAGCATAAGTACCCCAAATTCTCCTGTTAAAATGACTCTTATTCCCAGTCCAAACTCACCTTTCCAAAAAGTTGGGAAACTTGCAAGTTCTGATACTGGGGAATCTGATCAGTCCAGCACTGAGACTGACAGCACTGTCAAATCCCAGGAAGACAGTAATCCAAAGCTTGATCCCCAAGAGTTGGCCCAAAAAATCCTGGAGGAAACTCAGAGTCACCTCATTGCTGTTGAGCGTCTTCAGAGAAGCAGCAGCCAAGTAAGTAAGAGCAAAAATTCAGATGATGCAGCTTCCACACCAGCAGGTATGTCTGCATTCAGATCTTCAGAGACCAGTGCATTCAGTAGGCCAATCAGCTCTAGTCAGAAGAATCAGTCTTCACCTGTTGCAATTAAACCAAAGCCTCCAACAAGGAGTTCATCCCTTCAGAAAGTGAGTTCTGGCTATAATAGCCCCACGACATCTGAGATGTCAAACAAAGAAGGCACAGGCCAATACAGTGGGCAGCCGTCTCCAAGTTGTGATTTACATGGGTCCTTAACTGAGCAGCCTCACTTTAAGCTCAAGTACCCCAGCTCTCCTTACAGTGCTCATATTTCTAAATCACCCAGAAATCTCTCTCCAAGCTCAGGGCATCAGTCTCCTGGTGGCAGCACTCCATCTCCTGCTCTTTCTTACTCCTCAGCTGGTTCTGCTCGCTCAAGTCCAGCTGGTGCCCCAGACATAGACAAATTAAAAATGGCTGCCATTGATGAAAAAGTGCAAGCAATTCACAACTTAAAGATGTTCTGGCAGAACACTCCCCAGCACTCCACTGGCCCAATAAAGATTCTCCGAGGAGCTCCTGGCACAATGACTTCTAAGAAAGATGTCCTCAGCTTGCTAAATTTATCTCCACGGCACAGCAAAGAGGAAAGTGCAGATAAGCTGGAACTAAAGGACCTATCTATTGAGCAACACCTTACTTCTCCACAAAAGAACCCTCCAAACGGACACAGACACCCTGAAACTCCAAATGCAGTGACATCAGCTCATTCTCCACCTTCCAGTAGCACTCCAGGAACCGTACGCCCCTTGAGGCTGCCATCTGGGAATGGTTATAAATTCCTGTCACCGGGAAGATTTTTTCCTTCCTCCAAATGTTGAAATGTCTTGAGTACCAACTGATGACTTAAGAATCTTGTAAAAGTATTTGCTTCTGCCCACTTGCCTTTATCAGTACAGAACCACAGAATATTATCGAAGAAGCCATGGTCATACCCACAGTTGTCAATACACAGGAATGTGACAGATTGGCCCTGTCTGTCATTGTGTAGGAACATGGGCCTTACACAGATGGGTTTTAGTTTCTCTTATCAGGACCTTGGCAAGACTCACTTGATAACAGGTTCTATGTAGTGTTCCGTATTTGCTGCAACAGGTCCAACAATTCTTGTTCTGTTCGTAAAATACTAGATTTTAAGCCACCTACTTGTATTTCTTATCCTAGCAGGAGGTTTTACAGCTGGCTTTTTATACAGAAATTATACATATCAGAGATTGGAGAGGGAAACGAGATGAGGCAGAACTTTAATTTATACCAGAAAGAAAGCATGCACAATTTTCTGCCTGGAGAAGTACAAGCCATTTCTTTGGTTGGTTTCAAAAGCTGACAGAGAGGACAAGATAACATATCTCTAGGTATCTCTGCTAAGTTGTTGGTGAAACACAAGAAATTGCTGGCAATACAACTCCATAGCAGCTTGATACTGGCAGTTCTCTTGCATCATTTAAAGGCTGGTGACACAAAGACAAGAGGAGCGAGATGCCCCATTCTAAAACCTGCATCTCAGGTAACTTTTTTTCTGGAGGGAAACCTTTCAGGTGATTTTTTTTTTTGCTGGTTAGTCTGCTCCCAAAGAATGTTTAAGGTATAAAGGACAAGGTGAGCCTGAGCATGAGGTAGTGAGACTGTGCCAGAGAAAAAAATTCTGTTTTTATTGAATGCTCTGATCTTTCTGGCACACCGTGTTATGATGGTGAAATTTTCATCCTGGCAAGCATTTGCAGCACGGATGTCTTCTGTCTGCTAAGTGTGCGTAGAAAAGGGTACAGACACTGAAGCTCAGAGCATTATTTTACAGTTCTACAGCAGGCAGGAATGTGACATCAGTGTATGTGATTTAGAAATCACCCGTCCAAATAAATCCTTCTCCAATCCTGCTAGATCTTTCCAAATAGCTCATCATGGGCACATCTGCAGATCTTTCCCCTGCTATGGAAGCAAGTTTCTTCAGGAGCAAGTATACCAGTATACGCAGATGAGAAACCTATGCACCCTCTGATCTGTGGAGAAAAGAGAACCAAGAGCACCCCAGGGGTGATGTGTAAAAGACAGTAAGCTTTCCTAGGCTAGATGGTATTTAGGTGTTGTGGATCAAGTTGGAGATTATTTTTAAGTGGTCATTAAATGCAGTGATGTAATCAGAATCAAAATGATAATTTACATGCACTGAAAACTGTGGACATGAACTCAGCCACACTGCACACTTAGATCCAAGCAAAGTATTTCACAGACCATGTGCTATGAAGTCGGAGCACTGGATCACCGAGGCTTTTGGTTTCTGTTATGCACTCCCAAAATTTGTCAAGTGACTGAAGGCTAATCACTTCACCTCTCTGTGCCTCGTCTTCCCTATCTATCTAAGTGGGGATAGTAATACTTACCTACCTACCTACCTCACAGAGGTGTTGTGAGGCTTATTAATTAGGCCCTCAGTTTTAGATGGATCTTAAGTCAACTTCCAGTCTTGCAGCTGACTACCTGAATGGCGAGTGCAGTCAGGTCTCTAAACTTATTAAAGGATCATTGCTGATGCAGATAATTGTTGCACTTATCATGTCTGGATGCTCTTCTTGAAAATGTGGACCTGAACATTTGTGATTTTTTTGGGGATCTTGGAGGAAAAGCATGATAGCAGGACAGAGGATTCAATTCTGATACCATAATATAAAATTACTTAGGTTCAGCTTACTCGTGGTGCACATATGAAATTCTTGCTTTGAGTATATTCTAGAATCCACTGGTGTTGGGACAATGTTTTCCTTTTTGCTATCACAAGAAAATAATACAAGTGCTAAAGGCAAAGAATATAGGACTGTGTTGTGATAGTCAGGTAACAAGGGATGGATGATCACAAAAGTTTCAGTGCAGAAAGACAAAAAGAGTAATAATTATTCATTTATTCATATTATGCAATGTAGCAAAACAGTCGAGTAAATCCATTCAACTCATACAAGTCAAGTTATTTGTCTGTATATTACATCTTTCTGAGATGGTTTGGTGCTAGATATCACCTTCTCGCCATTAGGTGGGAAAAATTCAAATAGTGGGCCAAAATGAGTCAGTACAGCATCTACATGTCATGTAGATGGTGATGTTGCTGATCATGCAACTTGATGTGGTCACAAGACTGCTGAGGGACTCCATGTGACCTACACTGTTTCTAACCAGCATAACTATTTTAGAACGACATCCCAGGAACATCCAGGATGGAAGTGGGCAGCTTTTTGTTTATAGCAACAGCAAATACTCCCTGTAGTGCTGCATAACATGCCAGAAATAAGCCTCTTGTAGTTTACTTCCATAACTAAAGGATCTTTAATCTGTAGAAATTATGTATTGCCATTTTGGTGCAACCCATTTTCATTATGCCAGTAGGTTTCATACTGGCTTAANAGAAACAGGGAAGGGTTCAGATGTAGAGGAAGTTCAGTATTTGGGAAATTGGTGTTGTATAAATATGGAAAGTGAGTGTCACTAGAACAAGTCTTTTGAGAAATTTATTTCCATTGACTTGACACAGGGCACTTCCATTGGCTTAATGAGAGCCATGAACATGCATGCTTGCTTATGTCTGGGAGACACTTCACACACCTTGTGCCTCACTCTTCCACCCCCTGAATGAGAAACAACCCCTTTGTGAGGAAAAAAAGTTTTATCAGGTTTGCCCAATATGTGGAGAAATTCAGGAAATGAAAATCACATGTTCTCCGTTTGATATTAGAATCCCTTCTGTGGAGTTTAAATGCATTCGTCGTTGTTGTATTTGTGCATGGTACAAGTGACAACACTGCTTAATACAGTGAGCAATAAGAATTAGGTATTATCCACTTTCACATTAAACCTGCCACATGCAATGATTCCCCAAGGCCATAGAATGCATTTTAGTTTGGTTTTATCGAGTATGTTTTACTGTGTGAGATACTAATTACAGATATTTTATTGACTGTCTTTAGCTTAAACTAAAGGGGAACAGTAAACAATGTCACCGAACAAAATCCAGTTTAATTTGATTTTGTTGGTTAGCCTGAACTCTGGCCTAGTACTGATTTTCCTTCTTTTTAGTCATACCTTATTTAAACAAGGAAACAGCATTTAAGGGGTGCTACACCCATATATATGACTCTTGGCCATATTTCCTCTCATTAAGTCAAACTTGTTCTCTGACCATCTCTTTCAATTTGCAGAACAGATCCAGGTGCACAGAAAATCTGTGAATCTGTTAAGAAACACTGGTAGTTTCAGGCTAGGTGGTAATAATGGATTTGAGCAGCTTTGGGTTCATTGCATTGCCATGCAGTCAAGAAAGGCTGCAAATGTGTGTGGAGAACGTGGCCCCTCGGTTGCAGAACTCCTTCAAAGAGCGTTGAAGATGGTAACTCAGAGAGGACTTTCAGCAAAGACTCTTCCAAGCAGCAGCCCTTTAGCACTTGCTCTCCTTGTATGCAGTGTTAGCCATGTTTGGCCTATATGGACTTTTTTGTAAATTAAAACTGTTTCCAGACAGCATTAAACTTTTTATATTATGAAATTTACCATGTAAAAAGATTTTCATATTTTTATTGAAATTGTTAAGGCATTTGGCCTTCTTCCTTTGTGATTTCAGTGTCTATTAAAGCATGAGTTCTCTCAGTACTCTAGTCTCTTGTTCTAGGATGACATTGGTAATGAAATTGTTAGCACTCTGCCCTCTTTCCTGGCAGCTGGCTGGGAATTTTGAAGTGTGGCTGGTGGTATGACAACTGTCCTCAACTTCTCCTGTGGAAATGAGGAGTCACTGAGAACTTACTCTGTTTTTTAGCAGAATGTAGTTCTCCTGCTACAAATGATGACTGGCAATTGCTTTTCCTTTTCCTATTAGGTGGTGGGAGTGTCAGCATTTGCTCACTGTCTTTCTTGTTTTAGTCAGCAGCAAAACAACATGTAGTCTTGGAAGGAACTTCAAGGACCACCTAGTCCCACCCCTGCACTGTGGAAGGACCAAGTGCTGAAGGTATGATATATCTTCCCCACACCCTTTGCCAGTTGGAACTTGCTTACTTAAGTCTTCTCTCTGCCCCCATGTTAAAGATGCCCTCGTCATTAAAGGAGGCGTTGATGACCAGATGAAACTAACCAGAATTTGACTTTTTTATGGTCTCTGAAGCTTTCATTGATGCCTTTCTCTCAGTTGCGTAAATGCAGCCTCTAGCCATGTTGACCAAAGATGCAAACCATATCCTAGGTCATGACACAGCAGGCTGTTACTGCCCTACAGTCTCTAGCCTCCAAATCTTTGATCTGCTGAAAATGAGGTGACCTAAACACGTAAATCACTGCGGTCTTCCTGGCATTAACTCTTTTGCAAGGGACCTTTCCTGGCATGCTTCCAAAGAAGCTGATTCTCTGTATTTGAAGACATGGATGGCGCAGCTCCCCAGCAAGGGATTTATAGATGGCTGCCTCAGCTTAGTCATGTCCTTATGATTACCGACAACCTGGTGACACATCCAGTATAAATCAGTAGACAGCTAGTGTGGATGTCTTGGCTTTTCCTATCATGGTTACTAAGATACTGCCACTTTATCATAGAGATTCAAGAAGGTCCTGTTCCCTTCAGAGACATACTTCTAGAACAGCACGTGTTGGAAGAAGACAGCTCAGAACTGCAGAAACCAGAAGGGAGTTGTCTAAAGCCTGACCTTGAATGTTTTTGTATCTGATACTTAATATGCTAATATGTATCAGGGACAGGTCACAGCATTTTGTGATTATCCAGATGCACATTCATACTGTAGGGTGATGTACACTACCAGTAGCGTATACCTGCATGTGCACTTCCCTCATCCTTCTGCCAGATGCGTGGAGCACACCGTGCAGCTCTGCTCCTCTCAGCTCCCAGCTGGAGGCAGCATTTTCTTGTTCCTGAGAATGGTCATGGACTTCCTTGCAAACACCCTAGCTCTCGTTCTGTCATATTGCTTTTACCCCACATGGCCTCATTTTCTCATTATTTATGTACTCTCCAAAGAGAAGAACTTTTTTATCTCTGTCAGAAAGGGTACCATCCATCTTCTATTACATGGTGACATCATCTGCATAAGATCTTGTTGGTAAATTACTGTGGCTGGTATTTCGCTGGCCTCCGAGAAAGCTGTTTCACGGGGAACTGCAGCAATTGCCATTTGTACAAACCAGAAGCATACAGGGGATTGTCTCTCTTACACCTTCCTCTAAGAAGCCCTTGGAGAGGGACATTAGTTTGCTGCCAGCCTCTGTAAAGCAGTCTCTGAGAGGTATCCATCACAAACACCTTTTCTTCTCTTGGATAGTCCTCAGACTTCCAGTGCTTTGTGGCTGTAAGAGAGCAGATGATAACATGTGCATTGCTACTCACTGGCCAGGACATGTGGATATGCCCTGAAAGATACTCCAGGGAGCAAAGGGAAAAAGTCCAACTCTTAGGGTTAGGCACATGGGCACCCACACCGTACCTGAGCTTGCAAATCAGATGGGAGTGCAGTGACTTGCAAATGTCAGAGTTAGGGTATACGTACCTCACCTACACTGGTCCCAAGTCACACCTTTATAACCTGTGTGCTGAAGTTCACAGCTTCAATCTTTTGGTGTAAAAGAGTGTCTGGATATTAAAAAAGATGTTCTCATTTGCAGTTCATTGAATGAAAGTATGTTTGCTGCTGTTACAAACCTCGGTTCTATCACAGAAGGAAGAACAGGGGCCTGGGAACTCAAAGGAAGGGGGTAGTTCTGTTTCAGAGAGCCAGTGACGTCTCCTGCATTGGTAGCACAGCCCTGCAGCTTCTGTCTTTCACCCCACCAGCCAGGTGCAGCTAGCTGTGTTCTGCAATTGGTGGGAAGGTATCAGAGCAAGAGCAAAGCCTGCACTGCAGCACAGTACTGGAGGCTGTAGGAGGGTGACAGGCACTTCAGAAGTTGGCGTGTTCCCAAGGTGCAGGTTGGTAGGGCACCTTCTATCTGTCACGGGACCTAACCCAACATCTCATAATAGAGTGTGTCAGGAAAACATTGCAGTGCCAGAAAGCCCCCAGAGAAACCAGTTCAACAGTCATTAGCAACACCATCATTTGAACAGGAGTGCAAGAAAAGATGATGAGGTCGTAAGCATGGAGGATAATGTAGGAAGTAAAGTTTGAATGTGGTTAGTTTCTCAGATGCGTAGGTACTTGTAAAACTACAGCATGAGAGTTGAAGTGTCAAAATTAAGGGGAGTTCTAGTATGCAAAAAGTCTTGAGTTTTAATGGTGCCTCAGAGTTTTCAACTAATCTTAGATATGAGGACAGAAGCAACTGAGAGGAGCTTTGCCAGGCCTTCCTTTGTGCCAGCGTGTGGGCCATCGCTCCAAGAATCCAATTCCTGTTTCTCCTTTGACTGGGTTCCTTTGCTGCGCTGCGGCACAGGTGTGTCTGAGATGAGCAGCTGAGAACTGCTTCATGCTTGACTAAGGTAGAGGTGGCTCCAAGGGGAAACCAGGGGTGTTCTCTGCTGGCCTGAGACATAGGGCAGTCTCCTGACTACTGCACACAGAGGTGCATTTGGGAATAGCACAGACCTGCCCAGTGTCCCAGCTCCTGGTGTGGGCAGTGGCCAAGCGTGCTTCTTCAGCAGGTTCTGTTACAGACCTCCTGACACCATGCTCTTATGTTTTAATGTCACCATCCCACTTCATGTCCACACAAACCTGTGTTTAGACATCAGGACTCCAGTCAGTCGGCAAGGTCAAACTAACAAAAACCAGGAGATGCTGACGTGCTACTACACTGGCTGTATTCAATACCTACACAGGGTGAGCATAGGCTGGAGGACTCCCATGAAGAACAGCTTGCCGGGGAGGCATCCTGTCCAGCAGCAGAGACTGTGGTGAAAATGTATTTGCTAGTCTGAAGTGGTTTGTCTGTATGCACAGTCTGGAACCAGCAGGATGCAGCTACTTGGATGATACTATCGTGTGTGGTATGATCTGGATATAAACAAAGAGAATAAGGGTTTTGGAGGGAGCACACATTGCAGCTGGCTGAGTAAACAAAAGACAAATGTTGTCCATATGGGGAAAGAGCAGCAGCAGGGGACTACACTGAGCCAGGATTTTGAAAAACCAAATAAAGGAAAATACAGAATGCTTGAGAACTTTGGGAAGCAGACTCGTAATGCCCCACCACTGTGTCCTGGCACAGTCCTTTGTAATCGCTTTGCCTCACAGACTAAGCCAGTACAGGCATAAGTCTGAGCGGCAGTTTCCATAGCATCCTTCTTTCACATTGCGAGAGACTTGAATGAAAATATGTTTTTATAGGCAGATCCTATTGAGGGCTTTCTTTAAAGCCATTTAATTGTGGGAGGGTTGTTTGGCAACATGTAATTTTCCTGTCTGAATCTCTGCTCTCTTCTGCTCTGTTGGAGACGGTGTGTAAATGCATCATTAGTTCTAGCTACCGGTGAACAAAACTTGGGAAAGATGGCTTCTCAAGGGAAAGGTGGACAAGGGTGAGCCTAGAGTAGGGTCTGTGCTTCTTTCGGGGAAAAAGGATGCAATTCAGACACATGGGGACACAGGGTGCAAAAATATGCCGTAGCTAGTTTTGGACATCACCAATTACTCCACAGAAGAAAAAAAATGCAGTTGCTACCCATAAATTAAAACTCTGCTTTTTAGTTTCCTGTTGTCTTGAGAGCTGACAGAAATGCCTGTTTAAAATGACACTTTCTCTTGTCAGCAATAGGGCAGCATTATTCACAATGACAGTCTCTGCAAGTGTAAATGTTGTGAACTGTTCCACAGCCAGACATACTTCCATTTTTTGAGGGAAAATCATTTCTGGAGTGCCAAACTAGAGTTTTGCCCTCCTTTTGTCAGATCTTGAAATGTTTGATTTTTTTTTTATTTTTATTTTTTAAATTTCCGGTTTACCTAGTCTTACATTCCTATGGGCATCTCAAATGTGTTAAAGCAGAAGAAGCTAGTTAGCATAGCTGTGAAGAAAAACTGAAAAATTTGAAGGCTAATGCTTGAAAACTAGAAAGCAAATGAATATATTCAGAATGCGTTATTTTAAATAAATACTGCATTTTTACCCAAATCATGATTTTCGATCGCCCAGAAACAGTGTTACCTAGCAGCTTTGTTCTTAAGCAATCATTTGCCACAAGATACACTGTAATTGCTATGGAAGTAAGAAAAAAGCCAAATACGACGTGCAGAGGCATGTTGGGGAAACTTGACCTTTGTTGTCATTTCTTTGCCCTGTGTTTAGCAGCAACTTGGAGTGAGCAGGGCTGGGTCCTCACTCCAGGAACATAGTCCTGGAGTCTCTTAATTCTTCTGTGCTCTAGCTCTGAACAGCGAAGTTATAACTTTTTTTTTTTTCGCATTTGCATTTGCATTTGCTGCTCATCCATGTTGCTAAGCTTCACCATTCATTTATATTTATAAAAATTTCCAGCTGGTTTATCTTTAGCTTTCACTGGCACCTGTGTTATCCTCTTCATCTCCTTCATTTTCCTCTTTTGTCTCCAGAATTCAGTACTGCATGTCTGGATCCATAGTACCTCAGAGACTCCTGACGTAAAGATTTGTTGTTACTAGAGAAATCACTGCTTGAACTTATGGAAGCTCTGTGTATTTCCCTTTTTGGATTAAATACCTAAAGGTTTTGACTCTGAAAGCTCGCTTCCCCCCCGCCCCCCCCCCTCCTATTTTTCTGCCCTCTGTCCGTNNCCCCCCGTCTTCTGTTGTCCCCACTCTGCTGTTTGATTGTTATATTAAAAGAAATGTGTTGGATAGAAGGGCAGCTGGAGATTAGACGCTCTTTCACACTGTAGTAAAAGTGTGTCCCACCCCTCCGTCTCCCCAGCCGACTGTCTCAGTGGAATTCACCTCCTGCCATGTAAGCTGAGCAGTGCCAGCTGCCCAGTGCAGGGGGACCTGGCATAAATGCCCTACTGAGACAGAGGGGTAATTTCTATCCACAAGGGTGTGCCTCAGGTTCTTTCCAGGCCTAAGGGGCTTCACTGGGTAGTCTGCTCTTGGCACTGATTTTAACCTTCCTTTAATGCCTCTGAAATCTAAAACTCCTAGGTGATTTTCTGTTGTTGTTTTTAATGAAAGCTGGAGGTCTAATGTCACCAGCAGGCCTGCTGGACTGGAGGGTGCATATGGGTCTGAGCCCAGCAACAGCCAAGTCCTATTCCTCATTGTATGTGTGTCGCTTCTTCGATTAATTTCTGGTGTCCTTGTTATCTGTGAATGTGATAAAGGATAAAAGAAATTCACTCACAAGAGGGCAGCATTGGCTGCAGTAAAGGTCTCTCCTGGTGTCAAACCCTCTAACGATGCGGGGAGACCAGCTTTCCCCTTGGGATGGCATCAGCAGTCCTGTTACGGACGCGCTCTGCTCTCCTTGGTGTGGCAAAACGGGGGCTGCAGCTCCCAGTGGTAATGCAACAGAGCAACCTGCATGGAGCAGTTTTGCCTGAAGCACACTGCACGAAGAATTTTAGCCTTTTTTTCTCTTTTTTTTTTCCTTCCCAGGCCCCTGAGGCCTGCTCGCATTATGGTGGAGGGGCTGTGCAGCCCGAGCGGCGGTGCTGGGGCGCCGGGCTGCGGCCGTGCTGGCTGCGCTTTGAGGTGATTCTGCGGGGGAAAATGAGATGAGCAAACGTTTCAAGGTCTCATTTCCCATATGCTGGGCTTCTTTGCAAGGGGCAATTTCACTTAGTTTCCTTCGGCAAACTTTGTCCCACTCGGACAAAATCGCAAACGCGACTACATCTTACAGCACGGACTTCGGGCAACAAGCGCCTCTCAGTCACGTGAGCCATTTTTAAGCGTCGCCCCGGGCTGCGTACAGCGGTTTTCTCTCCCGGGCATGAAATGCAACCCCAGACAGCAATGCTTATTAACCACGCTCGAATCTGCACCTTAGGGACCCGCCTCCCTTCCGGCCGGGCGGCCAGGAGCTGGGGGGCCGGCCCG
>VXAL01013538.1:358842-405588 GCA_013399475.1 Chauna torquata | reverse complement strand
CTCAAGTCACTTCTGATGTTTCTACTTTCTCTTTATTTTCTAGTAACTCCTAACACCATTTTTAGCTGTAGCGAAGTGCTGAGCAAATATTTTCAAGTTCAAATTCACAGCAGAGGCCATCATTGTGTAGGAATACTTGGGACTAATTTTCACTATGTGATTCAGATTTTCATTTCCATTTCATCTCCCAGACATTCAGTTTTGCAAGTCCTGACTTTACAAAGCCACTCTTTGTTTAATATTAAAATTTCTGTGCAAACTTAGGTATAACTCAGTTATCCGTAGGCTGACGCCCTTTTCACTCCACTTGTTTGCCCCCTTAATTCTCTTTGACCCAGAGTTGTAGTCTCTTCTGTTACGAAAATCTGCAGTTTCTGGCCTTTGTTGTCTTTGTCTTTACTGGTCATGAGTCCATGAGAAGACATTTTCAATTTATGCTAATATGACTTAGATTTGCTATGAAGTTTTGGTCATGGAACTTGAGGAATTTTTTTTTTTGAAGTTGAGATACACAATAATAACAAAATTGCCTGATCTGCTTGCTTGCTTTATGCCTTCAGAGCCTCAGAGAAGGCTTCTGGTTTTGGAAATAAAATGTCCCCTATGAAGCATTTGATGTTTTCTATACGTTCTCTTTGTCCNTTTTATGGTACAATGTTTTTTGGGAATTATCATTCTAAGTGGCTGTTTTTTTCTGGTGTATTGTATTTTTTTTTAGGTGCACTGGCAAAAGGAATACTTAGTGTTGCCAAAGGAAAGTTTTATTTATGCATTTATTTTCTTGGTCGTAGTTTTGCCTGGAAAAGCAACTTAAATGTACTAGTTTGGATGATAGTATGACTGAAGGAATGGAACTGTGTTTAACATCCAGCAATTTTGATAAAAAGTTTTGATAAATACATTCAAGATTTATCCTTGTGTTCAGCGAGTGAACCCTGGCCAAGCCATTGCAGTGTGACAGTTGCTTTAGTTTCAGAACAGCAATCAGCCTAAATACAAAAAATAGTAAATTTCTTTAAGATACTAATGGCATGCATATGCTAACTTGTGCTCATTTATGTATGTATAGGAATAATTTGGCCAACATCTGTGGCTTTCTTCAGGTACAGATTTAACCCTGGCCTCTCTTAATCATCTCCAGTGTACAATCCAAGTAGCTTTATGTGATTTGTATATAAAAATCACTTCCCAGGAGAGTAAGTCTTTTTAAAGAGTAAGCAGAATTGAACACTCAATTAACATCACAAGAGGCAGTATTTTGGGAAACAAAGAAATTGAAGTCAGGTTTATAGCTATTTCTGTACAATGAAGAAGAAATTAAATGTCCTGGGTCATATTGGATCATCATTATGTTACTTGAAACAAAGTTCTAATAATACAATTTTACACAGATAAGTCAAAGTATTTAATGCATGCATTAAGTACTAGAGATATAGGATGTCTGTGCAAAGTGCAGTGCCATCCTTTGTTATACACTTTCAAGAAATATAATGGAATATAGGAAATGCTCTTCTTTTGTAGTCTCTAAAAGAGAGGGTAAAGATTCTTGAGTGAAAGAGCTGTTTTTCTGAGAGCAAGGTGGATCTGTTCCAGTTTGGACTCAATTCGTGATATGATAGGCATCTATAAAGTCCATAAAAGAAGCTTAGTATCTATCACGCATTTTATTGGTAATAGTCTTGGAATATCTTGTCTACATCACCAAGTTGACTGTGCACTAGCAAAAGGATCAGATTATACCTTTTAGTTTCTTTTAAAAAAAAAATTCAAGAACATTTCTTCTGAAGAAGTAAGAGAATGCCCAATTGACTTAAACTTGATTTTTGTTGGACTTCAGTTCTGTAGGGTTGTTTCATTTTGGCGTCCAGGTGAGGCAAGTGTGGATGTATGGACCGTTGCTGGTGCTCAGCTGATGGCTGGTCACCAGATGAATTTTGATCATGTGGTTATATCTTTATTTGGCAGTTGTTTCTCAAGTCTTCTGAAGCTCTGCCGTCAAATTCCTGTAAGAGTTTACAGTCTAGCATACAAAACTACTGTGTATTGAAGAACGCTACAGTGCGTCTGATCTCAAGTGGTCAGTGTTTTTATTCATCTGCTATTGAGGAAAGCCCAATAACTTGTAATATTTGAGAGATCCAGGGGATTGTGGATCCTGTAATGTCCGTCCTTGACTTGTTTAAAAATACATTAGTGATCAGGATTCAGGCACCAAAATGACAATGTTGTAGAGTACCCCTTGAAAGTCACAGTATGGATGTGTCCCTGGTCACCGGTGCTCTTTGAGATGCCAGTATCCAGAGATGCGTTGAAGAGTCACTGCTACAGACCCGACTTTTTGCCCCGAAGTGTGTTTTCTGCTTTGCCTTGATTGACTTTTGCATTATTGTTATTAAAGGGAAAATGTCATTTAACTGAACCTACCAAAATATGCAAATGCTTTTCATGCATATCAGTTAAGTGCACAGTAGTGCTGGTGATTGTTTCAGTTATGAGACTTGGGAATCATGTACTCAATTGGGAATTTGACATGCTTTCATAAGCCTGATTTTGATCTTTCATGGTGCTGTGAAAGAGGATTCAAAGCGCTGTGGATCATATAAGAGAAAAGTGCTATTATGTGTTTCCTTCCACAGTCAACTTTTTGTGGTTTCTGCTAAATAACATTGATAGTGTGTGTTCTCCCATTTAATGTTCAAAGAACTAATGCAATATTGAGTTGGAAAGCCTGAAATTGTATCTGCCTGCCCAGTAAGTCATACACCAGTCTGGTTTCAGGAAGCTTTTTTCATGAATTTGCAGATAAGACATCAGACTTGTGTCATTTTTACGTTAGGTTCTAAAGGTTTTCTTAAAATCATTCTGTTTTATATGTATGCTTTTGAGTATTATAGTACTTGGTAGACTGAACAATGAGCTATCAGCAATACTGTTACTGCTTTTAGCAGGCCTTAATAATGAAAAGAGGTGGTATCACCCCTATAATGTTATTCCCACTACATTGATACATCTTGGCATAACTTTTAGCTTCTGTTGGCAGGCAAAGAATTGTAAAGAAATGCCTGGATACTGGGTTTGTTGCGATTATTGCGTTATTGTATGTGGTCCACAGTCTCTAAATAATTCTCTGTTACTGTTTGTTGCATTCATGTGCATTCATGCATATTCTATTGAGATTTTGAGCAGAAAATGCATATGAAACAATATTTGTGTATTTCCTCAAACAAGTTTTAGCTCCTCTGTATTCTTACACTGCTGCATGTTTGCCCATCTAGCTTTCAAGAGGGCTTCAGGGTTTTTTAGCTGTAGTATTTGTTCCAACTGTTGCCTGGTTTTCTTCCTAAGAAGGACTTGTTGCTGTCAGGAGTTAAGCTCTTGCTGCACAGATATTTTCCTTAAACTCTGCAAAGATCTGTTGTTTATTTGTACTCTGGCTCTAGTCCAGTCTCCTTCCTTGCATGCTGGTAGGGTTTGTGTATTGAGAAGAGTTCCTACAATGCTCTCTTGTCCTTCTAGACTTCAATCTAGACAGTATTTTTCTGTCCTCAACAAGACTTGGTTTAAGTGATTCTTGAAAGGTCTTGGTTCAAAGCTTCTGTATGTGGTCTCTGGCATAGAAAACTACCATGACTCATCTATTTTCTTTGAATTTTTGTTTTCACTCTTACCACTAACTTGTAGATAGCGTTTATTTCCAGTGTTTCCAACTGTGCTTATATGCGGGTCCTAAATGCAAGAGCACGGTTGCTTTTTACTGATGCACCTGTGCAGTGAGAGCTGGGGTGGCAGGTAGTGTCATATCATGTGGACTTGGATGTCTCTATGGTATCTAGTCAATAATTCCACAACATAAAAGTTAAATCAAAGTTGCATATGTAGGTGAGTTTAAATGCCAAAATGCCAAAACAAATGTAAGCAAAGTTCTTACCTTAGCATGAGTTATCTGATCGCTGTGTATTTATAAATTTGCATCCTACAGTGTTTCTTTGAGCTTGTTATGGTATGCACCATAACATACAGGCATGAGGTACATATGGTATGATATACTACAGGTTTTGTTAGTGAATGAATGCAGTTTTTAATATCAAGGTTTTGGAGGATTTTGGATGACTAGCCTGTTACTTGGAGATAGTGATGCTTGTTGATGTTCTTGCTTTTTTTTCTTTTTTTTCTTTTTTTTTCCCCCCAGAAGGAGGTTGAAATGCAAATGTAGAAATTGTCAACTATATTTTACTTCAGTCATTTGGCAAAGCTATACTTCTGCATTATACTGAATGTGGAAGCTGTCTTTCTGGTGGAGAAAAAGCCTTGTTTTCCATAGTTTGCTTAGCTTTCTTCAAGCAAGGATGCTGACTTCTCGAGAGTTGCTTAATTGATGTTTTTTGTAGAGTTTGTGTTGTAGTGCTTGCAAAGGACAGTAGATCAGTTAAATTCCAATATTTAAAGGACTGTTTGGAACCATTTTATTGCAGAATTATGGCAGTGCCTCATGGCAACTTGTAGTGAGTTGAGGTATTTCATCTTTGGTGTGTGTTTAACCCTGTGAGTCTTTTTGGTGTTGAGGCATGCATTAGTCCTGTGTAAGCTTATCAAAGTACGTTGATTCTTCCTCTCTGTTCCAGTTACTGGCTGCTACAGAACTGTAAAGAGTAATGCCAGTTACTTTGACAACAAATTTAGAGTGAAGGGGTTTTGGTCTTTGAACAGATTAATTATGTCCTGTGTCTTACAAACTAGTACAAAGGTTACAGTCTAGTTACAAGTAATGTCACCTAGTGAAAATAAGTGCACTTTATAGTCTTATGCAGAGTGATTCATGCAGTCTCCTTTTGCATTTTTGTTACGGGCATCAACTCCTTGAGATTGGAAAAGCACATTGTTCTGGTCCGGTAGTGATCAACACTGGATGTTAAGGAAGGTGAACCTCTGTTCTGCTGCTTACTCCCCCTGCTTCCCAAGTGGAATGCGTGTAGGAAGGAATAATTATGCAGCAATTACATTCAGTGTTGTCTAATTGGAACCAGAAGGCATGACAAATAATATAAACATAATGATGATAATATATAAATAACAAATATATAAATACTAAATATATAAACAATATAAATAATATAGATAATATAGCAAACAAGTTCATTGTCTCTGCAATACTGAATTATTATTACTATCTTTCCATTTAGGGAAGAGATGTTCTACTTTCTATCTTGGTATGCGTTTTGGTGCCTCCACATGTTATTGTGGTCCAGATTGTTTTATGGGTCAGAAAATTGTTCAAAATAGCCTAATTCCCTATTCTGCCTTTACTAAAGTATAGCATTGACTAATAAACTGTCTTTTGATTTTCCTGCATTAATGATACGGGTTATGCTGAATTTGAGATAGTTGTCATTAAAACAAAGTGGTTCACTGCAGTATTTGTGCTGGGGTTTTCCATGGTGAATCCAATGTTGATGAGCTGTGTCATCTGGTGAAGTCTCTCACTGACAATTATGTAAAGAAATATGTGCAGAGTGTGCCATTGTAAAGAAAGAGTCCAAATTACATCCTACTCTTCATAAGGATACTCTTCTGTAGCTTTACTAAGGAGTCAGAACTGCAGCTTGTCTGTCCTAGTGAACAGTTTGGGGGAAAAAAAGTTTTAAAGATGAGCAACATGGCATTTTTGCAGCACAGCAACATAGGGCTCAGCCAAGCACTACCTTATCATAAAGGAACTGTTTTTCCTTTGTTTAGCAAAAGATCTTCAAAAAAAATCACTCCTTTCTAAAAGACGCCTGTGCTCATAGGAAGTCCAGGCTGCATCTCCCTTGATCTGTAACGTTATAAATGAAGAATGTAGGAGGGATTTGACTTTTCCTAAAAGCAGTTGACACCAAGCTGCAGATAATTAATGAGCTAGAGCTCCAAAATAGTCGTGTTGTCATCTCCATAGGTCGTATGCTAGAGCTCTGGCCTCAGAAAGTAGACAAGGAACCAAAGAACAAAAAAAATGTGGTTTTGTCTAGAAATCTTATGGATAGTCTTGGGTATCCTAGCTGCATCTTCGTGGCAAATAATCCATTCTATGAGTTCTAAGCTTTCTTTCAATTGTATTGAATGAGCCTTTTTCTTTCATTGGGAGAGTAGTTGATAGCAGTGTGCCTGATCTGGCAGTTCTGTAGTTTATGTATCTTCTATGTTCTTTGACTGTGACTCTCGCCGAATATGCATCTTTTCAATAATACTTTATGTAGATGACTAGGAGCCTGCAAGGGGTTTCTCTTTCCTGCATTCTTCTATTTTTACTCTAAAGATACTATGGCAGAGTTAGACATGTCATTCCAGAAGAGGACTTGCTGATCTGTCTATGTATTTTTTTTAGTGTACTCGATCTACTTTTATGTACTAGTTTTTTCTCTTCTGTCCAGTGCTGCACAGAAGAATAGTAAGTTTCTCTTGTGATCTTAGCTGAGAACATGCAGGGTCATGCAGTTCTCATGGAACTAATCTGGGTTTTTGTGCTATGTGTATGCAGTTCTCAGCTTTCCATGCCTTCATTTTGTCTATCAAGCATATTTCTGTATCAAACAGTGCGGAATAAAGCTTTCCTAAGATGTACATACTACTAGTAAGGTGGACTGAAGGGAGGTATTGAAATTAAAATACAGCTATTAAGAAATTGAAGTAACTACATTCTTGTACTTAATATTATTAGGGATCAGACTGAAGGAGAAACTAAGTGGTTTAATCTGATAAATGTGATTGTATCACCTTAATTATTTGTTGTTCCGTAATCTATCGTCTGCTTAAATCTTCCCCACTGGCTTTGTTTTCAAGGTTAGCGCCCTGATATTTAACATACTCGTGAAAGTATCTTACAATACACTAGGAAGGATTTTTTTTAAGCAGCAGCACTTCTATGCATAGGCTGGTTCAGATTAAAATGAATCCTCAGTAAAAGGATTGCATTGCATTCAAAGGATTCCTTGCATTCAAAGTAATATCACTCAGTGATCCACACTAAAAAAAAAAAAACAACACTGGAAGACTAGAAGAGCCTTTAACAGCAAATGTGCTTTCCTGTAACTAAACCTTTTTGCAGAAAAAGTGGAAGGTTTTGTTTTGTTTTAATTTAGGGAAGACAGATACCTTAGCAAACTTCCTTCTAGGAAAAATGATCCCAACAGACAGGCTATAGTGTTGTATCAAATTCATCTTTACGCTGATTATAAAAAATGCTGTTTTTTAACAACTTAGTGGCAGAGATTAGATTTTTACCCAAATGAGTAACTGATGTCTGGAAAGGAGAGGTAGTTTGTTGTGCTTTTCTTAAATAACGTTTAAGAATTTCACTGAGAATCAACAAGAAAGCAATATAGGTGATGAAACTATTACGAAGTGCTAAGTAAATGATGTATGCTGAATAAAACAAGAATTGCTTTCTGGTTTTGGTTGGGTAGAACAGTGTTAGAAGGTTGTGAGTGGAGCCCTGTGTTTACTTGCCAGGTCTTCATGGAAGCATATGAAGGCAAAAAAAAACAGAAGTTCTTATCATCAACCCTGAAGGCCAGTGTAATTACCTGGAAAAAGGCAATGGCTGGAGTTTTGATAGTTTGGTTCAAGTAATGCAATAAAACTGCAGTGCCAGCAAAGACTACGGTAACTTGATCTGCATATTGATGTCACCTCATTTGCATACATTGGCTTTCTCTTCACACAAGTACCCCTTCCAGTGCCTTTCCTTCACCAGGCTCCTTGCTGAGGCCTGCAGCCCCTGGTAGGCGTTCGCTGTGACCAGAGGCCAGCGCCTGCTCTGTGGAGCCCCTTGGCAAGGCAGCCACTGTGCTCCAGCAGCAAGGCATCCATGCTGTGCGCCCAGCATGTCCACTGTGATCCCTGGAGGCACTACCACTGCGGCAGTTCATGTGCAGCACCCTGATGGCCAAGGGACAAGAACAGCAGGTTCTATGGCATTACCTGTTGAAAATTTGGAATGCTTCAGTAGCTCGAGAAGTAGAGGAGGTCTGGGCTAGCCAGGTTTTTGGGGCCAAGGTTAAGTGACTCAAGCTGACATCTTCTGGGATGACTGCCTGTGAATTGCACCCCAGGCTGGGTGGTGCTCTTCACTTCTGAGGAGCTTCCCATCTGTGTAATGGGAAGACCTTTACCAACTGTTCTGTATGCTCGTGTGTTCTGTGTTGAAACAGATGAAAATGAGTCATGCTCTGCTACAAGAAAAAGCAATTTTTCTATTCAAGTGTAAATATATATTCAAGTGTATACATGTTTTAACTGTTAAGATGTTGATTTTTTTTTTATTATTTCCTTCACCTTAAAAAGAAAAACCTTAAGTCTCGTAGGGTCTCCTTTTTGGTTGGGCGAGCTATAAATTTAACGCAGATTTGTGAGCAATGAGAGCTGAATAGGCACAATGGTAGGCTTACGGAGTATTTCTTGTTATTTGTAGTAAACCTGCTTTAAGTCGTTCTTTTGAATAATATTGCCACTTTGTGGTTTTCTTTTTCTTGATAGTTATTGACCACTGATAGATTTGGTAGCGTTCAGATTGTATTTGTGTTGAAAGTCGTTTAAAATTTTTGTTTTGGATTGCAAGTACAGGTGTACCACAGAGTTTTAGTATCTTAAAATTTTTTTTTGTTTTATTCTCTCCTGGTTTCCTAATAATCCCAGCGTAAAATATGTTGGGCTAATTTTGGTCTTGTCCTTTTATTACTTTTAGACTTGGTTGCACTCTGTAGTAATTAATGGGAACACAATACCAAGCTCTTTATAATTATTCTACTTTCTTCTTTTTTCTCTAAAGAAAGCAGAGAGAACTTAACTATGAGAACATCATGTTAGATAATGCTGCAAGACTGTGCTTCCAGTCGGGACAGCAGGCAAGGCAGCATCCTGTCGGTATTGCTAGTGCAACCAAAATCTATGCTGTTGGTCCCCATGTGCCCTAGACCACAGCATCAGTGTGTGGGCTCTATCTTAGTAGGATACTCAGACACTTGAACTAGGAAACTCAGGGTTGCATCTAATGCTGTACCTGTTTGGTTTTGTTTGTTTGTTAACAAAACCGGTGTTAAAATATGGAAGCTCTTGTATTTTATGGTTCTGTTTAATACATCACTACCCCAGTTGGAAAATTGTTTATATTTTACTATAGTTTGGTCCCTTTCTCAGTGTCTTCTATTCTGGTGTTTGAGTGAGATTGTTAAAAGGCAATCATAACCAGTAGTTTAAAACATAAAATATATTTCTGTAAAATTACTTAGCTGTACTGTTTAAATATATTTCTTAAAGGTGTTTTACTTATAAAGAAAATTCCTTTTTTTCCCCACTCAAGGATTGTTTAAAAAAAAAAAGTATCAAATTAATCCTTCAAAACTTCAAAATATGCTGTGGATCTGAGGATTCGAGTAGGTTGCAGCCGTCTTCACCCCACAGTATTTGGAAATAACTAATGAGATGAGAAGTCTACAGCTGGTGGCAAGCACTGTAAACTGTGCACCCTCTGCTCACCTCCCCCATTGGCTTCCTATAGGAGGCAGAATGTTAACAAGGCCAGCAGGCTCTTTCTTTCTGTCCTGCTGCTTGCTTGCAGCTGTAATTGAGAGTTAGGGCTGTATACTGTATGCTGAAGCTAACATACATCAGGGAATACTGCTTATTTTGATGTCTGGAAAAAGGATGTGCTTTATTCCAGTAAAATCATAAATAAGTGGAGTTTTACTAAAATACAAATATTGCTATTAGTACTTCTGCAATTATAATAATTCAAGAGTGGACTTGCATTTAAGTGTTGCTGAATTTTCAGTATTAATGTACAGTGCTTATGCTGATTCCTGAAATTATTCCTGTGTGGTAGGTAAAGTACTATCTTAGTACCTGTGGCAGCACCTTGCTAAAGTTGTCAGGCTATTATTTGGGTTCTTTATATAAATATATTGTTTCAATTTAGAGGGAGAAATAGAGGAAAATACTATTTATGAAAGTTTATAAAACATCATTTAGCAATGTGATTGAATGTCTTTTGAATGACTTAGATGTTTCTAGGAAAGATGATCAGTTTTTAATATATGTATTTAAATGCTTAACACAAGTTTATCTGAATATCTGTTAATGCTTTCTAAATATATTAATTACAGAATGGCTGAAAAATTATCTTTTAAACAATTTCTTCAGCCTACTTTAATACATAGTGTAGGTAGGTACGTTAGAAGAACTGACAACTATGAAAAAGTCATGGAGAAGAAGGTGTTGGAGAGTAATCCTGGAAGTGAAATCAGATTCGTCTGAGAGGACCTGGATTTCCTAGTCCCATCTAACTTGCAGAAAAGTACATTGTAAATGTGCAAATGATTGTGAAAGCATTAATGACTAATTTGTATAGCCTCAGTCTGTGGATTTGAAGTTTCGATCTAGAAGTAGCCTTCCTTCCTCCATGCTAATGAAAGGATCTAGCATTAAAACTGGTGTGTTGTATGGTGTCTTTCAATATATATTGAAAACTTCTGACATGTGAGACACTGAATTCGTATAATAGTGGTGAATTGAAGTTACATGAGTTGAACATTAAAAATAGGGTAACTGTTCTGGGAGGGCTGAGGAAAGGTCTTTTGTGTAGGTTGTTATTCTCAGGTTCATTTGGGATTTTCTTGGAGAATAAATATGGTGAAAAAATGTTAGATGTGAAGTTCAGCTTTCCCGTATCAATATAAGATTAATAGAGAAGTTAACAAAATGGAGGAAAAAATAAGACCCTTTGGAACAATGGGAGAGGGAAATACGTTTGCACAGTTTGAAATTCATTAGTCAGTAATTACCACGGGGTGCAACTTACGGCACGAATAAAAGTGCAGAGAAATACCCAGTTATATGTTGCTCTATAAATGAAGAGTTTATATTTTTTCTGGGGAAATAAAAAAAACAAAACAAAACAAAACCACACATAAGTGAAGATCAGACTTTTTACTACTTGGTTGAAAGCTCTGCCTGTGGGTTATTTGCATCCTTCCATGCAGCATCTGTTACTGGCCGCTAAGACGGATTATTAGATTAGAGTGGACTCCTGTTTAATCCTGTCTGACAATTCCTGCTCAATAATGTTGAAGGGTTCGGGTTTATTTTACTTACACTTGTATTCACAGCTTTGTCTACAAGAACTTTTTAGCTCAGTTGCCTATGGAAAGCAGTTCTCCAAAGCACACTGCAATGGGGATGTAGTTAGATGCCTTCAGTGTGTCTCAGAAGAAATACCGATATTGCAGTTTTAGTATTCAGAAATCCTTTTTTAAAATTTATTTCTATTTTGGGGCTGATAGGATTTAATTTTGACTGTAGAGGAATGCAGTAGAAAGGTGAAGGTTCAGTTTTAATTCATCTTTGAAGCAGTTTACAAATGGGATTCTTTGTGACAACTCTGTGATACAGAAATGGAGGGAACGCCAGTAGCTACTTTTCTAGTGGTATGTCTTTCACTCCGTGTTCTGCAAATTTTGTCCTCATTAGAATTTGCTTTTAAAAATGACACATTAACTTTGCTAAATTTTCTTGGGGATTTTCTGTAGCACCCACCAAGTAACTCGTTCTACTTAAAAGTAATTTAAACTGTTACAGTTCTGCTTGGTTGCCTGGATGTCACAGTTTTCTTAGGCAGATTTTTTCAGACATTGTGTAAACCTTAACTTGTCCTTGGTACTGATGTCAGGGATTTTTATCCTTTCCTAATTCCCAAAGAAGCGTCTTTATGAAATAGTCATGTCCATACGCCTCATCAGTAAAATTAAGTAAATCTATACATTGGAAGCATTTGTCATCTCTCAGCTTGATTGGTAATAGCTTTGTTTCCACTATATATGGCTTGGTAAGTAGTGATGTCTGTTCTAAAGCAGTGCCACTCAGACTGCTGCCTTGTGCCCTATCGGTGCTTAACCTGGCAATGTGTCTTGCAGATTGAGATTATGCAGTTTCTAATTTTGCAAGTTAGCTCACGCCTTCTTCCCTTTCTGTTCTGTTTTCTCAGAAGTGGACATGCTTTGCAGTTTGGAAAATGTTAGCATACTGATTTCTGTATTATTGCTTTCCTTTCCCCAAGAAAGCTTACGAAACTGAAAGGATAGTGCCTATGTCACACGGTGCACAAGAAAATTCTAACCTAGAAGGGGGCTCCAGAGTACTATCGTAGTATAAATAGATAATGAGCACCATTGGTGATAGGTAGTGAACGAGCAGATGTGATGGAGTATTGAGCACAAGCTTAAACCAGACTAACAAACATGCTCCACCCACCCTGCTCCAGACCACTCAGGTGAATCAATTTGATAGTTTTGAACAGAAGCTTAGTACAGTGGGGTATTGTATCTGTTTTTTTCTGACTCTCAGGTTTTTTTATATTATAGGACTACAAAGCTGATGAAGACCCTGCGTTATTCCAGTCAGTTAAGACTAAGAGAGGACCTTTGGGGCCAAATTGGAAGGTAATAAGAACTGACTTTACAACCTTATGAAGTCTCATCAGCAGGAAAAGTCTGCAGTTCTTCAGAGATTAGCACTTGTGATGTTAGTCTTAAAACAGAGGGCAGAAATTTAATATTTCTTTTCTTTTGTATTCAGTTAAAATTTCAAATGTGTTAACAAGCAAAGTTACCATCTACTAGTTGTTTATTACCACTACTAAAAACAAAGCAATGCAAATTAAATTGGATGAATGTTATTCTTACTCAAGACTGACATCTGAATATACACTGTGATGAATGCCATGCAAGTCATCAGACTATTGTTGTAACCACTGGAGGTAACTTAAAATGCAAAAAACTAGTTGGAAACTTTCTTATATTTAAATGGTTATAATACATGTGTATTTCTTAGAGCAGGGTACAGGATCATACATGTGCATGTTTTATTAAGAATTACCGAAAAAAACTAGCATTATCCAGTTAATAGTGACAACCAAATCTAAGCCTGTCTTCATCTTGCTGTATTTTTAACGTTTGCGGTATACATATAAAATGCACACAAAAAAATGTAGTATTTCATCATAAGTATTTTCCTTCAGAGAGATAATAAACCTTGTTTGTGTATGTGTGTGCATCCATGCACAGATACATCTACCATGTTGTTGAAATTCTTAGCTTGAGGTATGTAATCTGTTAGTCTGGGGAATTGATTTTCCACATGCTTTGGTCATTTGCCAATTTTCTGGTAAGTACTGCCGTTGTACAACCACAGGAAGATGACTTAACCAAAAATTTTATCTCAAGGTAAAGCCATCTTGCCTTTTACTGGGGCTGCAGTTATCTGAGCCTACATACTAGAAATTTTCTATGAAATGCATTATGCAGGCTGCTTGCTTAATATTACCAGTCAAAATTTAGTGTTCTGGATTTCCCTAATGTCCTTAGTAGGTAATGGAATAAGTCTGTTTTAAATGAGACATTACATTCTGTGAAAGTTCTTCAGCATTAGTGCCACCTTTCTGCACAAACAAACGCATTGTTGAGTATTGGTAAATACTTACCGCATAAAATCACATCCAATACGAATTTGCTCTGCTTATATATTCAACTACAGGAAGGTCATGCTTGAGAACTGACTCTCAGGTAGGCTGCATACGCAGCAAACTTCTGAGTAGAAATAATCTAGGGTGTTTTTAAACTAGATTTCTTTTACTCATGAAATGGACAACTGCTATTGGTCATACACAAAGTAAAAAGATTTATTGTAAGGTACATATAACATGCAAAAATCTTGGTCAATAATGTATATTTATTTAACACGATGTTTATCACTAATATTCATCACCAGAGAGCTCTTGAATGAAAGCTAATTATCCTCAGAAGACTGGTGTTCTATTCATGAACAAAAAACAAAGTGATGTTGTTGTTTTGTGTTCCTAAACAGCAGAAGTCTATGTCCAGGCATTAGTAAAAGAACAGAACTAAATGGAACATACAAATTCAGTGCTGTCAGTTCCAGGCATTGAAAGTTCTCCTCCCTTTTAGAGCTGTTTTTTGTTGTTTTTTTTTTTACTCCAAGCCTCTTTTATAAGGCTTGGAGTAACCTAACATGCTATTAAACAAAAACATGATAAGTTCTCTTCTGTTATGTAAATTTGACTGCACCAATTGTAGGAAAATCACTGTGTGAGATCTTACAGGTACTTCAAACCTGTTCGGAAGTAGGAACTGTAATAAAAACCTAGGAATTAGAGGAAATGGTGGTGGGTGTCTCCTGAATTTCCCCTCAGTTAATTCTTCTGGGGATCCTTCTTCTCCTTCTTCTATACAAAGTCCTTGAGCCAGAGCTGCTTCCACACCATCTTTGAAGTGGAGCTTTAATTGATCTTATGGCTGGCTACCTGTTGCCAGTGATGGGACGTTCATGCCCTATTACTCTATAATAGAAGTCAGGAGGTTCATAATTCATTATGCAAAAATGAATGTGTAAATTATGCCATGCAACTAGAAATTGCATCTGTGCATGGGTAAGGACATACCCTTCTGTCATTGTCTCCCAGGAAGGAAGGTGAAGGAGAAAGGAATAGGGGAGAGCATGCCAGGGTTCAAATTCTTTTTGCAGGATATAGGCAAAGCAGAACTGAAATAAAGTTGTTCTATGTTTTTGTGAGAAGCAGACTTCAGGGGTAGTTATGTGATTTTTTTATTACCTGAATCTTTTCTAGCGTGAATGTTTTCCACCATCATAGTGAGAAACTTGGTACAACTCAGATTATAATTACCTTTAGGTAATAGACTGAGAAGTATAAAATACGTTGGCACTAGCTATTGTAATTAAGCTTCATTGTCCCCTCCAACTGCCAGAAAGTATATTGCAGTGGAAGTCATGAAAATGAAATCAATGTTAAAACTTAGATTTATAATTTATGTTAGCAGCATGGATGGAATTGTCTTGTAGATTTAACCTGTTTGTTAATCCATGTTACTCTGTGTTGATATTATGGTGCAGTCATTTACTAATATGTAGAATGATAAGTTCTAATAATAACATTAAATGCATTTCACTGAAATCAATTTTTAAAAAAAATGTTTCCAATTATCCGTAAACAGAAGGAGCTAGCAACTGATGAAGAGTGTCCTAAAATGTGTGCTTACAAGTTGGTGACTATCAAATTTAAATGGTGGGGACTGCAGAACAAAGTTGAAAACTTTATACAAAAGGTAAGTGCTTCTCTCTCAATGGGATGTTGCTGGGGAGGTAGGATTGGTGGTGGACAGGTAGGTAGGCAGGCAGGGTGGTTCTGTTTTGGTGTTTTTCTTTTTTGTTTGTTTTGTTTTGTTTTTGAGGCAAAACAGTGAAGAAGTTTCCTGTTGCTTACAATCAAGCAGTTTCTGTTCGTTTCTTCAGCAAGTCAAACGTTTGTGTCTTGGTCTACCAGCAGTGATGTTTCATTGGTGGTACTAGAATAACCTTCTAAGCTAATGTGGTGGTTTTACCCTTCTGGGCAGCCGAACTCCACCACAACTGCTCTCTCACCCCCCCACCTCAAAGGAAGAGGGGGAGAAAATGCGATGGAAAAGGGCTCAAGGGTTGAGATAAGGACAAGGAGGTTGCTCACCAATTACTGTAACGGGCAAAACAGACTCAGCATAGGGAGATTAATGTAATTTATTGCCTATCACTAGCAGACTAGAGCAGTGAGAAACTAAAAGCAAACTAAAAACACCTCTCCCACCTCCCCCCATCCCATCCACTATCTTCTACCTCCTCCCCCCGAGCGGCGCGGGCGAACAGGAAATGGGGACTGCAGTCAGTCCATATCGCTTTGTCTCCGCTGCTCCTTCATGGTCACTCTCTGCTCCAGCGTGGGGTCCCTCCCGCGGTATGCCGTCCTTCCCGAACAGATCCTGCGTGCACTTCCCACAGGCTGCAGCTCTTCAAGAACTGCTTCAATATGGGTCCGTACCACGGGGTCCATCCTTCAGGAGCAAACTGTTCCAGCACAGGTACCCCATGGATGTCAGCTCCCACCGGATCACCTGCTCCTGCGGGGGCTCTCCATGGGCTGCAGCCTCCTTCAGGCCACATCCACCTGCTCCGCCATGGGCTGCAGCATGGAGATCTACTCTGCTGTGATACACCATGGGCTGCAGGGGAACAACCTGCTCCACCATGGTCCTCTCCACGGGCCACAGGGGAACTTCTGCTCTGGTGCCTGGAGCACCTCCTGCCTCCTTCTTCACTGACCTTGGTGTCTGCAGGGCTGTTCCTCACTCCTCTCTCTCTCAGCTACTGTTGTGCAGCAGTTTTTTTTCCCTTTCTTAAATTTGCTCTCCCAGAGGCGCAACCAGCGTTGCTCACTGGCTCAGGTCTGGCCAGCAGCGGGTCCCTTTTGGAGCTGGCTGGAACTGCTTCTTATCTGACATGGGTCAGCTTCTGGGCTCTTCTCACAGAAGCCACCGCTATGGTCCCCCTGTTACCAAACCCTTACTGCGTAAACCCAATAAAGCTAAAAAAACAGAAGTATAAGCAAAGAGTCTGTGTCATGTAAGTTTAACCCCTGAATTTGTAAGCAACAACACTTGATAGAGTTCTTTGATTCTTTTTGCCCTCATAAGTTGCAACTTGCTTGAAATATGTGCTGGTGTTTCTCTATTGTCTTCTATTGTAGTTTTCTTATGAAGGTGTTCATATCTTTGTACTAATTCTGCAGTATTTGATTTTTCTGGAATTAAATGCTTGCAAAGCCAGCTCTGATGCAGGTATAGTCCAACACACTTGGGTTTAATTGGCAACTGGTGTTTTGTCAAATTATATTTGCATCTAATTTCATTACTACTGTGTCATCAGAATATGAATTGTGAAATTTTTTAAAAAGCATGACTAAACGTTTAGAATGTAAACTTACATGTAGTCAAAGTGTTCGATCTAGACTAGCATGCCAGTTCTATTCAATCCAGAGAAAATGTGCTGTAACAGTGAGTTAACCAAAACATGATATTCCAGCAGCAATTGGGCATGGCCTTTCCTCACAGACAACGAAAGGGAGACCATTTTCATTGTGGTAACCAGGGCTTTTAGCTCTTGGTGGGCCACCCAGCTAACTGCAGTAAAAGTTTATGTATTTCAATAAAGATGATAGCAAAAGAGAACAAATCCAAACAATAATAGTTGAGAATGAGATGGAGAAGGTAGTTTGTGATGGCTGCAGTACGAAGGAAGGGCAAGGAGACACTTTGGTGTGGTGGTGGTTTTGGGAAGGAATTATGCATTACACATTTCAAACTGAAAACTTTAATAAGCTGAGCAGAAGAGATAAGACTGATTCTGTGGTCTGATGAGGAGTAATTGAAGATACGAGGTTTTTGTTTGCTTGTTTGTTTGTTTTTGCCTTGCTTTACCTGAAGCTGATTCTTCAGAGGAATTTGATCTCTTTCTGCTAGTTGTCAAGAGCCATATGTTAGATTTGACCAGCATTGTTTTTGAGGACAATCAGCAGCTTCAGCAATGCAAAATCCAGGAGCAGATGAACAAGACATGAACTTTAGGTCACAACCTGGGTAACTGAATACATGCAGAAGTCTGAGTTTTAGTAAAATAGATTTCAGTATTGTATCTGCATGACTACTTTTATCAGAGCAGTTGGAAACAATAGTGGTAATTCTGCAGATGGGATGATTTATATGATGCCTCTTTCATCTTCCAAGTCAACATTATAATAGTTAAGGTTCCACAGCACTAGCTGGACTGAGCTGGTGCAGATCTTTAACACAACACAGTGCGTGTTTAGGGCCAGCAAGTATTTTAAAAATGTGAAACCTAATAATGTAATTGTAAGAGGCTCAGCGAAAATATTCTCACTGAGATCAATTCAGAACACAGATATCCCTACTGTAATGAAATGGCTGTGGAATCCTAAGGATGAATATCTATATTCTCAAGGGTTTTGTACCTTTGAAATTGCATGTCAGATATTGCTGAGATGCTGATTCAGTACAAATTGCAAGTGTGTCATCTTTGGAGTCAGAACTTCCTCCCTTATTGCTTCATTCTGCCTCAGGAATTGACCATCCATTTTTTTTTTTTTTTTTTTTTTAACAGTGAGCACAGAACCTGTGACAGTTCTGGTACAGATTTTTATACAGCACATGCTAAGCATTCTAGCTGTTATGATGCTATTTTTATTCTGCTTGGTGCTGTCTTGGGTAGAACAAATTTTAGAAGGATTCTTCAGGATTTTCAAGTAGCATGAATTGTTGACCTTCTTTGAAACTTTTTTTGATAGTGAAGTTTGTTCATTTTTAAAATGTAAGAAGTAATATGACTTTAAATAGGATCCAGGAATGTGAGGAGGCAAAACCTGTAGCAGTATGAAACATTATGCACCTAAAGATTATACCTTTTCAAAATGAATAGCTGCAATCGCTTTACCAGTCTTTGGCAAAATGCAGGCCTATTATCTAATGTTTACTTATCTTCTTAAAGCAAGAAAAAAGGATATTTACCAACTTTCATCGCCAGCTGTTCTGTTGGATTGACAAGTGGATTGATCTGACTATGGAAGACATTAGGAGAATGGAGGATGAAACCCAAAAGGAGCTGGAAGCGGTGAGACATCCTTAAGGCTGATGTTTATGTGCTATCTATCTATACCTATGTCGTTTAGACTGTTCAGGAATTTAAGCAAATTAAGTTGTATCCATCCCCTTGTGTGTGTTTGGGCAACTGCTGATGAGCATTACAGCCAGTTTAGTGATTCTCCTATTCAGACCCACGCACTTCAAGTTTTCTGCATGCTATGTTGTATCAAGTTGGAAGTGGCTGTAGGGTAAATATTTCTAATGTCACTAAATCTGGAATGTCTGTGTTGCTCGTCTCTTTGTTTATGTTATCATACTCATTGCGCAAAGTCCCGTTCAGTGCCTGTTTGCCACTTGTCAGTTAGAACCCTCACCTCACTTTTGCATCATTTTGCTTTGTTTCATTTCTAGTCATGGTTAGACTTGATTACTTTTTCTCTTCAAACATGTCATGAAGCAAGCTTGTATATGTCACATGGCAACAGTTGCACTCATCCTGATTAGCAAAATTGAATTTTATTTGCAAAGAGGAAGCCCGTAGAACTAACAGGCTTGAGGTGGTATCAATTTTCATGCTTTAGTGGCTGTGAGGATCAAATGTGTGTAGTTTGATCTGTCTTTGGACTGATGTCTAGAAGGAAATCCATCCATAGGGCACTTTCCCTACTCTTTCTTTTAAGAGGTAGAGGAACATCATAGGCTAAGCCAGAAGCCTGCTTCTCCAGTCTCTTTCCAGACCATGACCTTTGGCATGAGGCTTTCTCATTTTAAGTCCTGCTATCTTTAGGTTCTTTGCAGTCTGTGGAGTTGCAATTCTGTTTCTTTCCCATTTTGCCAATTGCTTTATGCCCCAAACCTGTTCAGCTTGTCACTTTCTTTCCATTGTCTTGGTGCTGTCAAGACATGATGTGCCTTCAGCTATAGCTTGCTTTTTTGCATGGTTTAACTCATTTCAGCTGCCAGACATCTTTAAACGGACTGTCTTATGCTTTCGACTTACTATTGACAGTGGTTATGAAGTGCATTTTGTGGTTTGAGCTTAGCACATTCTTTAGTATCAAAATTAGCTATAACTCCGCTGTCTCCTCTTGTTATGCTCTCTGTGTTTGGTCTTTATGAACAGTGTGGAGCCACCTTGCGTTGTGTGGAAATGTTTTCTGGGTCTGGAAGAAGTGCTTCTTCGCCATTCTGTGTGTTAGTAGGTAGATGGTCTGAGCTGGTAAAACCAAATTTTCTTTTCAGATAAGATGAAGGGATTATCTGCTTTGGCAGCTCCTAGAATATATTTTGGAAAAGATTGATGTCCGTTCACTCTTGCAAACATTGTAATCTTGCGTTGGCATTTGGATATTTTTTATTACAGAAGGTGTTCTCTCAAATCACGTGGATTTCTTCTTTAATTCTACTTTACGCCAGAACCTATTCCTACAGCCACCTATTCCTAGGTGTCTACGAAGGAGGAAGAGTAACCACTTTCCTCTCTATAACTGATTTTTGTCAGAAGGGTTCTCTTTTGCACACCCATAGTTTTTTATTTTGAATGAAATGGTCTTCTTACAATTTCTCTGAGAAAGGATAGTGGCAGTGTGAGGAGTGCGTACAAGGTATGTTGTATTGGAGAGAGTAAGCAGCTCTTGATACACCTGTGTGCATGAGAAAGTTTCCCTTTTGTGTCTCTGTGGATGTTTGTCTTCTTGTGAAGGAAGTTCTGTTTCACGTTTCTCACTGGTAAGTAATTGTTCTTTTAAATACTTTTTGCAAAACATTTGAACTCTTTAGTTCTTTTTAGTTAAGCAAAGCCCAGTTCGCGTGTTTCTGGGTGTAGCTTCTATCAAAATATCTTAAATATTCTTAAATGTCAAACCTATTTTACTATCTTTTTTTGTTTTGCAATGCAATGCAACTAGTTTGTTTCAAGTAGCATGTCATGTATGACCTTATTTTCAAGAGCTTAAGTGTATTACTTTTTGAAAAAGTCAATTTTTCACCAAAAAAAGTATTGAGTTACACTAACACAGCTTTTCTGTGTGTATTATGAAATGTGAGAAGAGTGGGGACCTACTACTGAATTTTTTTTTAACGGTTAAAGTAGAAATGTCTACGAATACCTATATAAATGATGCAGTTCCAAGGTTTTTGTGGTGACATGCACCTCTTGTTGGAGAATAGCCTAAAGGCAAAAATGTCATTGCAAATACAACATGAACGTTAAGTTTACCCCAGGTAGTTTGGTTTTGTTTCATATTCAACTACTTCATCAGTTGTGCCAAACAGTAACTTTTGTTAAATCCCAGATGTACCACAAAACATTTTTTCTATGGCCTGGACTACTGGAAAGCAAAGCCTTAGTGGTAGGGTACTTAATATATTGACAAGAATATCTTCATGCTTCCATCCATACAGAAAAATATTTTTTGACACTGTTGCATTGTGCAGTTTTACAGTGCTTAAACAGAAACCACTGCAGAAAGCAAGCCTCATAATATTGGCAGCATTACATTTCCTTAGAATACATTGCTTTCTTTTGCTATTCCCTTTCTCATTAACACCTTTTCTTCTTCCTGGTTTAAGCTAATCTTTCACTTTAGATTCTGTGGACATTTCAGTTCTTTTGTTGGTCCTGTTCTTCATCTTAAGTCAGTTTTTATTGTCAGGGTCTCTGCTTTTGTTACTTTTTTTGTTACTCTCTGAATCCTCATCAGTGTTCTTCCAGAGTTTGGCTATCCCAGCCCATCCTTTTCTTATTTTTTTTTTTCCTTTCTTTCACTTAGTGGTTTATGTATCTGACTCCTGGAGATGAGGAGCACCTGTGTCTCATTAAATACACATTAGCTAATCAGTGCATAGTAGAAGAGCATCTGACCCTGCCAAAGCACTGTGATATACCTCATGTCTTTGAGCATTTCAAGTGGTGTGGCTCTGAGCTGAAGCATCGTGGGCTGTTAAAAATCTAAGGAGCATCGTTTACAGCTGCTGTATGGTTCCCAGGCTTCCCATATGAAAAAGAAACACTCTATGTGCCCAGTCTCCAAAAAACCTTAGCTGTGACTGAGGCTGGTTCTGTTTTTGGTCCTGGCCGGGGAAAACTAGTCCTGGCTATGTAGCTCGTTACTTCTCTTTTACTAACCAATAGCATGATAGGTTCTTTATGTGGTAGCTCACAGTTTTATTTTACGTTTAGATGCGTAAGAAGGGTTCCGTTCGAGGCACATTGGCTGCTGACGTCTAGAGGAGTTCTCTGTAGGTTCTGAGGCAAATCAAGCTGTGTAAGTCAACTGCTGGATGGAAAAGGAGAAAAATGGCTAATATATGGATGGGGATTGCTGGCAGAATTATATCCAGATAATGCTTCTGGGCTGTAAGCTCCCACCTGTTTGAGAACCTTGATGTGATCAACAGCTGGAGGTGACCTTTTGTGTCCAGGGTACATAAAAGACCTTCTCTGCACACAGACACTGTAATAAATTGCAGGTGCTCAGGTTGCAGAATGCCTTACACACTGGCCATGCAACCTGGTTCTTTGTGCTTATCTAGTGCAGAAACCCGAAGTGCGGGACCTGTTGTCATCACGGTGGCACTGAGCTCTGAAGCCTGCAAGTAGTTTTCTGGGCACAAATCAGATAAGTCAGTATCATGATATGTGGACTTAATCCACATAATTGAGGGAAACTGTGAACCGTTGTCTTTAAAGCGTGTTAATTTCTTAAAATCCAGTTCCACACAGACATTTATAAATATTAAACGGTGTTAAAATTGTTGCTGCAGGAAGCAGAGTTTTCCGAGATTTGCAATCTTTTCAGTATTTGTGTCCATTACTTTAATGTTGGTATTTCCCACTGTGACTGTTATAATACTGCAGATGGGATCCCTAGTCAAAGCAGTTTTCAAATCCTGCTGATTAGTGTGAGGCTTCTCAGAGGCTGGAGCTGCTGTCCACCAGTTGAGGATAGCACCCAAATTAAGATTCCCTAACAAATCTCGCATTGCTTTGGTATGATTTGCTCAGTCCTGGTGATGTTTTGACTGCCCTGCCCTATTTTTCTTGGAGGTTAATGAAACTACCTATTTGGAATTTAATATTTGAAGAAACCGTTAACGCTTAATTGTGTATTTTCTTTCTCCACAGTTACGTAATCAAGGCCAAGTCAGAGGAACAAGTGCTGCCAATGATGAATGATGATGGATTTAGCCGTCACATGCAGTGTTGATATACAAATGTGTGTGTGGATGCATGATTATTTGTATATAATTATATATACGCACATGCATACTGAAGGGGGTTGTTACAGTGTCTCCAGGGTACTATACCTGTCCTCAGCAAAGATGCAAAGGAAACTGCTTTCATTATGTATACCTGAAGAAAATAAAAATCAACTGAGTAGTGTCATTTAAAGGATGAATTAACTGCAGAATTATGTTAACTGGTATGTTTCATGAATGTCAATACTGGACCAATTTATTCCCTATTTTTTTTCCTGTCTTGAGTCACTCTGCTATAACTTGCCCCTATCTCATTGTAAAGAAACAGATTGAAGTAAGTTAATTTCAATTGTGTCTTCCCTATGTCATTATTTTTGGAATAGGAACAATGAATGTATTTATAGCTATTTATTTCTGTATTGTCATTATCCTATAGTCAAATCAGAAAGAAATTTCTATTAGCGGAAAAAGGAAGACTTTTACTGTTGAATGAGTTTGACCCAAACTTTACCCATTCACTGATTTAAAAAACAAAACAAACAAACAAAAAAGTTTTATTGGACTTTTGTACATTGAAATGCTAATGTTTTTTCTTCATTAAAATTGGAAAGATTAAGGAAAAATGGCTTGTGATTTATAAAATATTTGCAACTTGAAATTTTCCAGAAACTGGCTTTCTAGACAAAGAAACTGACAACACTTGTAGAATATTTCAAGTATATCTTAGGCCATGCAGTGAAAGTGAAGGCAGATAGACCTTCTCTAAAGTAATAATGTTAATGAAATCGCTATTTTCCAGAGTTTCATTTTGGAAGCTATGCAAATGGTCTTGATTTCACACACGTTACGCAATGGAGAATAATGGTGATTTTAGCTCTTTTCATGTTGAAAATACACTTAAACGAAGCTGTATACTTTCGGATATGATGAAAGTTTAAATTGTAGCATCTAACATGTTTCTCTAATATTTGTTAGGAGTAGCCACAGAAAAGATGGTGTAGTAAAGATGACCTGTAGATAACTCTCAAATAGGAAAATGTCTTCAGTGTTTTTTAAGAAAATATTGAGATGGAGCGTGTCATAGATATATATTATCAAAATGCTTGCTAGATCAGAATCAAATTATTTTAGAAACACTATTAGGTAAAGTTCTGTTACCGCCTGGTTTCCTCCCAGAATCCCCAGAAACCTCGGTAGGGCAAGCCTTGCTTAAGTGTCCATCTTTATAATCTCACATGCATCCAACTATTCGGAACTATTTTTTACTTACGCTGCTTACAAAAGGAATGATCTGATTTCTGCTACAGTCAATGACAACATTTGTCTAAACTTGAAGGGTAGCGGGGCCAGGTCTGCCATGTGGCTGGCCCTGCCAGTGCGTCTGTACGCTGTGAGGGCCGGGCACTGAAGTGCCTGTCAGCATGTGGACGTTTGTACATCTCTCGTGTGTAATTTCACCCTTCTGTCCTCCATGCTGCAGTTGTTTTTTGTTTTTGTTTTTTGTTTGTTTCTTTCTTTCTTTCTTTCTGGATTAGAAGTTAAATGGATATTTGTTCTCTGTACCGTCAGGAGGTTGGTTTTTTAAGTGTACATACAGACATACACACATATGATTTAAAAACTATTTGCTGCAAGGAGGGCTGTTGCAAACCTGGGAGCCTAAGGGCTCAGTTTCAGCCGTAGAATACAAGTCCCACTGTCATTAATGTAAGTCATAATGCAAACTGAGGGAAAGGGACCCTACAACTTTCTTGGTTTTGGACTAGTTGTGAAAATTTGAGAGAATCTTGTAGTGAATGTAAAATGTTTAGTTTACTTTGGCAGACTTTGGTGTGACCTACAGCAAAACAGTCAATGAAATTTAATTAAATAAATTTGATGATAAAATGCTCTGTCTCTTGTCTTAGGTATTAGTATTTGTGGTTTGCTAATGATCTGGCATTTAGTTTTATTGAACTGCATGAGAAGGTTGGAAGTCCTCTGAGGATGCGCTTCATTGGTTGTGAGCTCAAATGTGTGCTTGAATGTTAGAAGCAATTGGGGGGGAGGAGTTGTTCGGATTTGTTTTCGTTTAGGATTTCAAGCAGAGTAACACATACGTAGCTGGAACCTTGCCATTATCTGGAGTATGGTGTTTTGCTTTCATTGTTATGACTGCCTACCTTAATATGCCAGGCCAAATTTTTGCAGACGCTTATATTTGATACTCTTGCAATAGAGTGGTGCTCTGGTTGGTCTGTGGCTGTGTTCATATGTTACATGTGCTGCTAATTCTGTATCCTGTCTGTGTAAGGAAAGGATCACCCCACTATGCAGAGAGGATGGGGTGGAAAACTTATTTCTAGCTTCAAGAGGGAGGGAGCAGCACTGCCAGCTTGGCATTACGAAGTGGAGGCGTGGAAGTCACCTTGCCCAGTGTTAGAGCCTAATTTGTAAAAGCATGGCTCCTTCAGACTGAAGTAGTGGGCAAAATTTCTTACAGAATACCTGAGGAAGTGGCAAATAAATTTGCAGATCCGGTGGCAAGGATATCTGGGAAACCTTTGAAGTTGGGGTAAGGCTGAACAACTACAGGCTTGTTTAGTCTGGTGTAAGTGATACGCAAAGTTTCAGAACAGACTTCTGGAGAAAGAATTGGAAATTTCAGTATAAAATTAACAGAGGCAGCTGCAAATAGGTTGCATGGGATGATTCTGTTGTGTGTCAAATAATTTATTGTGGTTATAAAAGTAAAGATATGTATTAGACTGGGAAAGGTGAAGCAGTTACGAGCAAGTGGCAGAGTCTGGACCGGAGAAGGGATTGCAGAGCTGCAGGTGCCCCCTGAGCTGGGCATGGTGCTGGCGAGTGCTGATGAGGGAGTCCTGTCTTGCCAGTGGTTCATGGCCCTCACCTGCCTGACAAGGCTGCACAGAGCACTCGTGGCTCCCTTGGCTTTGGAGACTCCTGGCCCCATGGGAAGGATGGGAAGACTGTGAGGCAGCTTTTGCAGTGAAGAAGTCCATGTGTCTGTCCTGCCAGTGCTGGCCTTTCTTGGCAGCATCTGTGACCAGATACATCTCCTGATAAGTTAGCTGGCCTCAAGATTAGGAGCAGGAGCTGACACTGATTAAATTGTCCTGTGGGGTGAGAAATCTGGAAATGGACTGTGAGCTACCAAATCTGCTGAAGCTGCTGGATTTCAGAAACCATTGGTTTTTGTTTTTTTTTTTTAAATACAGTCACGCTGTTTGGCAGCATATGGTCCTCTTGCTCACTGATGAGGTGCGGTAAGTGGTGCAAGAACTGCAAAGTAGAACAAGATGGGACTTTGTGCTTGGTGTGCACCGAACAAAAGCTTGCCTCTTGGTGTCCCATTGGAAGCTGGGCTTTTGCATCCCCTCCCCAGCTTCAGCTTTCTCATAATGGGGCACTTCAGTAACAATACAGTGTTTATTTCAAATATTTTAAAAATAACCTAATTGCTGGAATAAGGTAGAGGTGATCAAGATTGTGACAGGGAAAATATTCTGTTCGGTCACATATTGACAAATTACAGAGAAACTCAGGAGTAATGGCTGTTTATTGGAAGGTATCTTTGCAGTTTTTACAATAATAGTGTAATTTTTCCTCTTGGGTCCCAATTTTCAGAATTTCCTGGTGAAAGCTTAAGGTAAGCTGGCATCTGCATTGCCTCTTGGAATTGTCTGCTACAAGGCTTTACTGCTACTTTTTCCCCTCAGCACCTGTCATGCATGAGCTATTGCTGATGAGGTCACTCGTGCTGGACTTGCCGGCTGTCCCTGCTGGCCGGGTGGGCCCAGGGCTTGGCCCTGAGGGTGGAGGCCGCTGCCATTGCTGAGGAGCGGCCGAAGGGCTCTGCACGGCAGGGGCAGCAGCTGTTGTCACCTCTGAACATGGGGACCTGCAGTAGGCAGGTCTAATGGGATGCTGGAAGTGATTCCGGCGATGCCTTAGCCCAGAGAGGTCCTGCAGGGAGCTTTTCTCCACAGAGCTGGGTGCACGGGGCAGAGGGTCCCGCACAGGAGTTGGTGCGGGCGGCAGGCTGGCCCCTCTCCACAGCCCTCTGTGGCTGGAGAATGATGGGAAGAGCGGCAGCTGCAACAAGAAAGCAGTTAAGGTTAACTAGTCATTTTTCTGCTTTCAGCAGGGAGACTGTCAGTGGGAAGGATGCTTATTTTACCTGAAGAAAAGTCAAATGGCTGCATATCAAATAGGAAGCAAGGTGCATGTGCCTGCTTCCCCAGCCTGGCGTTGGAAACCTGCAGCCAGGCACCAGCTAAAGGTTGCCTGAGAATGGCATCAAGGCAGAAAAAGCTGGTGCAGACGCCCTCGGTCTGGGCAGGTGGGCAATTCACTGCCCTGCTCAGTGTCCAGGCAGCGAATGTCCGTGCACCCTTCTGCAGGCCCCAGTGGCCATCTGGACCGGAGGCTGAGGGAGCGGAAGGGAGGCCAGGGCCCAGCCTCTGCTGGAGAGGGCTCTGTGTGGGGCTCCGCAAACTGCCGAGTCCCAGCCTGGACTTGGAAGTGCCCTGCTTGCCCTGGGCTTGGTGATGCCCTGGTGGCTGGTGCCCTTGGGACACCTTTGTTTTGGGCAGCTGGTAGTGATGGGCAGCATCATTCATGCTGCTTTTTCTTTGGGGAAGGCTCAGAGCAAGGAAATACCACTTTCTCAAGGTGTTTTTAAATATATAATATAAATGCTGATAGATCGGTAAAACATAAAAACTGATGTATAGCGCAGTGAGCACTGCCACTCCGCTCTGTATTTGGCTCTGCACGCAGTCCTGTTATAGTAGGTGTGAAGAGTTTCTCGTGAGTGTGTTTTCAGATCTATCTGGAGTTTGTGACTGATACTACTGCGTGAAATTGGTTCCCTGTGGGCCTGCACGGTGTGGCTGAGCCCCATGTGGCTGGGTTAGCTGCATGCCAAAGTGAGAGCAGCTCTGACTCTTTGTGGACAGATTTCTGCCTGCTAAGAGTGTGTAATCATCTGCTATAAATTGAAACTTGTATGGCTTCTTTGGTAAATGCAAAATTGAATTCTTTTTTTTTTCACTACACAGCTTGTTTAGCTTCCAGATGGCAAACCAACGTGAAGTAATGGAAGTGCAACATAGTTTTGTTATAATAGATATGTAAACGTGATATTTATTCACTGCAGTAGACTGCTGTGAACCATATTCCAGCAGTAACCTTTTAAATATATCACTTGCCTGCACATAAGTGTGGTCTAAAATGGACTTGCAAGGAATTTGTTTCTTCTGGTGGTGTTTTTTAATCATTGAAAAGAAAGGAGAATATTTTCTTTCTTTTGCCTTAATGTGTGGACTGGGAAATGTCACAAAAAAATGCGCTGAGATTTGTGTTTTTGGATTTGGTGTGTGATTTTGTTTGTTTTTTTCACCTTAACACTTAAATGCAGTCTGAGCCTGTCTCCTTCTCTCCCCTCATCCCCAATATCAGTCTGAAAATGTCTGAACAGTTCAGCAGCATTGCTTTGCTGTCTGTAATACTCTAGACAGTAAGCTGGTGCTTGTTCCTGGAGAGTGAGGGGCTCAGGGCAGCTGTGCCCGTTGTGGGAAGCTGGGGCCCCCACTGCCCAACTCTCACCATTTGCTGCTCTTCACTATCAAAGCCCTCTTGCAGGCAGAAGTGGGAGATGTAAACTGTTCCTTCCATGGTACAGCAGTGCTTTCGTATCTTCATTTATTGGTGCTTTTAGTTAAACTTACTCATTTTATCTAGCCCAGACAGTTAGGATTTAAACAAAAACTCATTCCATGAAGATAGATGGCATTCATGTGAACCACCTTGGCAACAGGAATGCTGGTCTGCACAGGCCCAGTCCCGCTGTCTGTCACTGCAGTGCAGCCTCTGTGCCTTGCAGAAAATGGCAGGGGTTCTTTGAGCAAAGAAGATGAAGTGAATTGTACCCTCGGAGCCTGTAATCTCTGCTGCCTGGACATTTCTGATGGTGTCATCATCACCTTGACCTTCTCTTGGTATTGCTATCAATCACACAAAATGCCACATGCAAAAATAACATGCACGGTAAGCAGGAGCCTTTCCTGGTGGAGGAAAGGACTCGATGCCATCTTGCGCGGTGGAGCAGCGCGCTGGAAGGAAGTGGGGCTGGTGCCAAGGACACACGTTCACCCACCGCTGCGGAGAGGTGGGCAGGGGAGCGCAGGTGTTGTCCGGCTGGCCGCAGCACTGCGCAGCCTGATGTAAACCCAGCAGCAAGGTGGCCCTTCGTGCACTACCGCTTGTGTCCTACCTTTCCAGGGCGCTGTCTGCATGGGGTGGTTTAGTCCATAGTCACAGGGTAACAAAGATGTGTTTTACTGAGAGCTGCTTGCCTTTGTCTAAGGAATCTTTAGCGCCGTGTAGGGAGTGTGCTTATCCAGAGAACTTCGCACCTGCCTGCTCCCTCCCTCTAAAAGTGCTGTTGGGGACCGGGTGGGACCAGAGAGCCAGGGGCCAGCACTGCTGCCTTCCCATGGGCACTCGTAGCTGAACTGAGTGTTATGTGGTTACGTGGAGAGACTGGCTGGTTTGCCAACAGCGGAGGATGTTTCTGCTGTTTAAAGAAAGGTTTCAAAGAAAAAGGGGAAGGTGTGTTGCAGGGAGCAGATGGCAGACTGCTGGTCTGTTTCATCAGCAAATTTCCCTTTAAAATTTATTTTAAAAGGCTTTTTCCCAGGTGCTGTGAATTTGTGTTTCAGAAGCAACCTCTGAGACTTTTCCTGGATGTGGTTAGGCTCCTGGACAGAGTTGTTGTTTTGGTATAGCAAAAAATCTGAGAGCTGAGGACAGGGACTGGCATTCTTTTGTTTCTTTGTCTGTTCACCTGTTTGTGTTAGAGGACATCTTTTTCAGTCTCCTGAACCAGCAACAGTGTTTTTGAGCAACTTTAAATGCTTTTTGTCCCTTAACTTTGTGTGAATTTTGATTACAAGGAAAAAAAACAGTCACACTAAAACAACTAAGTATAACTCAACAAGGTGTCTATTTATAGCAGTTCGACATGGAAATCTTTTACACTTTTGTGTGGTCTAGTGTTGTATAAATAAATGCCATTGTTATGTACTCATGCAATAGACAAGGAACGTGGGACATGGCTCCTGAGTGTGCGTATGCCAGTACAGGTTCACGAGTGCAGCTGGCTCCGAAGAGGGAGGTCTGGCCTAGCTGGAGCGGGAAGGCAGGGCTGTTTCCTCAGCTGGTTGGACTTGGTCAGCACAGGCCAAAAGGATTGCCAGTGTTCAAGGTATTGCTGCAAGTTATATTTCCAAGAATAAGTCAATCTTTTCATGACATCTACCCTTCAGACTTTCTGGAGCCAATTGCTTATTTTATGCTGTGGAAAGAATTCCAATTTGCTGCTAATTCTGTCCCACTAAAAGAAATAGGGCAAAACTGGGAGCTCCATGGCTATGGTTATTCTCTGTTACTTGAGAGGATCATTTGTACTTCCAACTTGCTAGAGACCATTATAGCTTACTGTAGTAGTAGAAATCTCTCCAGTGATTTAATGAGGATTATTTAATCAACCAATGAAATGCAATTGTTCTGGCTGGACTCTTGACAGTCCATGTGAAACACAGTATGAGGGGGGGGAAAAAAAAGCTGTGAAGGATTTTGTGTTGCATTTCCGTAACACTTCTGAAAACTGAAATTAATTCAGTTACTGTTTTGTTCATGCTAGAGCTCCACAGGGCAAAATCTTGCCCAGAAGAGAAGCTTTGCAATGCTGAAAATAAAATCCCGTCCCCCGAAGGGACTGGAGCAGCTTCACCTGAGAGGTTAGTGTAGTTCCCTTAAACAGCAGTGAGCTGTGCTGAAACCATTTGTGTCCCATGCCAGCGGCTTCAGCGGGTGAGGTTGCTGGCAGGAAACACTCCCAGGAAGGCGACTGATTTGATGGCTGTGGGCTTCGGCTGGCATGGGGCTGCAGGCTGGGTCTGGCCGGACTGGTGCTGCAGGGGTCAGTGCTTGTGCTGAATGGCTCAGGATGGAGAATTTTAAAAGCTGTGCTTTATTAAGTAACCTAAAGGGATTACTGTTTGCAGTAGGAGGTGAAAATTTCTACCAACGGTGTGGCCAACCCTGTCCCTGACGTGGGCTGCTCCTGCAGCTGTGGATAATATCCATCTAAAACGTTATCTTGCCATGTGCAGCTTCTGTTTTCCATGTTGTTGGTGGATTTGCAATTTAAACATCGCAGCGCACTGCTATTGTCTGCCAACATCCAGCAGCAAAAGAGGATTAATCCTGCTACTGTTACTCAAAACCTTCACGTTTGTAGCAACTGAACTCCTGACCTCCAGCAGGCTGGCACTAGTGCACATCAGGAAGTCCAGTGTGTTGAATGGGCAGATAAACATATTCTGGGTCCACTGCTGATGTATGAGAGCATCCTTCGAACCCCCAGAGCTACTGAATAGTGTTGCCATAAGGTCTTATTCCTACTTTGTTTTTAACCATGCCTGATAGATGGATTTTAACATCATGCTCTCTCCTAAAAGAGACAGAGCAAATAAGTGATTCACTTTAAATATTGAAAAAGTATGATTAGGCTTGTCAAGAGGAATAAAATAGCTTTGTAACTTGTAAGATGCTTGCAACCTGCTTGCCACAGACCTTTGCTCTGTAGACTTTGGGTGTAGGATGGCAGGCAGGCGCACTGTGCTCACCGGGAGAGCAGATTTGCTCGGGGTTAATCAAGGCAGGATACTGCGTGCTAACTAAAGCCAGAGGTCTGCAGGCCCAGCCTGATAGGGAGCAGGCACACAGGGCTGAGCCCAGGACTAAAACTGTTTGTGTCAGGAAATGCGTGGGGAGCTCCATTGTCACCACGCGAACTTGCACCATGGGCTGAAGGCACGCACTGGATGGCTGCAGTCACTGGTGCCCAAACGAGGCAGGTGCACTCCAGACCAGCCATACACAAGTGACGCTGACCACCACACGGTGAAGTCTGATGCTGTCATCCTTACTTGACAGTTCTGATTTTAGAGTAAGGGCTCCTGTTTGCATAGGTGTGCTTTGAGAGATGCTTCTGCAAGCTGTGGGTGTGGAGTGCCCATGGCTGTGAGCCAGGCTTTGTCCCCACCACAGGGAACAGCAGGAATGGCTGAATAGCTGATGCCAAATTCTTCCGGTCTCAGTTCCTTTTGTTTGCCATCTCTGTTAAACATTAACTAATTTCAGCACATTACTTCTGTTCCAGCCTACTGCACAAATGACCACTGCTGAGGAACCATGTGGCCCTTTCCCACTACAGGGTCACCTCTGCTGCATGGGGACCTGTATTTCTTGCAAACACCTCTGCTTCCATAAGACCTCAGCATGTGCTGGAGGTCTCCTCTTTTTGCTTCTCTTCTGACCAGACCATGAAAACAGAATTTTGATGTTCCTCCCCACCATGGGCTCTGCAGAGCCCTCATTTGCGGAAGATGCTGAGGAGGACATGGATGAGCAGCGCAGACCCCGCAGGTTTGCAGCAGGCTGGAAATATTGTGCCCAGCTGGCACATTTGTCCCCAGGGCCTGGGGCAGCCGCAGAGGCTCTACCCTGCCCAAAGGCAGGTGGGAGGCTTTGGATCTGAGGGATACTTGGAAAAGTCTGGTGATGTTAAAACTGTGCTTTGTACAATTGCTTATTGGTGGACAAGGTCCTAGTGGCTTTTATTTGCTCTTCCCTGTCAAATCTCTGGTGTATGAATATTAATGCCTTTCACTGAAATACTGAGGGTTTAGCTATTTTCTAGGTTATGACGGGCAGAGCTCCTTAAGTGGGCACAGGTGACATTGTTAGGAAGTACATAGATAACTGCACTGAGCAAAGGCTAAGCTGGCAATGTGAAAACTGAGAGTGCCTCCCACATACAGCAACTGGTTAGAGGAGAAAAAGCCTCAGGAAGAGGCTGCAAAAAGTGCTCAGGGGCAGTTTCATGGCAGCCACCAGCTGCTATTGAGTCCTTGGGTTAGGGCACAGTGTTTGAGAGTGAAGCCCGTTGCCTTCTAGATGTGTTTCTAGGTGTGCTACCCATCTGTATATTTTGTTAGGTTGAAGCTCCTTAGGAAAAAGGCTACAAAGCAATGTAATTGATTAACTCAGTTTGCAATGTTCATGAGATTTTGGAACTTTTTTTTTTTTTTAATGTGTTCTCTGTTTTGCAGATCTAACTCCCATTTTCTGTCTTTCTTGTGGAGCAGAAGACCACTGCTGCAGGCTTCACTTGCTTCTTGTTTTTGTAACCACACCATTAACGGCATTGCTACAGCTGCAGAGCTACCCTGGTTTGCTATTTCCTTTCCTATCTGGTAAAACTTGCTGCACTGAAAAAGAAATACCTCAAATGTTAGTGGTGAAAGGAGTGTTTTGTTCATGTTACATTTCCTGCAAGTATCAGAATCTCTGCAATGTGAAATATTCTGTTACAGTCAACTTACTTTAAATCAAGCTTTAATATGGCAACACATTAAACAAAATTTTCACTTCTTGCACCAAGCACTCATACACACAATTTGAACTTCAGTCTTGGTCCCATGGTTCCTCCAGTAAATATCTACACCCACCCCTCAGCCCATCTTATAAAGTATTAATGGATTACAGCTGGAATAGTGGATTAAAAGGAAATCAGAACACCTGTCTCTGATCATCATAAAAAAACATCAGCAAAACCTTTTCCTCGCATCACTGATGAGTTGCCAGTTTCCTGGAAAGGGATCTGTAACCAACATTAATTAGAGTGGAATGTTTGCTAATTGCTTGTGCTTTAAAATAAATACAAATATACCTGAGGAAGTGAAAGAAAAGCCACAGCAGTTAATTAAAATGGATCCTGTTATTTTAGTGAGGAATCTGAACTTACCCAGTTCTTCAGATCATTCAGTGACAAATTTACACAAAAATGAACAATACAAGCACTTTTTTTTTTTTTTAAACAAAGCCTTCCCACTGTATTGGTTTCGGTGTTTGTGAACTATCGTGTGGCCTTTCTGCCCACGTGTGCCAGAGGTCTGGTGGAGCAGCCTGGTGACGGCTGTGCTGCCCGGGGGCTCTGCCTGCGAAGCTCCAGCGCCACAGCCTGGAGGCTCCAAGTGCTCCTGCTCCTGGGCATCTGGGCACGCTCTGCAGGGACTCTCCCAGAGCCCAGGCTAAAGTACCTGAGATCCAAGAGCAAGACAAGGTTAATCATTTCCAGGAGCTTCTGTACCAGGTGTGAGAGGCTGGCAGCAAATGCCCTTGGCAGTTAGTGCAACAGGTATCTCAAAAATCTTAAGTATTCATGGATAAAAGAAGAACAGAGACAAAGGAAAACCAGTATAATACACTTTATCTGTCAAGAGAACGTGTGTTGGTGACCCAGCAGCCCGCATGCCATCGTGGTGTCCAGCGGGACAGCGCCCCGGGCTGTGGGTACTGGGGCACGAGGCCAGGTGGGGGCGGTGGTCCCGGCACCCCCGCCAGTGCCCGAGGACCCTCTGAGTACTGCTGTTCGGGCGCCGCTTCCCAGGGGTGGGCAGGCGCAGGAGTGTGGGCACGGCTGGCCGGGAGCATCTTGGAGGATGCCTGTTTGCCTTGTGCTTGGCTGCTGCATTTTCAGTGTTTTGAGGCAATGACACTTTGCCTGTCGGTAGTGATTTTATAACTCCCTACATGCAGAAAGTAGAAACTGTTTACTGCTTTACAGGATTTCTGCAGGATGTTGCAGAGTTAGAAGTATCCTCTTTGCCAGTGAGGGCCTTAGTGCACTTCTGATGGTCTCCAAAGCTTTTCAGTGTCCAGCGGGATAGAAAATAAAATATCCCACTTGAATGCCATTTTATGCTGGATAAAATCTCAGCTAACCTTGGGCACCAGACCTTGGCTGTCTTACCCAGCCCCTGCACAACACCTGGTTTTTACAGCTTTTGCAACAAGACTTAAAACACTTTTTTCCCCCACTCCATATTTTGGTAAGACCACTTTTCTTGGAGGTTAGTAAGAGGAAACCAGATGGAACAATAAAGAGCAATTTATTTTAAGGGTGCTTTAGGCCAGAAAAAAATTTATTTTCTCACATTGGTTGCTTTTCTCAGAAGGGTAGATTTCTTTAGCCCTCAAATACATAAATAAATCATCTTAAATTTTTTTAAAAATTTTAAATAGCATGTATTCATTTTGTCACTGCATTTCGATGCATGTTCTTTTTTTGAATTTGTTTCCTGTAACTTTATAGCAGTAAATTATCTTTAATTTGAAGCTTGTTGTAGCAGGATCAATACTTGCAATATTTTTTTTGCAATTTCTGTTACTCTGTTTATGTAAAAAAGTATTATTTCTGTGGCTCCATTTGAAGTAGGAATGGACGTGGTGGATTCCATGAATTTCCAGCAACTGAAGGAAACAGGATTTAAAGGTAAGCACTAGACAATTTCCTTATATAATGCTGAAATGGTGATATATGACAGACACTTCTGAGTAGCTCAGGATTCAGTGTATTTCATACAAATAGGCATTATCTGTCTTTTGCAAATTTCCACTTGCATTAACATTCTTTTCTGACAGAGTAAACGCTTTTTTTTTTAGAAGAAATTGGTAAAATTGGGTGAAATGTGTTTGCTGATACAGAATTATGAAGATAACATACATAAAGATAATATATATATCACTCAGTGAAGTTACTTGCCATTTTTCTGATTTACCCTCATGTTTTTAACTGTTACATTTATGAATACAGCACGTCATGCTTTTTGTTGTAACTTTCCCTCTTCGCATGTATTTATATCGGAAGTCAGAGCATGCAGCAGTCAGACTGTTCTAAGACTGCATCATAAACTTTTAGCACAATAGAAAGAAATATAAATAGTACTTAGTCAATTAAAGTGTCTTCTTATCTCCAAAGCATTTAAATTTTAACCAGGATATACTAGCTCACTGCACATAAGAAGTATCTAATTGCTGGAAAACATTTTAAAATCCTTTCAGCTGTAGGTTTTAGAAACAAGTATCTCATGGGGACAGACTTCAGACTTTAGCAAACAGTCAGAGCTGACAAAATGAAATATGGCACATAATTTTAAAATTTCTGCCAGATGAGGAAAAATAACGGAGCATTTGTTACGCAGTTCAGATTCAAATCAAGTCTTATCTACAGTGACTTTTGCACTATCATGCAGTATTTGTGTTAGGCAATTAGCTAAAGCAGACATTTATTTTCTCTTTCCATTAATTTGTAGATAATGGCATCTCCCAAAGTTAACATTAGCTTTAGCAAATGACGATAGAATGTGAAAGTTCAAGCCGTCCTATTTCTTTTTAAAATATTCCTGTGCCAGCCTCAGTGATGTCCTGGGGTAATCTTTGCTTGAAAATAGCCAAGTGAATAAAGGATTATTCATTTCTCAGCTGTGCAGTAGCAAACAACTATCAGAAACATTTGGCTGTGTGGTGGTTTTACCCAGCTAAACAGCAGAACTCCACCACAACCGCTCGCTCACTCCCCCTCCTCAAAGGAACAGGGGGAGAAAATACGATGGACAAGGGCTCAACGGTTGAGATAAGGATAATTTAATTAAAGGGAAAAGAAATAATACAAGCAAAGGCCGCGCGGAAGCAAAGAGAGAAAGAATTCTCTACTTCCCGTTGACGAGCGGTGTTTGGCCACGTCCTGGGAAGCAGGGCCTCAATACGCGTAGCGGTTGTTGGGGAGGACAGATGTCTTCATAACGAGAGCCCCCCCCTTCTCCTTCCCCTTTCCCAGCTTTTATTGCTGAGCGTGACATCGTATGGTATGGAATATCCCTTTGGTCGGTTCAGGCCAGCTGCCCTGGTGATGTCCCCTCCCAACTGCTGCCCACCCCCAGCCCACTGGGTTTGGGGGATGTTGGGAGTGATGGCGTTCGTCTTCCCAAGAAACCATTACGCGTGATGAGCCCTGCTTTCCTGGAAGTGGCTGAACACCTGCCTGCCCATGGGAAGTAGCAAAAGAATTCCTTGTTTTGCTTTGCTTGGGCGTGTGGCTTTTGCTTTACCTAGTAAACTGTCTTTATCTCAACCCATGAGTTCTCACACTTTTACCTTTCTGATTCTCTCCCCATCCCACCTGGGGAGGGTGAGCGAGCGGCTGTGTGGCACTTGGCTGCCTACCGGGGCTAAACCACAACAGGCTGTTTCAAAGGTTTTGAGGTACCAGCAGCCACGCAGAAAAACATTCACATCTCATCCAAACCATTATTTTCTCAAGCTGAAAGAAGAGCTGATATTTTGGCAGGTAACAGATCTTTTACGGATGCGCAGAATCCTTCTGGTGGAGGCTGGCCTGTCCACTGCTGCTCGAAGCAGGTCCGGCTTTAAGGCAGGATCCAGCTGTCCCACACCGGTCCCGTGGTGGCCGGAGGATGTCTCCGTGAGGAGGCACCATTCTGTCCGACAGCCATCATGGGAAAGGAATTTCTCCTTGTGATCTTCGGGGTTTCCCACGCTGCAGTCTGTGCCTGCCACCTTTGCGCTTCTGCTGGCGCTGGAGGAGCCTGGCTCTATTTTCACGACCTCCCAGCACCAGGACATCTATCAAGACATGCCATTCGGTTATGGGTGACTCACGTGGGGAAAAGAAAGACAGTGGTTGTGATCAAATGATCTATGGAGAGGTTGTGGATAACTTTGTGGCATGTCTTTGATTCTTGACATAGAAATCTGTCATTTTCCATATCCTCACATTTTGTAGCAATAATATTTTTTCCCAAGAGTCCCTGTTCTTAGGAACTGTATCAGAGTTACTTTAAACATTTTTTCCATTTGAACATTTTTATTTTTTAAGAACTAGTATCAGTAACTAAAATTTCTGCATAAACAACACTAAAACCTAGTCGTAGTGATTGCTACTCTTATGTTAACCACTGCAAAAGTTTCAGCGGCTACTATCAGCATTTTTGGATAAAGCTGACAAATAATTTTTTTTTTTTTTAAAGATTCTTCAAAAATCAGGGTTGCTCTGAGGTTCTCTACAAAAGACTTGATCCCAATCAACAAAATGGAGAAAACGAACCGCTTTCTGCAAAGACAGCTCAGACTTGGCTCTGCTGGGTGAGTGAACGCTCTCAGAGCTGCTCCTGTCTCCTCTGTCTCTCTGCCCCGTTCCCCCCGCCCCGGGAAGCCGCCTGCGGCTCTGCCCCCTCCCTGCACGGTGCTTGCAAACTGCTGCCCTGAAACTGAGAGTGCTCAGATGTCGTCGACATTCACTGTTTATATGTCTGTCATTAACGAGTATTTCTGTGAGTTTCCTTTNCGGAGGAGAGAGAGAGAGAGGGAGAGAGAGACAGAATGCTCATGCGCCTGGGATGGTATTGTGTTTTGACAGTAAAGTCTGAAACGGGGCTGTAACTGTGTTTTTTATTCAATGCATGCAATTCAATAGTCTTAAGACATCTGAAAAAATATTTTCTTGGTAGTTTTGTAACTCTTTTTATTAAAAACTTTCTGCTTGCTTGAATTTATATGGAAAATTAATTTTAATCAACAAAGACTAATTAGCAAGACCATAGTGTTGCCCTGCAAGTTTTAACCCATCCTTATTCATCCTTAGGTTGGAAATGAATGATTTTAAAGGAGCGTACCGAAGTAATGAAACCATCTCTTTACATAGGGAAAAGAGGATGTCCCTAAGCTCTGAGTAGAGTGGGAAATGAAACTGAGAATATCCAGACACAGCAGACTGCCATGCCTGTCACCAGGGCATTTAGCCACTGGGGATATTCTATCTGCTGTTATTCTTGATAGCCTCTTCTTCTTGTTACCTAATGCAGGCAGAATTCAATGAGCAAACCATACCAAGAACAAAGTTCTGGTGCTTGCAGTAATTTAAAAGAACACCATTTCAAAAACAGCTTTTGGAAGCATATTTTCACTGAGTTCCACCCGAGGCATTGCTTACATGAGGACAAGCTGAACCCTTAATTTGGTTTGAAGTTCTGATAGTTCCTGTATACGCAGAATCCTGTATCACCTATACTGCCCCATTTTGAGTAGTGGGTTACGGTTCTGATTCTCCTCCCCTTTCCTCCTTATAGATGCACCTGAAGTGGCTATTTTAATGTGTATAAAAAACAGGCAAAAGAGACAAGAATGATTTGCTGGTGTAAAGCGTATGCATTTTACATTTTGCTTTGCAATGCACTCTACTGACAGAATCTGGAAGTAGTTGTGCTATTGCCCTATGTCTTATTTTCTGGTACTTTTTTTGATACTGTCCTTGTACTTAATCTGCTTTGTTGCTCTTTTTTTTTCCTGTGTTTTTCCTAGATATGCTGTATCTTTTCAAATACAAATCTCAACATGAATCAGCACAGCCCAAGAAGTACTAGTGTTAACTTTTCAGGCCAGGTATCTTCCTTCTATGCTTGAAAGCAGCCATGGATTTCTCATTGCTATAAACACAGCAAACACAAATATAATTTTAAAACTTTATTTCCTCAGGTTTGAGACATGTTTCGTTCTAGAAACCCATCTATCTTTTTTCTTTATTTTTTTATCTCTGGAATTATATGGCTTTCTGTTTTAGAATTGCATATCCAAGACTTGAACAAGGAATTCAAGGTATTTATTTAATTTGAACTTTGCAGTGATTCTCTCAAGCCAAGGTAAAATCTTGATACACTGATTTAACAAACTTGTAATTTTAAAAGCTTTTTTTTTTTTCTTTTTTTCTTTTTTTTTAAATCTCTGGCTAGAATAGTAGCTAATGCAGTCTATTGCTACTTTTGCAGTGGGCTCTTTGTCTTCCTTGTTTCTTATGGCAGCATAAGGCAGTGCAAGGTAAATTAAGGGGATGTGACTATTAGGGCTTCTGCAAGATGCAGTAGTCACCAGCTAAAACGTATAATAAAAAGAACCAAGCTATGCCAACAAGTGAAGTCCCTGAAAAAGCCTGGAAGCAAAATGGCTATAATTAAAACCTGAAAGCAACGAGTTCATAAAGAAGTAAACGAAGAGGCAGGCTCTCTGTAAATGATGATCTAAAAAGTGTTCTGGGTTGTGAGACCTCTTTTCAAATGTATTCATTAAATAATATTTGAATCATTTAACAGTTTGAACTCTACTGCACTGCTAATATCTTTGGGAGGTTTTTTTTTTTCAGTAACAAAGGAGTCTTTGTTCCTAGTCTAAGCTGGGGCTGTGTCTTGGATATTAGTTGGAAACCTGATAGCCTGACATTGCTCGAAGTCTGTGAGTACAATGTGAGTCGTCTGCAACTGGGATTAAATCAGGCCTTTTGTACCAAGATGCTGAGAGGCCATGTGATCTTGGAAAAGCAATGGTTTTGGATGGCAGGAGATGTTTAACCCTTTTGTGCTTGTGGCAGGGAGCCAGGCGAGTTGCTGCGCGAAGCAGAACCCCAGCATTCGTAGGGGAGGAGGTGGCCCGCATCATGCAGGGGTAGCCAGGGCTGCTGCGTGTGCGGGTTGTTAGTGTGCTTGAGTAATTCCTTCCAAATAAGCAAATAATGCCTTGTGTGGAGGGGATGTGGGCATCTCCCCCAGCTCCTGTCCCTGCCTCACTGCCCAGCTTGTGCTTGCTTTCTTTGGGACATGTCCCCATGAACTGATGCAGGTGTGCTTTTAAAGTGGACAAATCAGGACTATGAACCAAGGTTCGCCAATGGCTCAGAAAGATGAGCTGTTTTGTAAAAAACTCCTGAAGTAACATTATAAATAATAAATACAGGACTATTTTTATTTTGCTGGTGGCTTTTGAATTCTGGGCACTATGTTCTCAAGCTTTGCTCTGCACCCACAGAAGCTGCAGCTTGCTTTTCAGCCAGGACTGGGAGGCTGGGACCCTTTAGTGAGGAGCGCCCAGAACAAGAGCTTTACTAAAGACCTCAAATGTTGGCAGTGGGACTGTATTCATTGTGTTAAATGGACATAAGATGACAGTGAAAAGCGGGGGATCCTTAGACACGCAGCCCTGTGGGAGGTTCCCCAGGAAAGGCTGGTACAGTCCATGCAGGGTGACTTCCTGTGAAACAGCAGCATCTGAAAATGCATGCAATAACTTGTGTTGCTCCCCTTGAGCAGTTCGGCTCTGCATGGTCAGAAAGACTTGCTTTTGGAAATGACAGAAGAGAAGAACTTGCAGCCACAGAGTGTAAAATGTCATCTGATTTCAGTAAGTAAAAAGGAAGCATCAAGGTTAACACTCTTGTGAATCTAATGCTTAGGGAAAATTAAGTCATCAGGACTTCACGAAATAGCCTCTGGTTTTCTCCTTTCACAATAGTTCAATTTATAAGATGATGAAAAATGAATTAACTTTAGTGGCTTTCTGGCATCACCCACAGTGAGCTAGACTTTCCAGATGCTCAAAGATCGTTTCTGCTCCACCAAGCTTACATAAATTCCCACCTGGTTCAAATTTAAGAAAACAGCAGAACAAAGTCAATCATACAAACTCTATCATAAAATACCGAGGAGAGTTAAATACTGATTATCTGTGTAGAGAGGTTCTATTTTTTATTTATGTTTCACTGAGTTATTTTAGGAAATACAAGACTTTTACAGTTCCCGCAGCCAAACTAATTCTTTTGTATTGTTTATATGATCTAATTTCTTTTTTCTTTTCTTTCTTTTTTTTTTCCCTACAATCAAATGCGTAACCTAACAGTGGGCATTATAGAGATGGGAATTTAAAAAAAAAAAAAAAAAAGCCCAAGAGGTATAGTGTAGTCTAATTATTACAGATGGGAAGGTTTGCTTTACCATTTCCTAGCATTTTTTGAGACTAAATGTACAATCTCAGTGTTGTATTTTAATCATATTACTATCCTGTTTTTTTAGTGATCTGTTGGAAAAATTGAAATGTGTGCAACAGGTGTGTCTAAGTGCCCTGTGTGACTTACAGGTTTTCACTGAACTGACATAAATGGGACCCAGCAGATAATTAATGCAAAAAAGCTGTTTGCACCAATGGAAACACATGCTGATATTGTGAAAATCTGATAATCTATACTGAGGTATCTGAGAAAACAAACATGAAATATATACACCTTAAAGTTGCAGAGATGGTAAAAAACTAAAACAACCAACCAACCTTGCAGAAGAGACAAACAAGAAAATCTTTGTGGAGGGCAGAGTTCTGAAATCTTTGCAGATCTCTGCTGTGAAAATGTTTTGGTCACTTAACTTTTATTATTCAGTTATGCATTTTTTGAAATGCTAAGCAGTCATTTTAGTACTGCAGAAGTCAAGTGTCTGAAGGAATTTGGTTGAAACTTTAAAGAAAACAACATTGTTTGCAAAACTAAGCATGAAATATTTACATCTGTAAGGTGAACGTTTCAGAAACTGAATGCAAATTAAGTTTTACAGATGAAATTGTCTTTTACCTCCATTACAAGAGCCCTGGGATCTGCACCCCCCTCAGAAAAGAGCCCTTCCTTACCACAGCTCCTTACAATTCTTGGGAATTAAAGGAGGAACACACCAGTAAGTATTATCTCCTCTCGAGGAATATCTTCCCTCCCAATCCTGCTCTGTACTTGCCACAGTGTCGAGCTCATCAATGATTTCACACGTTTGTCTTCTGAGTTGGTCTAGTTACCAGGTGCGCTCTGATTTTGAGATAGAGGAGATGTCATAGTTGCCCTGAGTGTTCCAGGCAGACATATTGAAAACTTTGCTGGTAATGTCAGACACCAGACTTAGAAACCTGTCCTTCAAAATATTCAAATTCCTTTTATTGCATGTCCCTGCTAGGAGCAGAAATCACTGCCAAGAAAAACGTATCAGCTTTTTTGCAAAGTAACTGTTGGGAGCCCATGCTCTAAAGACAGGACTCATCACTTTGGCTGGTACGCGATGTGTAGCAGCAACCAAATGCTTTTTTGTAGTGTTCCAGATGGCTGTGCTACCAAACACTGTAAAGGTTATTTAGTAGCTAAAATTTATATACCTGAAGCCTGAAATATTAATGAATGGCATCTTTATAGAGCTAGGTGTATAAACACCACAGAAAAGTAAGATGTGGTTTTGCTCGATGGAACAGCTTAAAAGACTTCTTGCTAATGGCTAGCTGGGCTAAAGTTTTTTTCTAGCATATGGGCTTGTTTTGTACAGTTTGTGGTGTTTTTTTTGTTAGATTCTCAGTGGTAATGAGCCCACACAGTTGATTGCTGCAGGGAGAAAAAAATCATTCTGAATAGGTTTGCTGAATAATTATGAACTGAGCTGAACTCTTACATTTGCTTACTAATTGTGTGGTTCGTGATGTTTTATGTATGATGCATTCATTTTGTTAAAAAGGAATTTTTTTTTTTGCTGAGCAGCAACTTTTCTCAGCACAAGTTAAACTGGCACAGTGGAAAGAGCTGAATTCAAGTCTGAAGAATTGATGTTGTTTGAATTATTTTTTAAAAAAATCAACGCCACTATTTCGTTTTCAGAGCTTGCAATATGAAACCCAAAATCGTGCTATTGTCTTGAGAGTTGAAATAAATGAATCCCCTCAATTTTGGATTTGGCAGGAGCAATTACTATTGTTAATTTAGAAAATAATCCCCTGCAGCTACAACTATTTAAATAATGCCTTTCCCTGCTTCCCTCAAGATGACCAAAACCCAAAGGCTGAAAGTAAAATTTTTTTTTTTAAAATATACTTTTCACTATTTGGTACATTTCAAGAGAGGCTTCCTTCCTCCTTGGCAGGGTGACTGTGGCACTTTGTGACTGAACTTCTCCCAGCTGTGATGGTAACAGTCCAGGGGCAATCTCCTGCCACTCTCCCCAGCGCCGCACTGGAAAGCTGCGGTGTACACGGCACAGTTGTCAGCTCCTGGGTGTGTTTTGCACAGAATGTGTTCCAAGTTAGAAACCAGGCTGAGCCTTCCGACGTTTAACAAATAGTAGATGTTTATACCACCAGCCTGTAGGACACTACAGCTAGTATAGTACCTTACAATTTCAATCAGCTCACTTTTTTTACTGTCAAAACATTTAGGCTGATATTATTTCCATATTTGTCATCGGACAGTTATATAATACTGCCAAGATGCAGCCAGATGCAGGGAGCGCTTCCTGTGAGTTACCGTGCTGAAACTTTCCGTGTTTCAATTTGCTCCTAGAAGATGCTGATGTTTAGGCCAGAAGTGGGTGAACAGAAAAGCCTTCTGGTACAGTGGTCTGGGGAGGGAGCGAGCAATTAGCCACCGCCTGCTGACGCAAGTGACCTGCCCGGCTGCTGTGCCCTGGCAGGGACACTCATGGCTCTCTGCTGGTGGGCACAGACAGGAGAAAACGCAAGCATTAGTGCTTCTCCAGAAACACTAGAGATGTTCAGCCCATGGATCAAGGATGTCCCCACCCAACTATTCTGTTCTCCTTCACAGCATCATTCTGTGGTTCCAGACAGACAGCGCTTCATCCACTTGAGGAACAAATGGACTCTGCATCTTCCGGGAAATGCAAGGTGAGTCTTCTTAACCAGTAAAAATCTGTCATTTCTGAAAGATATGGTCTCTTACATGGAAGCCAGTGTACATAAATCATTGGAAGAGACATCTGTGAGAACATCTTCTTAAAGGCAAGCCCCCCGATTTAGAGAAAAGCTACAATTTTGCAGAGGCCTGAGGTCCTTTTACACCAGCAACAGTAATTCTTCACAGCAGAAATCTACCTGTCTTACAGGAGTTAGTAAGTTCCTTTCACAGCAGGTGTCATACAACTTTCATTGTGTCCATGGTGTAGACAGACCAGGCCCTTTCCCCAGAGAAATAGCTATATATATATGCAACAGCAAAGATGTGATAAAAAGGGTCAGCTACAAATGAAACCCAACATGATTACAACAGTAATTAATGTCCAAGGATATTCCTGACATGTGTTGTCCAACTGGCACATGGTATCTTAAATGGAAAATACCTTTTTTTATGCCACCCGAGTGTGAACACACTAACAAAACACAGATTCTAGCTAAGCTAGAAATATTGTTACTTCTCTGAGGAGGACGCTTCACTCACCAACCCGCTGCAGTGAGGGCTGATCATGGTCCTTACCCACATAAAAGATTTGCCAGTCTGAGAGCTTCAGTGCTGTTGTGTGACTGTACTGGCAGGACTGGCATTAAAACTCCAATATTGTTTTCGTTTACAATGTTCTTCTTTGCTCTGTTGCACTTAAAGTTTTGATTGGCACTTAAAATTAATCCACCTTTTTTACTTTTCTTTCCTTTAAAAAAAAAAAAAATCCACATTTAAAATGGATGCCATTTTGGCCAGAGAAATATTGGATAATGACAACATAAGTGAATGTTTACAGAACAATTTATTACCATTTCTAGGTAACAACAAATTAAAATAAAGAACTGAGTGCATGCCACATCTTTCCACAGAGAATGAAATTACCACCTCTCATCATAGCATTGCCATACCTCTGTTGGCTTGCCCTTGACAGCAACGGTACCAGCACTCAGCAGACCTATTGCTGGTCTTGCTGTTTGGAAGACATCTTCTTAGGACCAAAACCTAAGAATGTTAGTGTCCTTCCTAAGAGGCATAAGCTTTAACAAGCTTCCATTATGTGGCAGAGGAATCTTTTCCACATTAACACTAATCAACGAGCCTGTCCAAGGTTTTGTGCAGTCTTTCTGATGAAAGCATATGCCTCTTCCAGCGTTGTTGTATCTACTGTGATTTTTCTGTTGCACGAACGCCGGTCCTGCTGCCAGTGGTGCCTGTGGGCAGTGGAACCACTGCCCTTTCCGTGCTATGAGCCTGCTGCTTAGGCTGCCAGATGGGCACACGGGAACATGCCAAGTGTGCTTGCTGGAAGTGTAATGCAGCAAAAGATCTCACTTCCTTTAAGAACCTCTCTCTTAGCTGGGACCTGGTACAACTCCCACTGCAGTCAACAGAAGTTGTTAGTGTGTGGAACGCATGGTTGTGGGAGAGCTGGAAACTGTCTTAGGTCAGGCAGGCTCCAGGGGGCTGAGCCATCAGGGATTCCCTCTCCAGCAAGACTTGTGGGGGCTCTGGAGTGGGCATAGCCTGAGCCCCAGCTCCAAAACCGAGCCCTGCGAGGACCGCAGGTCCCCGGCTTGCTTTCGGTACCATCCGTTGCACCAAGACGCATGCAGCAACCATCAAACGCGCTCGCACCTTGTGCTGCTCCCGCTGCAGCACAACAAGGAGCCAGGACGAGGCCCCGGGAGGACCCGGCTCCCGCGGGGCGTTCCGGGCGCGGGGCGGCAGACCGGCCGGCCCGGCGCACCGCACCCNGCCGGGAGCCGCGGCGGGGGGTGGGGCTGCAGCGCTGCCGGGCGGCGCGGCCGTCGGTCCGGACCGCTGCCGCCTGCGGGGGCACAGGCGCGGGGAGCTGGCGGCTCCCCTTTGTCACCGCTTTTCCCGCTGCGAACCAGACTTTGTTTTTATTCCTTTGTGCCACCGTCAGGCTGCGCGGCTCTGCTTTCTGCCCTGGTACCAGCCCAGCGCTGCCGGCCCTGCAGCCCACCCCTTGTCACTTCGCTAAGTAATAATTTCCATGTCCAATTCCATTTCTTCTCTAGTTCTGAAATCTCCAAGCCATCAGCAAGGAGAATAGTTCACATGAAAACTAATTACACAAAATCAATATTTAATCACAGCGCAGCATCCTGATCCTGCAGAAAAAAAATCCCCTTAAAACTCTCCTGCCATATACAAATACTTCTCAGCGGCTTATTTATAGATCTCATTTTTTTTAGTGGGAGTAATTTTCGTTTTTTTTTTTTTTTAAACTATTGACATGTGCGAGCTATGAACACCTCAAGTGCCTTATCCTGTCGGGTGTTTTTAACCCCCCGGAGCTAGTGGATGGTTTCCCTCTAGGGATGCCTCGCTCTGACACCTCCGCTAACGCCTGTGAGGAGGCCGCTGGGCAGCCCCGCTCCCTTGCGCGGCTCTGCCCGTCGCGGTGGCCGGCCGGACCCCAATGGGGCGCAGCGCTCGGGCTGTGCGCGCGGTGCTGCGGGCGGGCGGGCGCGGCTGCCGGGCGCC